>JBBMJY010000004.1:6275591-6292766 GCA_037833715.1 Toxotes lorentzi
ACACGCACGCACGCACGCACACACACACACACACACACACACACACACACACACACACACACACACACACACACACAGTGCCTTTAAAAACTCTACACCCTCCAACTTTCTCTGCACTTTGTGGTGTTACAGCCTGCCGTCAAAATGGAGCAGAGGAGGATTTTTGCCACAAATCTAGGCATAAAAACCCATAATGATAATGTGGATTTTCAGTTTTCACTTTCTGATAATGCATTAGCTGTTAACGTGAGGAAAAACTCACCATAATTTGGACCAAAAATTATCCAACATTCAAAACTACCCAATTCTTGTTAATGGAGTTTTGAATTCATGCAACAAATTGGCAAACAAGAGTAAGTTTGATAAATTCCACGCAGCAGGTGTAGCACAGCACTGTCCATGCATTACAAGGGGGGACCACATTGAGTAATAATGTATTTGCATATAAATGTGATAGCTTATTGTATGGTATTGTTATATGCTATAGTTCAAGCTTGTAGGTGTGAGTATTTGACTTTGTCTGTGGACAGCACACAATACAGTCAACATTAGCTGGCAACTTGTCAACAGCTAACAACTCGGCCAATACTACCCAATTACTGAAATGCTTTTCCATGTCCTCCTGAATATTTTCTCACAAAAAGATGTGTCTTCCCTTGGACGCGCTCAGAATGCTGAGAATCTGCAGATAAAACATGTTTTTTATCTGCCCAAGGTCAGTCAGTCAGTGTGAAGGTTAACAGTTCAGTAATAACATAATCTGGGCTCTTGGTACAGTATAAGGTGCCATTCACCTCCTGAGCTCTACCAACCGAAGATCACGTCACAGGATTAGTGATCAAGCATCTGCTCGTTTTTGTTATTGTTTTTTTTTTTTTTTCTGAGATCTGCCGTTCAAAAGCAGAGAGAAAAAAGTAAATACAGTCCTTAACATTTAGTACAGGCCACTGCTCTGGTTCCCACAGTGGTTCCTTGAGGACGGATTTATTTATACCTTTTTTTTTAACTGCACTTTTGAAAATACTTGAATCCTTTAAAAACTGTCAAATGTGTAAATGGTGCCAAATAGACATCCTGAGACAAAACCCTCTCATTAGCCACCGCAAACCTAAAATGAATTTTTTAGTTCAGGTTTAATATTTACCTGCAAATCTGCCGGGCAACAAAGCCTAAAACTGCTGCCTTCTTTTTTATTTCAGTCATGAGCTACTGGTTTATTCTAGTTTTAACGGTACATCTATTAAATGGATGGAATTATTTTAAAATATGATTAGGAAAGACCTGTGTTTATGGTCCAACGCTGAGTCCTCACTGAGACACATGTTGTTCAGGTCTTAGAATCACCATAGCAACTTACTTAAAACCCTACAAAAATATCAAATCCACCCATGAAACTCAATTATATGATAAGCTACACATACAATAATAAATATGCCGACGTGCTCATGACGTTCTGAAGTCCAAGCAAAAGCTATACACTACCAGTCAAAGGTTTTTGTCAAAATTTAAGCAGTCAAGTTAAGCAGTCAAGCTATCAAGTCCAGTGAATTACCTTAAATCTTAGAAATGTCAGTGGTAAACTGCTTAAGGTTTAAAAAAAAGTTGAGGTCACCAAAGACAAAAAAAAAAAATCATGCAAAATATAATGAAAACAGGCTTTAAGGGATGAAGACACTGGTGAACTCACATCTTTCCTGCAGCAGTGAAAGCAAATGAAGCTTTATGAATTCCTACAGGTGACCCAATTTTTGTTGATGACTTACAAACTTGCTGTCTGTGCAAAGGCTGTGTTGGAACAAAGTGTGTTACTTCACCCTCTGATGCTTCATTAGGATAAAAGTTTACTACAGGAAGTAGTTCTGTATGTTGATGTCAGAGAGGTGAGATAAAGTTAAGTACCAAAGGAAGACAGACCGGTTGGTCAGAGCTTCATCCTACAAGAAGAGAAGAAAAGAACCAGACGGTGGCTGATGAAGACCAGCACAGTCTCTAGACTTAAACCACATGGAGCTGCTTTGCGATGAACTGGGCCGAAGGTGAAAGCAAAGGAAAATACAAGTGCAACACATTTGTGGGAACTTCTGCAACAGTGTTGAGACGAAGTCTACGAACAATGTTTCATTTCCACTGTAGGAAGAACACTATGAGTGTGTTCAGCTGCTCTACGAGTCAAAATTTTTTGATTAAATTTAGGATTTAAGGAAAAAAAAAAGTTTATTACTTATTTGCTCTATGCTTTAATTTCACAGTACACAGAGACATTACACTATTACGTTACGTTACACAACATCTTTTCCTAATGCCTTGTCCAGACGGGCTTATTTTTATTGGAGAAGGACAATTTTGTCAGTGCAGTTCAGGGATCTCTGTCCCATGTGGAATGATGTTATTTGGGATTATTACAGAGCTCGTGTCCCAAGGTGAACAATGGTTTTATGGCAAATAACCTACTGTTTTCTCCCATCTGTCGACTCGAGCTCCGTCCAGATTGGCAATCTGCTTTTCTTTTAAATTACTCAATCTTTGCTGTTTTTCATGTTTATTGAAAATAAAAAAAAATATATTGCTGCATGCAGTAGATGACTCACTTCTGAATACTGAATCCCCTCACTCGAGGGAATAATATTGCCATATATCTTTATCTGCTTTAGGCTGTTCATTGAAATTACTAACATGTCCTGTAAGAAAATACACGACCCACACTGTCCTGAAATGTTAATCCCTTCTGAGAAGGGTATATGACTACTAAAGTGACAATGACAGTGAAAGAACCTTACCCTCGGAGTGGTGGGAGAGGATGAGAAGGTTCACACAGGCGGCACCGGCTCCGGAGCCAAAGATGGTGATTCTCTCTGGGTCTCCTCCAAAGTGACCAATGTTTTCATTGAGCCAGCGCAGGGCTTGGATCTGGTCCAACAAGCCATAGTTCCCCTTAGCAGACTGGTCCCCTGTGCTCAGAAACCCTGCAGGGTAAATTAGAACAAACACAGAGGGGTAAAGAGAGTGAAAAATACAGATTTCTGTACGAATGGAGGAGCAGGGCAGATATTTAGGGGCCACAGGATAACATAATCCTGTGCGTTCACTGCCTTTTTAAAAATATCCCACATAAACAGAAGATGGCATCCTGTCATTGTCAGGAACTTCTCAGCCTCCAACTCATTGCAAGTCTGAGGAGATTTCACACAGAAAGCTTGCCAAATTACTAATTTTTAATACCCACGCTAGAAATACAACACAGTTAAGAGAACTTGTCAGCAGAGAGAGGAGTAGAGCAACAGAAGGCATGTTTCACCTACTTCCAGGACACACATTTACACAGTAGGTGCACACCCACAACAAGATAAAATAAACTGAACAAAATGTCACACACACAAAGAATGCTTTGTTCAAATGAGAGTGAACTAGAGTACATCACGAATGTTTCAGGCAGCACCAAGCTATTTTACCCTGCAACAAACGCAGCTTTTCCAATTTGTGACTGTTTGGATTTGGACTTTAATACCTGTAAAAGATCTACAATGATTTTGGGAAACTAAACACACTCCAGATTAGTGGCTGTAGGGGTGGAGGAGGTGATGAATAGCATCTTTGAGAAGGCGAGCTCGGCTCCTGATCTTATCTTTTTTTTTTTTATGGTTCTTTGTGTCGGTCTCTGTGCATGAACAGAATTTCCAAGTAGTGCCCATAATTGACATCACTTAGGTAAGGCTCATTTCCTGTGAATTCTGGGAAAAAGAAGACTTTTTTCAAACTAAAAAACATGGCTGACCAAGCAAGTCAGTCAGGCTCAGGACAGTGTCCTCGGACGAATGAAAATGACTGATGATGTCCTCACTGCTGTAGACCTCCGACAGGTTACTGCGCTCTCTGTAAACTCTTTCCTTGCTCAGTGTTCGCTGCACAAGGTTGTTAGGAAGCAACAAATTATGAGCCACGTTTTCTTTTTTGCCATTTGTCACCACTGACTGTTACCATGGAAACATGGCTCTTACTCTGGCTCAGAGTAAGGACTTGGGTAGGTTGGCTAAGTCCACAGTTATTTTTGTGAAACTGTAACTTGTATTTGACTAATCTAAGAGCAAAATCAAGACTGGACTAATGCTATGGACCAGTCTGAACTTGCGATAGCCGCAATTTTGCCATTTGGGGGCAGTGAAACAAACTGTAAACAAAATTTAACATATTATCACCTTGTAAGTTGATATGACAAACTTGTTAGCAGGCAGCTGCTTATTTAAATTTCACTTATATTCACATATATTCTACTTACACATCCAGCTACTGACTGACTTTGTGTGTCTGTTATTTGGTAATGAGAAGGCAGCGTACAGTGGGTTTATCAGAGCCTTTTCACTGTAAACAGCTTTCTGATGCAGGTGAGAGAGTGGAGACAGAATCAAACCAAGCTACAGGCCTGAAAACCAAAACAATGAGCTGAAAGACGCTATAAAGCTCTGTAGAGCTGAATGGAAGAGCAAAGTCAGGTAATAATTCTCTGTGGGTTCATCACTACAAGTGAACTCTTTCCAATACAAGTCATCATATGATCCACTGGCCTTGTAAAAGTAATGACCATGGCAGCTTCAAGGAAAATGGAGCTCTCTAGTTATCTCCAACCATAATTTGTGACAGCAAACCCATGCACTGACTGGTCAGATATTAGTCAGTAGTAATTCAAAACCTAGATTGCAGACAGTACCAAACACAGCTCTATACAGTGCAACCAAGCTACACCCAGATGACCTGAGTGGCTGATGAGAAAATGTTTACCGATGTCATGATCAGTGACTGAATGATGTGTCTCTATATGGCATAAGCACACATTTATGCTTTTGGTACATAAATTGATCGCAATTCACAAAGTATCCTTGTGTGGGAAAGACACATATAAGTGACTGAAATGAGCAGAATATTCTGCAGGACAGCTATACAGTATGGAGACTACATACAGACAGATGGAAAAAAAGAGTAATGAGCTTGTTTCCAAGTGTGCTGAACAGCAAATGAAGTTTTATCGTTAATGGTTATAATGTGACGGTGGTGATGATGATGGTAACAGCATGACATCAACCTGTCAAACTGACCTTTCTTCAACCATCAAGGTAACACACACACACACACACACACACACACACAGCACTTAAAGCGCCTGAAGTCTTTTTGGTGGGGTATCTTGAATGAATATATTTCATATCATTACTAAAAACCATGGTTACTCATATTTTTTTTTTTTTATAGGAGCACAGTAAAGTGCCCGGTGCCTTAGTAATATTTTTTGGATAGACTGACCCCTGGACAACTGTTTCAACTAAGGACATTTAGCAAAATATTTTAGCCTATAATCGTTTCTCACATTTACTGAACAGGAATATCACATGCAAAACACATCAAGGATTTAAAAAAAAGACACTGGCTGTTAAAAATAAAGGGAACATTTTCAAGAAAAGTAAAATTATCGTTGCTCTGAGCCTAGTATCCATTGAAATCTTGTTAGTTTAAATCACATCAATGTTGCAACAGAAATTACCTTACAAGGATTACTCCCAGTAATCAAGATATAGTTGGTATTTTACCGTGTAATTGTACTGTCCTTGGATCATCCCGGCAATTGACCGGCTCTTAGCCTGATGTGACTCTGACCTGCTAACGTATCAGCGCTGACCTATGCCTCTTATCAAAACCATAGGCATGTGGAAGTGTCTGCTCCCACTGTTGCCCAGCCAAGTGCTGAGCTGCCTGCCACAGTTGCCTGGCAACTGTCCAGAGCTTCAGGGAAAATGATATGGACAGACACTCACAAAAGCACTTGCATACACACATCCAAGCACTTCCACATTCAAGTACACAAACAGCTGCATGCATGCACACATGAACGCAGAAAACAAAGTCACTGCACGCTCTCATGCAGATAAGTGCATTAACTAGCATGCTAGCTCGAGCTAGCATGGCCCATCACCCTCTTTGCAAGGGCAACATGAAAAGAGGAAATGTGGTTTATCTTCCACCGCTGAAGTCAAACAAGTTCCCTCCCCTCTTTCTCTTTCAGTAAGTTTTCTTTCTGATTGCACCGAGCACCCCCCACCCCCAAACCCCATCTGCTGAGTTGGGCTTCCTACTGACTTTAACGCTGAGAGCAGCAGTTTATGAGGCTGAACTCATGCATATTCAACACTTGCTTTAGGTAACAGCCAAGGAACTGTGAGGAGAGTCATCAACCTCTAAGTAAAGATACAGGCTGAAGACAGGGAAATGAATGGCTGAAAGACGACGGAGGAGTAGTGAGCAATGCATGGAGGGAAATTTAAAACAGAAATATTTATTGTGCCACGTCGAGAAACATCTGATAATAACCGTGACCTTCGATGGCATGATTAAAGAACATCTTTCAAAAAAGTGTATTTTATGAAATCATGAAAGCATAATACTGCTACTGAAAACAAAAAAAAAAAATAAGAGGGAGAGCACTTTGAGTACTGATGAGATGAGTCATGGTAAAAGCCATTATCCCTTATTGATAGGTTATCTACAGCAGGGACATACATTAGTATAGTGATGTATCAGAAGGATTTTTATTTCATATTTTATATTTCATGAGAACTGGCCCACATCAAATGCAGGCTTTCAATATTTTGAACAGTACATTTGGTGTAATATAATGAACAGCTTTATTCACTACATACTCTGCTGTCGACCATCTCTGCAAAAGCCTGCACGATTCACAAGTGCACAGTCCAGAACTGAAGTGTGGTCAGTCATCTGACTGCTTGACTACTGAGATGGGAACATGCATCTGCAGAGTAATTTTTAGGACTGAACAGAATGACTGCAGTGGGTCACTGAACATAATTCTGTGAACAGAGAAGAAAGAACGGGGAAAAAAGGAGGGAGGAGAGAAAGGGGGTAAAAAAAAACATAAATAAATTTAAAAAAATCCACAGACATAAAACAGGTATTAAACCGAATATTGCCCAAAGCTACTCTTGTCAGATCCTAAATGACAAGGGAGGTGAAAGGAATATAGTGTAGGGCATATTATATAATTTCACTGTGACGTCACACTGGAGATGATGAGGGATGTGAAAAAAATCAAACGGAAGATATTGCATTTTTAACACACACAGAAAAGGTGACTGAAGAGAGGAAACAAATCTAATTTTCTGTATATATGAGTAACTAAATTGATCCAGCAATAGCAGAGGCACTATTAAAAATATTTAAAAAAAAAACAAAACCTGAAGACTAAAGAATCTGTTCTGTTAGTGGAATATTGTAGATTATTGTTCACTTGTAGAATTGAAGGGGATTTGATCATTCAGTTTTATGCAGCAGCCTTGGAGATTATCTCCTGTGTGTGAATGTGATGATGAATATGACATGATCTTTTACTGTACTATATACAGTATGTATTGATAACTTAACACCTAATTATCAAAAATAAGTTTCAACAAGTTTAAATTAAACTTGTTCAAAAATTAAACACGGGGTGATTTTTATTGATCACATATTTCTGTCTAGCTTGACACTGAAAGTCTAAAGCATTGATAACACACCCTAGAGGCTGCTGTTTCCACCGTGTAAAAGAGTATGATCACTTTCATTCTCTAATTCAAAGAACTCCTGCTGTTCTTCGCCTCGTTCACATTCTCGTTGGATTATCAAATGTTTTACACAAATCTGTTAAATCTCCTTATTTGCACTGGAAGTTCTATCTGAAGGCCTGCTGGTGGGTCCATTTCTGTGATGTATCTCTCTATATGTCAAGTATATCCAGAAATGAAATTATATCGGGCTCCCTCCTGTGGAACTACTGTGATTTCAGTACACCACCCATAGGCTCCCAATGTCATTGTATTTATTACCTTACTTATCTCATTCAATTTTAACTCTCACGTGTCCATTTAAATGGTACCAAGCTGAGGAACGCTCTGCTGAATGCTTCAAATGTCACACTGACAGAAAGACATTTCAAAGCTTTTCGAAAAAATTAAAAAAAAAAAGTTCCATCTCAGAAACACATGGTCATTGATGAAAACCCCAGTCAGTGAAAACAAAGACTCATTTGCAGTCAGGATTTTTAATCATGAAGCTACAGATACAGATGATGCATTTGCTCTTACATGTATCCATTCAGCTATTCATGTGATGGTTAATGTGCCATAACTCTTAGCCAAGTGGACACACTAGAGGTTATACTGCGGTATCTGCAGTGTGGGGCTTAGACTACTGAATGTTTGCATGAATTATAGTATTTTAGCATTTATAGTATTTGAGTACATCATCTGGTTATGGTTAACCTCCTTCTCCTTCAGTCAGCTAGGCTTGTGACATAGAAACAGTGGGTTGGAAAATCAAATAAACCAAATAATGCCTTAAGGATGCTTTACAAATCTTTGCAAATCAGCGTCATCAACCAAGAAATTGTTTAAGTAAGGGGCTTTCAAAGCCTAACGCTGTGGCCCCCCTGCCCCAGACAAAAATGAGTCAACTGTGCCCCAACTCCCCATGTTACAATGGAGTCTTGAGTTTGCTGTTGGCTACAACTCGAGTCCCATTTTTAGTAGCCTGTATATAGCATTATAAATATACCAAATTCACTGTTAGCAGTCCCTGTTTGCAATGTACCCAAAGTATCACTGGATTACTTTGAGACTGAAGGAAACTTGAAAACGTGATGGTTCTCAGGCGAGTTCTGGATTTTCTTTTTTCTAGTAGATTCAAACTTACAGTAGATATTTTTACAGCACACAGCGGCATGGTTGACATTTTTCAGACACATTGATGATCTGAGTTTGATTTGGACACTTTATGTGGTGTGTAAGATGTTGAGCATGCAGGTTGACTACCTGCATTAATTATATTCCTTGTACCTGACTGGTCCAGCTGTGCATCTGGCTGCCAACCTGGCATGCAGATTGGTGCCAGTTTCGGTCAATATACCTATAAGTCATTAGTGCTCAATGTGAATTTTGCCTGTGAGATGTCCTTGGCTCCAGTTTTTTCTGTGTTAAGAACCTGAAATCTCACACACGGTCGCGAATAAGAATTAAACATACTGTTGCCGTCTCTGCAAAGAAATCATCTCTGATGTCTTAATACTTCATCTGTAGATCCAGCGTCTCGGTCTGCACTTGAATCTAGTCACAATCAGAATGTCACTGAAGCTAAAATGACTTTAGTTCTCTATGCTGTCATCACAGTCAGAGCACTATAGGCGAAATATGGGGATAGAAGTGTTCCTGATTGCTGGCAGAGTGGGAAGATTGTGGCTCTGTGCAGGGAGTGGGAGGTGTGTTTCATTTGTATTTAGGGACAGATGAGTTGTGAGAAGGCAGCAGGCTGAAATTAATTGACAGCAAAATCTGTGCTGGCTAAAAATACTGTTTATGTCACATTTGAAGGGATGTTTTTCAGAACAATGGGTCATACAATTTGAACTGATTATCAGGGCTAACTGGGCTGAGTAGTATTTATGGATGCACTGACATTGTTTGACTGGACTTATGCTAAAAATGTTTTCATGTGCATGGGCTTGTAAAATTCTGCTTATTAAGTAACTATTTGGATGGTGTTTACTAGTGAGTCACAAACAGGGTACGTGAGCACATCATTTTTTAATTGACCACAGTACTTGATAGGTAAACCGACTGCACTCAGAACAACAGGCTACAGTGAATGCTTTTTCTCTGCATTTAGTGATTTTAGGAAAAACTCTATAAAATATAAAGTAATAATAATTCTTATTGTGAGTAGTAATAGTGGTGCAAGTAAACAAGAGAAGATTAAGTATTAAGGAATCTCAAGAGTATTAATTGTGGTTAAGCTTTGTATGGTTTAACATCAGCATGATAGAGGTGACATTCACTTCATCGTATCCACTATTAGGCAATTTAATTGGCATATCTGATAGCTTGAGATGTTACATGATCTCATTGTGTCTCTACACATTTTAAACTGTGTTTCTGTTTGTCAAACACATTTCTCTTTGACTATGTCCCTCTTAATTTTAGTTGGTTACACATAAACTGTGTTGTGAAAGTGTTTAACTACATGTTCTCTGACACCAGTTTGGCTTTAACAACTTTTTCGTGGTAAAATATAAAAAAAACAACATAATCAGGCCAGTAAACAAGGCCTCATGCTGCTCTAATTAATATTTTTGTATTAAAATGGATGAAATGTGTGTGAAGTGTGACAAATCCACTGACAATCGTCACCTGAACATACTTCCCCTCAGCCCAACAGGTTAGAAAGAATTTTAAAAGGTGCTCACGGTTGTTAATGCTAATGTTGCTTGGTGAACGAATTCTAATGCAAATGAATACCAGTGTTACTGCGTAACCAGGCAGCTGTTTGCTAACATGTTCACTATATTAACATTGTAAGGTGATAATATGGCCAAGCTGTGTTCACAGCTTGTAAAAACCAAATCAACAGACCACATATAGATTTTTTTTTTTGTGGCAGCATCTACAAAACAAGCTTATCCAATATTTGTTGTATCTCTGAGACAGAACTTATGAGTAACTGAGTTATATTAAGACCCAAAATACCACCCAGCACAACTGTAAGTATGAAAATTAAATTTTGGCAGGGTAATAACCAAACAAAAGTTAAATTCACAGCTCCTTTCATCCCGTGTAAAAAATGTGGTTATTAAATGTGGGGGTATTACTGCGAAGTAGGCTGCTCTTACTGAACTTCCAAGTAAAAAGCTGAAATTAGGTAGAAAGTGCAGAGAAACGTTTCCAGAAGAAGCGTTTCATCTCTCTTCCTGAGGTGAAAAATGTTCTCACTCTCAGAGCCCACGATGGTGGGCCTTTCCCCAGAGTTCATTAATTAGTTAATTAGTTAATTAGTCTGAACAGATGGCTATGCAACACAAATCAGAAGGCTCTCTAGGCCCGGAGCAGGAGGAAGGTAGGAGAAGGTGAGCTGAGCAGCAATCTGAAATCTCAACTGTCACCAAACCTCTGAACCGGCCTGTGTGCAGCAGACATTTTCTCCTCATTCACCCATTTTATTGCACGACAGGGCATATCATGAATTAATAAGAAAATTCCACAGAATGTATCATTTGCTGCAACATTGCATGTGCTGTACTGGAACCAAAGCACAAGACATCAGACCATATGCAAGGGTAGCCATGGTCACGTTGCAGGAGCGTTTATTTGAATGAATACTTTGCATCAGTGCAGATTTTAAAAAGCATTTCTGATGGTTTATTTTTAGACTGTTTCCATCTCCCCCCCTTCTGTTTCCTTTCCCCTCACTGTCTCTCTATGATTCTCCCTCGCTCATCTGTCTCTATTCCCTGCTCTCTTTTTCTTCCATTATTCCCGACTCCCTACCACTCTCTTATGGGCGCAGGCACTGTATGAAATGAGCTTGGCATGTGTAAGCTTCTGTGTGTGTAAGTACAGGATAATACTAAAGATTAGAACATAAAACTATTAAAATACGGTATGCTTGTGTTTCTCACTTTGACTCAAATGCTCAGTGTCAGAGTGGAGCGCTATTAAAAATTCAGATGGATGGTGCATTATTCATATATATATTTTACGCACGGCACGCAACCAAGAAGCACACACACACACACACACACTTACACACTGTCACATGTACAAAAAGATATTGATGCACAGGCAAACATGCATGTTTATGGTACACAAACATACAAACATAGACACACACACACACACACCCACACACACACACACGGGATAATCGCCTTAGTACAGTAACCCATTTAAAGCATATCTGGGAGTGAGAGACACAGCACACATTCGCCCACATATCGAAATTTTCAACAATGTTTAAGGAATCGAGGACACTGCGTCATCCCTCATAATCACTCAGCAGGATCGCTCTCCACCTCGATGTATATGCATTTTATGCCTATCCTAATGACTGTGCGTGTGCTGCGCAGTACACGAGCGCAGTTCTTTAAACATTTCCGACATGAATCACAGAAATGGTGTCAGTGCAAATCAGCCAGTTTGAAACACGGCTGAGCATGTCTACATAGGGGAGCAAAGGAAGATACCGCTGAAGAGCGTTTGGATCAGCGTGTAATTTAATCCCAAACTCAACAAACCTGATTTCAAATTGTGAACTGAATCTCACGCTCAACTTGTTAATAGCCACGTTTTTTTCTGACAGCTGTGAAAAAGGCCGCATAACGAGCTGAAACTGAGCCGGATAAAGCTGCGGGTCCAGGTCCTCATTTCACTAACTCTTAGTTTTGTCCTTGTCCCTGTGCCTCTCCACTGGCACGGTCAATAGCGGTCTGGATCATGTTACCCTCTGCTTATACTCGCTGCAACTCTTGGACAGCATCCTAAACTACTCCCATTTCTCTGTTTATCATTATTCTGATATGTTGAAACAGGCGTGATGCAATAAACAAGATCTGATTACACAACCTGGCAACTGAAATGACTGACAGAGATAGTCTATGTGCAAACACCTCCAAAAGATGACGCTGAATGTAAATAAGTGACTCCACTGATACCCAGCAGCACAAGGGCTAGGTGTACACACACACACACACACACACACACTCGCTTACACAAATGCACACACACAGCTCAACCCACGCTCGCAGGCCATGCAAGCACTGCAAAGCTCCAGCAGAATGGACAAATAGAATACCCCTTAATCCAAAAATACACTTAAAGCAACAGACGCACATAGTGCTTTCTTCAATGGCTGAATGTACACCAAAGGCACTCAGCGGTCGGTGATGACTTTGAAGTCAGTCTTCTTTGCAGAAGTGCATGTTATTATGTTAAAACAATTAATTATTCAAAAAAAAAAAGAAGTCATTTTCAGGTTAAGTGAACCCAGTAAATACACGTGTGTTTTATTATGAAATCCCTGCTGCACAGAAGTAACATCCAGTGAACAAATAATGGTTGAAGTGATGACGTCTGAGCAACTTTAGCAGCAGAAATGATCACTTATGATTAACTAGACCTCATTGTGCATGACTTCAAGACTGCAATCACTTTTCTGTGCACACAAAGGCTGTGATGGTACATGCATGTTTCCAAGTTCCAGGCCAGTAATATAGTACAGTGACTAACTGGTGTGTATTAGGTGTGCATTAGACCTCTGCTACCTGACCCGGATCCTGACACTTTGTCAGGACCTGTCAGGTTCGAGGTTTGGGTTTGGTTATTTGCAGATGTAATTTATTAATTTATTCCTGTCTTTCTCTCTCTAACTGTGCCAGTCGACTATGTTGATGCCTGTCATGTGTCGCAACCACAGTACATATGCAACACCCACTGGGAGGAGGAAAACATTAGCCCTTCAAGCTAACAGTCAGAAATCAATGAAATAAAGCAACAATATAGCTTTGGTCAGGTTCAGGTCCTAAAATTTTCAGTACCAGTAATTTTCCTTTTTTGCAGAGAAAATCCAGCAACTCTTTCTTCTACAGATACAAGAAATCTTTGAAAAGTCTATGAAGTTCCTCAAGACACAACACACTGGAGTTTAATATGTAAGTACGGTTCTATGAATTCTTAATGACCGTCAGATTAAATATCTAGTCATTAAAATGAAAATGGCTGAAATGGTGTAGAAAGTCATGGGGAACGATAGAGGGACACCGGAGCACTGATGTGACACAGCAGTCATGGTGGTGGGCGGGTCAGTGGCTGTGGGGTCTGGGTTTGAATGCAGATTTTGAATTTGTGAAGGTGGCACGCTCAAGTGGAAGTAAACTGTTAAGACGGTTTGTAAAGACAAGATCATCGAACAATCCATTATACAAACCTTCACTTTAGAGATGCATGTCAGCATTGCTGAAGTATTTTAAGATGAGAGGCTGCTTTATGTCAAAAAACTCAAGAAGCATCTTTACAGCATACAGTACCAGTTGAAAAAGAAATGACGGTCCAATTAAGTGCAGTATCTGACACATAGGGACTTGACGGAAGTCAAGGTTGGATGACACATTCAGATAAATTCTGTTTATATTTTACATCAGCATTTACTTACCGAGCACACCCAGCCGATAGTTCATGGTGACGACAATGACATTTCCATAGGCAGCGAGGACGCTGCCGTCGAACATGTTCCCCGAGCCCTCCATGTAGGAGCCGCCGTGGATGAACAGCATGACCGGCTTCTTACGACGATCCCGAATATCTGCACAACACAGACAAAGGTGTTCGTTATTGCCATTTTTAAGAACTGAAGAAGAAGCTTAAGTGTCCACAAGCAACAGGTAGTCTACCCAATTTAATCTGGCAGCTCTACATTTATATAACTGTAACAGTCCTCTTTGTAAAGAGATACATATGGAGGATTTCCCAACCTCCTACAGCCTGCGATTCACTAGAAAAAAGATGAAGATCCTAAGTATGAAACATTTCCAGTAGAGTGCCTTTAAGTTGGCAGCAAGTATTTCATGTCTGCCCCACTGGGCTTATCCTCTATATTTTATTCTATGATGTCTGTTTCCCCTCTCCTGTGCAGTGGTGGTACCTTCCCAAACTGTTATGCCCGAGTGAAGTAAATGGTGCAGCTATTTCTAAGGCCTTCTCTGTTATTGGTGTCTTTATGCCCATCATTGTGTTGCTATGGTTGGCTCCGTCAGCGTGTGTGTGTGCTGCTGCCCCCCCCCTCGCAGCGTCTGTGGTATGGTCTGAGTTTCTGAGCGTGGATAAGGCCGAGAGAGCTGCCAGTGCAGCCCAGTTAGGCTGAGCGTCTGCACTGTGCAGGGCCTGTGGATAATTTGTATGAAAGCCAGACCAAGTGGAAACATAAATAACAGCCACAGCATCTGTTTACCCTGATGAGCTTCAGCACTCAGAGATGGGGAGACAGGGAGATAGGAGGAGAGAACGAGAGAGAAAGGGGGGGGGGGGACAGAGAGAGGAAGGAGATGAAAATAGGGCAGTGTGAGGGATCTGACAGGGGCAGAGACGTAGACGGGAGGTTTATACCAAAAAACACGATAGCGAGGATGAAAAAATATGAAATGTTACAGAGCGACTCATAAATAGAGAGGTACGGTAATGAACACTCAAATTCACACAGGATTCTCACCGTATTCATACAGACACACACACACACACACACACAAACTCTTGCATAGGCAGCTGCGATGTTGAGTCGCTATGGAAACTGCTTCTCACTAATAGAACTGCACCAGCCATTCCATTGCACCGACTCACTGAATGCCTGTTGCCGTGGTAACAAATTCTACTCACGTATTTGCACACCCGCCTGCATCACCACCTGAATCTCAGGTTACACATGCACTTGGGTGCGTCACTCACAGTCCAACATACACACACACACACACACACACACACACACACACACACACACACACACACACACACACACACACACACAAGTGAACACAGCAAAATGGCACATGTGGCTTTCACACATGCAGACATCTTTTATGGATCATACGAATGACACAAGCAGACTGGCTAAAAATATACATTTTCAGTCACACACTCCGACGTGCTGCTCTTTTTCTCCTCCTCTCTGGTGTGTTCTGAACCTCGGCTGATTTCCCAGAGGGTATGTAAACAAGTTCAATTATCCTGGCATTACCAGGACAGTACAGAGGAGTGACATCAGCAGGCTATCATCAGCCGCACTCGCAGCAACACTCATACCATAAATTAAATCCTCAGAGAGACAGTGACATGGAGCTGCCATTTTCATTTTTAGGTCCAATCAGTATTTTTGTTTTTCTGCTGTTAAATTACTGTTTTACTGCCGTGTTTCCAAAGACTGCTGATGTAAACATACTTGATGCAAACTCACCTGTAAAACATCCAAACAAAGTGCACTGCACTTCAATAACAATGTCAAACTCACAATATTTTTCATGTTGACACCTGATGGTGTTATTTTACAGATCTGTCTCAGAATCACTCCTTAACTTCTCAATGATGCGTCGGTATGGGGATTTCGACACAGTGAATAAAATCATTGGTGACTAGCTACATCCATCCTTTCTAATCCAGACCACAGTCCCTTTAAACAGGTTTAAAAAAATCAGCTGCGGCAGGTTCAAGTTTTCATTTATCCCATGAGCAATGAGTGCTGTTAATTGTAGTATATTATATACTGCCTCTTGAATCCTCACACAGCTTCACATGTTTTTCTTATCTTTATTCTCTTTGTTCCTGTTTTCCTCGCTTTAAACAAACACCCTTACAGTTTGAATTGCTTGTATTATACTGACGCTTTTTATTGTCTCGTGTTTGTTTCATGTTTATGTGTTTGTGCTTTTATGCTGCTGTGCGGAAAAAAAAAAACAATTTCCTCTTCCACGACAATAAAGATCTGAACTACACCATCTTTTTCCTCCATCCATTCATCCTCCTTGTCAAAACCTGGCGCCTTCATTACCCACAACTCAACTCGACTGCCAACAGTTCGGTGACAGGGGTGAAAGGAGAGTTTTAAGAGGTGGTGGGGCAACTTTTTAGTTTACATTTGCATCTCAGAGTGTTTTTAAAACAGGGAACAAGCTTTTCAAGCCAGCCTCTGCCCCATTAGCTTTGACAAGAAACTGTATTTTCCAACTGAGGCTTTCTTTCATTTCGAAACAGCAAATACGTGAAGTTAAATGTGTATCTGCTGTTGTACTGGACAGTTAAATTTGAGCAGCTTGCAGTTTTTATGATAGGTCAAACATTATGTTAGAATTTACCGACTACATCTCCTTTGAGGTTTTTACAGCACACCAGTGATTGCATTTAAGCTGTTTTACAACCAGAGAATTCCCATATCTGTATTCACGATGTAACCATATAGTGATACAGTACATCACAGTCTTTTACTTTCTTATGCACAACAACTAAACTAAACTCAATCCATATCTGACTCCAAAACTAACTGAAATATAACCCTTCTTTTTTCACTTTCAGTTTTTTAAAATTGTTAAACTGTGAATAAAAGACAGGGTGAAAAGACATTTTCCTCAATAATTCAGAACCACAGAAACCATGAACAAATTAAAAGCTAAAACCCGAAACATTTGCTAAGCTCAATAAAGGGTAGGGGTAAAGTAAAAAAAAAAAAAAAAAAAAAAAAGAAATAAAAATCCATTCCTTTTGGAATAAAAAACAAAAAGCCCATGCATACCCACAAAACCTTAATAAAAGGCGGATAGGAAAAGGTACTCACGTG
>JBBMJY010000004.1:6299016-6312437 GCA_037833715.1 Toxotes lorentzi
AAAAAGAGAAAAAACTGCCATTCACATTTGACCAAAGTACACCCACACAGTCCTGGGGAAGCGCATTGGTTGGGTTTTTGAACATTAAGTTCTTGGGAAAGCTTTGAAGCCCCCCCCCCCCCCCCCCCCCAGCCCTGGAACTTTAATGCTTTAAAGCTGGTGCTTCTGACTTAACTGCAAGTGTAACACCATGTACACAATTTGAGGGAGTGTGACGACGGTTATACGTGAAAAATGTATTGTTTGATTTCAGGGACATTTCCCTCTCCCTCAGTCTCTTACTTTTTCTCTCACACACAAGGCTGAACATATCCTTGGAGACTGCATCAGCCTTGTGTAAGCAGTGACCCCTGGCAATAAGTGACAGATTCTGACAAGCAGACGGGGCTACATGTAAAATCTGTCTCACTCATTTGCACACCTTTTCTCCTGGGAGTAACACAGGAGACTCTACATGATCCTCCCAGTGAGTACGTGACATATGTAGTGTAGAGGATACACACTGCACAAGTAAGAGGCCTCATTCCACCCGTGTACAGTGTCCCATTTGTTCAGATTCAGAGTAGTTCAAATCATTTAACAATATGGTTTTCAGTCCTCTTGTCTCTGGTCTCACTTTATACAGCAGCAACACTCGATATTTTCCTGTGGAGCAGAATTAAGCTGCAACACTGACACAATCCTGCTAAGAAGAGTATGGTTTCAGCTTTAGTTCTAAATACAACAATGCGATACACCAGTCTACACTAATCCTGAAGTTAGACTTCATACATGATGTGTTTTCTTGAATACTCTCACAGAGCCCTTTGGTGAGCCCATTAATCATAGGCTTTTTAACATTTTATCATTATCCTTGCTGACTGTCACCAGTAGCTTATGCCTTGACTCCAACGATACGCTTTGATCCAGCGTTCTTGTAGCTGCCCACCTGCTTTCTCCAATGCTCTCCACAAGATCATTAATGCAAATACACCCAGGCAGCCTATGCAGAGGTGGATGTTTTACCTCATAGTGATCTTCAGTTTTCGACTAATTTCACCCCAGGAGGCCTCAACAAGGTTGTCTTTGGCAGTATATTAAATTTGTTATATTTATACTAACGTAGATGCTACAGCAGCATTAGTTTTCTAAGGCTGACCTCAGAAACCACAGTGCAGCATCCGTGCAACACAACCGTGAAGAGTAAGTCAAACCACGAAACAGACACGTGCATCCGGACACAGTGGTCACTGAGGTTTAAAACCAGATGCTTACCAGTGCTAAAAACACAGCTAATTGCAGCTCTTTGTTTGGAGCTCAATACAAACTGCCACACTACAAACGCAACATCGATCAAATGGTTTATCAAGAGATAAAATCCTGTCTGTGAGATACAGAATAACAGGCTGTGTCAGTTCTATTTAACAGTAAAGAAATATATGAAAGGGTGGATGTTAACCCTTCAGATAACTGAAATGATAAAATATGCAGGTAAGTCCAGCTTACTTGTTGAAAACTAAAATTTAGCCATGCTTATTTCACATGAGAGGCTGTTGAATGGACCTGCAAGGTGAAGGTCCATTCACCACAGGGGAAGCCAAACTAGCACTACGCCTAATATCTATATCCACTATTAGCTGTACGAGATGTTTCGGGGTTATAAAACCACACTACATATGGGTCTGATTATGTTGATTTATGAGGATTTCAGATGTTACAACTGATACATTTTAGTAGGAGTTAATAATTAAAAATGAAGTTTCTTTGCTTTTAACTGAGCTGAGTCCTCTGCATTAACTGCTGGTGAAGAGTAGGTGGAAGTCTCATGCTGGGCAACAGACCCACACACTGAGGAACTGGAAATTAATTTATACTCAAGGGATCCTTAAATGTAGTTTTCAATATCAGATTAAGAAGTTATGTTTATGAATATCCATGAGGGGTATAATGCCATATTTTGAAGGGCAGTTGCGTTGTTTCTCATTAATGTAGTTTTTACATTTGTAATGTTTTTGAACTTTCAAATCACAGTGTAAGTTACTGCTTAGTCAAAAGTAAATAGGGGTGAAAGAAAAAAGAAGCAAAGCAGATCGATAAATAATCTTTACCGTGTTTTTCCCTTTCATGAAGGGCATTTTAACAAATTTCCCAAGGACGGTTACGTTATGCAGTTCCTCTCTGATGTTTTAACCTTCATCTAGTAGAAGCAAACAAGCTAGCAAGGACTAAAAGTACCAAACAGATGACAGCAAAGAAATTAACAAGAAATTATTAGAATAGAAGTAAACAATACAATAGGAAAAAATCTTTTTTTTTTTTTTTTTTTTTTTTACAGAAAATGCTCTAAATGCAGGGTCTTAGGTCAGTGAGAGTGTTGACTCTTCCAATGGATGAAGTAACGTTATGCAATGTTAATGGTGTCACTGACTCACTGTTTGATTTCATCAGCAGTTCACTTTGTTCAGTGACTCCAAAAACATGTGACTTCCTCTGTATTGAAGATATCATTTTCACGGACAATTTAATCAAATTAGTGTTAAGTTGAAAGGCAGCATCTCACAATGTGACTAATAGGTATAAAAATGCACTTGAACATGTTCTGTATCATTTTTACGTATTTGATCAAAATATTGATCAAAATTTTTAAACTTAGTTCAATTTTAGCAATAAATGTAAAGTGTACATAATTGCTTACCAGTATTAGCAGAAGGAAGATTTCATATGTGACACATGCTGCAGTATGGACATCTAGAAGATGATTAGACTCAATAACAAATAGTAACTGAGGCTGGTATTCATACAAACCCAGGGGATTTGTATGAATGAGAATATATTCTCTGGTAATCTCCTGAGTGTCTTGCGGCTCATGTTAAGAGTTCTCCTTAACGTCAGCCAATAATCCTAACAAATTTATCAAAATGACACTATTCCAGGAAGCACTGACACAAACGTGAAATTTGAAAATGATCCAAATAGTTAAAGTTTTCACGATCTGAAACATTTGCGACACAAACTAATCAGGGATTTCACTCTTACACTGACCTTTTTCTGACCCATTCTGAAACAAAAGGAACAGTTTAACAGGCCGAGGTTAAGTTCATCTCCTCCTGTATCTAGTGCGAGAGTTTTGTCTCACTTACCATCTTCAGTGGGTACGTAAATGTTGAGGTAAAGGCAGTCCTCACTCTGGTTCTGAACATAGGTCGCTGCAGCATCCAGGTTGTCTGTGAACCACACCGGTAGCATGATCTCAGGTAGAACCCCGTGCACATTCTGGGGACACACAGGCGCAAAATGGGTGGCATTGCGAATCTCTTGCCAGGAGCCCGGAGCTTCGGGAGGCTGGAAGCGACGCTCGCCGATAGGTGCGGTGGCATATGGCACACCTAAGTACTGTTCCACTGGGCCTAAGATCTCATTGTTGAGCTCCTTCCTGATACCACGGACCTTTCCATAGCTTGTGGATACTATGGGGTGTTTCAGGTCGACCCGTTGACATGAGGAAAGGGTCAGGTGTAGCACTAGTCCCAAGAGCCACACCAGACAGTGATTAGCAATCTGCTGAGAAGTATAATGATGCTTTCCACCATAGCCTTGGTGGCTGGCAGCATTGAAAGGAAAAAACAACATGTCCAAAATAAGGGCTCTTTTAGTCATATCACTAGGACTTTAGCTGGGTGTAGACAGGGATCACAAACTCAGCGGTTTATTGGGGATAACAAAGGCAAAAATAGGGTGTGTGGAAAAGGGACAGGTTAACAGTTCTCCTAGAGTGACATGGTGAGGAGGAGGGTCAGGTCGCATTCTCAGGTAGACTCTGTGGTCTCATCCGTCTTCCTCTTTGAAAAACTCCTGATGGGTCCAGAGCTGCAGTCAGTGAGCCAATTACACCTGGAAGACAAACACACACACATACACAGGTTGCAGGTTTGAGTCAGTGTGCGTGAATGTGAAAGGTGCGCTTATTAAGCCCCGTCACTGTGTTTAAAGACGCACAAGAGGACAAAATGGGTAAGCAGATTTTAACAAAGGTGAAGAGTCTGTTAGCTCAAAAAAAAAAGGAATAATGACACTTCACTGTGGATGACTCCTTTATCGTACATTTATAATGGCCTGTGGCTAAGCTCTGCTTTTCCGTCTACCACAACAGACGCCAAGGGTTACATCTGTTATGTCATGTGCTTTTGTCGTCCCGAAGATGATCGATGTAACCTGAAAACAGTGATGTCTGTCAGAATTTGACCACTTGTGGTTAAATTAGTTTCATTAAAATTTAATTCCATTGTGCCACAGCTCTGCTACTTCTAGAACACCAGTGCCATATATTTACAAAGAAGCCAGCTATGCAGATTTAACAGATTGTTCAAATGAAGCAAACAATGAGCAGCAGTTTTTTTTTTTTCATTTTCAGTGGGAACAACCAATGCACAAGCCAAATAAATTCAAAACTCAACATATGAACTGCAGTAGAATGCATCTACAAGTTTTTATTTACCTGAAATTATTAAATCTTTTTTTGACAGTAATCTAAAAAATGATTGAAGCTTAATGCATACAGGATGTAATGCATTCTTGGATGTCAAGCAAATGACAAAACAGTAGTAAATTATTGAGGACATCATCACTGTCTGCAATAAGCTGCTGGATCATGTCTCCACCCACCATCCCACCACTTTAATCCTGACTGAAATATCTCATCAGCTGCAGGATGGATGGCTTTGGCACCACATTGGTTTATTACTAAGTATCTGCTAAACTAATGACATTTCCATCAGCATCTGCAGTACTTTATGGTTATAGCTAATTAATAAATCTTACAATGCTAAGATGCTGATCCATGATTAGCACCGACTGTGTTAGCATGCTGACATTAGCATTTAACATGATGTAGACTCTTTATCTTGTTCTCTAACAGAAACTAAATAAATACTCTGTCATGCTATTGTTCTGAAATCAACAGTATTAACAAAATAAAATTTCACTGAATATTTAAACATCTGAAATAATGTCACTTTTACATGTGTGATGTCTTTTTTTCAGCTGTTGTATTAGCCAGCTACTTTACTGCTACTGTTATGGAGAGTGACATGTATGCCGGATGCATTTAGAGCCGCTCAGTAGCAGTAGAGTCCCAGTTTCCTAAAGGCCTTGCCTAGATTCAGTGTCTTGTATCCAGATTGTGTATAGGGTTCATTTCACAGTTGATATCCAAATGTGTCCCAAATTCAGTTTTTGTCAAATGTCACATCCTCTCTGGACATGAATATAACCATGTACATCACATCTGCAAAAGCGGCCCATGTGATGCTTCTGTCATGCATTCTGGCAGCAAACACACAGCTGTGGAGGGAGACAAATGTAGACTATGAGGTTCGTAAACTTATTGTAGAGTTATAGTCCATTACTTTGGTTAATTATTATTCTGCCTTTATATGCTATCAGAAATACTGGAAACACTGGTTCCCAATTTAGAAGTTGAACTTGGGAACTCATGGGTTTTGCAATTATTACTTCAGAAGAGAAGCGTACAGTGAGAGTGTGAAGGCAGGGTTAAGTGTCTAAGAATATTTGGTCTGGTTGCAAAAACTTAATTTGCAGTCCAAAGGGAAACTTTTTTCAATTACCACTGTGTAATGTGGCCCCTGCTTCATATTTTCATCTTCCAGATAATTACAGTACTTTGAAGTGTAAAACAACACTTGTCTTGTAATTAACATCAACCCACAGAGAACACAACATAAATAAAAGCATGTTCAGGCATCATTCTAAGGAGCGAACAAGCAAAAACCCCACTGGCCCCTGCACCCTTTTTAGCTATCCACACTGTGTCAGAGTTAGCCTTTCCTTTTCAACTCAGTTCAGTTGGTTCTTGCTTCTACATCATTACAGATGAATGGGCAGTGCTTATCGCACTCTGGCTTTGGGAGACAGAGCCGTTTAGGTGTGATAAAGGCTTTATGTGGCGCTAACTGTTGGTTGAATGCCACCTCATCCCTCCACCCTCAACCCTGCAAGAGCCACACTCCACAGCCAGCCAGCAGACAGAGTAAAATACAGCACAAAGAGGGTGTGCAACATTACAGGATGATCAAAGTTAGCGATGTGAGTTTTACTCTGCTTCATTATAGGACAAAACAGACAACAACAAACTGGCTTGAAAAATATTCCCTCTTGGTGACTGCATCTTACAACAACTCTACATATTCTAAGGAGGAGGTGAGATATGTCAGGACACTGTGAATTCTCAACAAAAAAGTTACTGAGCACAGTCAGGCTGAGAATCCAACTTGGAAACAGAAAAATAATGAGAAGAAAAATGTGAATTATACACAGCACATGACTTATTTGGAATAAGAGCCAAAGAAATAAGAGAGAAGTGTTCATTTCCTCAGATTGTTAATCAAATTTTTGCATTAGCATCATTTAAGCAGCCAAGTACGTTTAAAGGAACAGTTTGTCATTTTGGGAAATTTGCTTAATTGCTGTCATGCCCATAGTTAGAGGATGAGGATCGATGCCACTCTCACATCTGCTTATTAAGCTACATTTAGAAGATGGTTGACTTTCCCTAGCATAAAGACCTGAAACAGAGGGAAACAGCTAGCATGTCTCCATCCAGGAGAACTTATGTTTACTAATTAACACTTTCCTTCCATGGTGTCATTGCTCCAAGAAATAGCATAAGGCGAGTGGATTTTGTTACTTTCACCATGAGCGAGGCTAGCTGTTTCCAGTCCTTCAGCTAAGCTAAGAGAACCTGATATTTAACAGTCAGATATGAGAGTGGGACTGTGTTGATTTCCTCCTCTAACTCTTGACAAGAAAGTAAATAAGTGTGCTTCTTAAGTTTCTTAAAACAAGTGCTTTATACACCTTCATTACCAGGCGTGGAAGCGGTTAAGCGTCCAATGTGAACGGTACCATCTTAAATCTGAATCCAATCCACTCACAAACTACACACAATCAGTAGTATTTTATCTTAGGATTACACAACAGCTGCTGTCTCTGTTTATTGCTTACATTTGCTAAATTCACGTACAGGTTTTGATTTTAAAGCAGCAGTCTGTGCTCGTGTTGTCTTGGTAAATGTGACTGAACGTACAGCACAAGCCCAGGGTCAGGGCACCTTCAATATGCACAGTAGTTCCAGGGATGCACACAGTAACATGTCCATACTGACTGGGATAACACACAGGTGTGAGTCAAATGCACACACATGTACACACGTGTGTAAAATCCGATGAGGCATCAGATGTTGCATGTGAGTAGAGAATTATACAGTAAGCACAAATTGGTCTGTTCTCAACCTCTCACATGTGACTGGCAAATGGTAGTACCCTAACATCCGTAACATCTGTTCACGTCAACCATCTGCGAGCTGAAAAGGCATTGAGCGAGCATCTTCACACATAAAAAAAACGGTATAAATCAACACACAAATCGCCAAATCTGTTTTGTTTTTTATAATAGGCAGTCCTGTCAGCTGGATCTGTTTGAGAAGGTGATGCCTCTCTGCCAGTCGGACGCTTCTATGAGCGTGTTTAAATGGAATGGTTGGAGTGGTTTGAAGAAAATGCTTGTCTTAGGATTTTATATTGCGTTGTTTCCACTTTGAGTGTTAAAACTACATGCACTACTTCAGCTGTCAAGCTGCTCTCCTCTGCTAGTCAACATCTGTGGATGACAAGCAGCTTAGCAAGCCAGAAACAGAGTGCTGAGTTTCTGACTAAACTTGTCTGATATCGACTGTCACCGCACAGAGAAAAAGGAACCTTTTAATTTGAAAATGGAAAAAACTAAGCTCCGGTGGCTGAATGTTGGATTCTCTTGCAGCCAAAAATGTGGAGATACGTTGTCTTTATGCACTGCTATCTGAGGCGAAAGAGACATCACTAATGGTATTTAGGACTTTGAAAATGAATCCACTTTATTCCTAATCCCAAATCTTATCTGAACAATGGGCACGACTTTTGGTTATTGCTTTCGCTGAATCGGCGCCTGTGAGAGTTAAGAGTACGCTCCAGGTGTCTTCTTTTTTTCTTAGAGATTTGGGGGAAATAAATGATATGGCAACCAAGCCTGTAACACCTTAACTGGATTAATCTGGTCATACCTCTGCCTTCTACAACCAGAGACTGGAGGACAACCTGACGAAGTGGCTTAATTTAATAATTCTGTTAGTACCTATGGTGAAATAATTGCCAATGTGTGCGGTAAATATGAAGCTACCGCTAGCTAACGTAGCTCAGCACAAAGACTGGAAACAGGGGGAAACAGCTAGCCTGGCTCTGTCCACAGGTAAATTGTGGGGTTAGGAATAAGGTGGACAGGCGTACAAATGAATTGGCCCTGGCCTCTCAGCATGATGTAAGTATGAGGCACTGCTCATGGACATCATGGCAAGAAAACAGGGGAGTCGAGGAGCAGGTATGACTCACCTGTTATACTGTGGAAGGATAAGGAAACGGTTCCTTTCGCAGGTACAATGAGAACAGTTTACGCTGTTTTGATTGAAACAGATGTTCGGAGACCTTAATGTTCCCTCAAACCTTAAATGAACCGGGTAAGATGAATAAGTTGTCTCGCTGATGAAGTGAGAGGCTAATGGAGGAGCGACTCCTGAAACTGGAGCTAAGATTAGATTGTTAGGCTGTGTATGTGGGCTCAGCCGAAGGGCCTCATCGTCTTTTCACACTAGACACTGAAACTGCCCAGAATCTGCCCCAATGCCTCCCTGCACAGATTGCCAGGGTGCACTGGGTGATACAGGAATAGGAGATGAGGGGAGGAATGGCTGCCACTCCTGCTGAAGTGCAGCATTATATCAAGTATTCATTTACTCAAAAGCCACCACTGGAAAAGTGGTGACAGTTTCTCTCCTTTGTCATCTGTAACAACTATCTGACGTAACAAGAATGCTGAGGCAACAGGGTGTAGGCATCCTACAGTGTTAGGCAAATTAGTTCATTTTAAAATGGGGTACTGATCGGGCAGCTTCAGCCTGTTCCTGTCAATTAGGATCATGGGTGATTCATTTGCTTTGAGACTCAACTTTTTCCGCTTGGAGACTCAAATAAATGCCATCATTTAATTTTAGGTCACAATTTATGAATTTATTTGGCAAAAATAATGTCACTAACTGTCCAACTGATTTTTTTTTAACACATGGCTTTTAATTAGATTGAACAGTTAAGCCCCCAAAACATTTTTGTCTTCAATTAAGACTGAAGCCTCTGAAGACAAGGGAAGGACTGCAGACGGTAATAGGCAGAGATCCGGCAGACTTTATGTCAATCGTGCTTTAAACCATATTAGGATTATTGTCATAGGATCACTGTTGAACCTTCTGAGAAGATCCATATTTATTTTGTAATATATTCTTTCAAGCTCCGGAGATGAAAAATCACAGCTTACTTCAACAGTGTCATTAAAGCTGTATCTTCATGTAGCTGAAGAGAACGTCATCTTAAGCAGGCAGGTCGATATTTGCTGTGGATGTTTAATATCCTCAGAAAGCGTCAGTCACCATAAAGCGTTACTATTCCTGTCGTAGCTTACAGGACTGTTGTGGCTCCAGGCAGATAATGTACAGAATCCAATTATCATCTACATTATTTCTCAGACTAAAAATCATTTTTCTGTGCATGTTGCGATCGCTCGGTCGTCACGATGTACACATTCTACTCACCGTGAACCGTAAACAGAAGTTAAAATGAAGACAGTTTCTTTAAGCTCACTAGAAGATTAACTCTTTCCATTTTTGAACAATACATGAGGCTTGCTTTGGCTCCACCCTAAGGCCAAATGACAGCTTTGCAAACGTGCTAATTTTGAGCTTTTTCACGTTGCCAAGAGGACAAATCCTTTATTTTTAATGACCCCTTCCCTTAGCGCTGCCTTCAGGACACAGGGTTGCATTTTTAGCTAATTGCTTCATGCAAATGTTTTTAATTCTATAGCGAATCTATTGTCTTAGATTCTCAAAGTGCCATGAAATATACTTCATTTTCTTTTCCATAGGCCTTTAAATACATTTATATATACTATATCCCATCTCCCTGACAGACTGTCCTGATTTCTTTTTAAATCTCTCAGCAGAAAATCATTTCTAGACAGTAATATCCAAATGAAGGTTAAGCTGCATGGGAAAATAAATATTTTAATAAATATTAAGTTCTTGACAGTTGTGGAGAACCGCTGCATTGTTGTTGTTGTTTATTCTATTTACCATAAGCTCTCCAGACTCCAAGAGCAGCTCAATCAGATACCACATCCGCTCCATCTGCCAACTGCTTTCCCATCCTCATCACAGTGCGGGCAGAAAAATGTAGGAATATCCACATGGAAATAACACTTTACACTTATTATAACTGCGATTAACCCAAGAAATGACTGCAAACACTTCAGATCCTGGCTGAGCAGCAGAGGCCAAGCTCAATTCAAAACACAGTTCAAAACAAATGAAACGTCATTACTGTATATTTCTTATCAACACTGCTCCATGAACTCACCCCCAAAATGAACAAAATTAAGAAAAAAAAAATAATAAAAATAATTCACAAGTGTTCAAGTGGAAGTCAGTTAAAGGGGCCTTAATGAAGCATCACTGCATGTTATTAAAGCAGATAGGAGATGTTAGACTAAAGCCCCTTTGTCACTCCTGGACCAGAAAATCAATATGTTGCTGTTGGTCACCTCTGTTCTTTACACTTAACACCTGTAGATCACATGGAAAACCCTTTATCTTATGACTCTCCACAGCAACACACCAACAGAGTAAGATATGTTGTCAGCTACCGGCCAGACAACCTTACAGTGTGGTATGGATGCACATTGCTGCCTCTGAGGGGCTGTTACTTTTTTTTAAATTTATGTTTCCTTAGTGTGTTTGGTAACTGTAAGTGGGAGAATGTGTCATTATGAAGCCAAGGAGTGTGCACAATCTGGTGACACACTAATTAGCGATGATCTAGGTGAAATGCTAGCTGTGTTAGCGTGTGGATAGGTGTCTGTGGGCGATACACGCAGTTTGAGGGAGCAGCCTGACAGCTGCTTTGCCTCAAGCTCGAAGCTAATTTAAGAATAAGAATGGCCCACTAAGTTAAATAGAGGTGGCAGCTTAGCCATATTAACATGACCGCCCGGCCTCGCTGATATTCTGCAAAATGTTCAAATTCAAATAATAATGATAATGATGCTGATGATAATCTATCTCAAGCTCGGAAAAACAGGGAAAACAGAAAAGGTGGTTGCAAAGATGAAGACTACATAAAAGTATGTCTAGAGGGGTGCAATTTAAAAGGAGATTTACAGGATAACATTGAATTAACGAGCTTCTGTTCCTCAGGCGGGCACGTACAACGCTAAGCGCCCCTAGCAAAACTGCAATCAGCTTTATTCTTGACTCTACACTGAAGGAGACTCAAAAGAGCCTGAGGAGCTCAGACTGACAGGAAACCCAAATGTCTGATTGTAGCCACGAGCCAGACGTTGCCTAATTTAAATGTGATCATTGAAAAGTGATGACACCAGGCCAGAGCCCCACGATATTATGAAAGTTTACATCACACTTCAGCCTCCTCTAGTCTGCAGGAGATAAACCAGTGCACTGGCTGACAGCTACCCAGCTCACTGGTTTCCAGTGTGTCCCATTTGTCTGAGGACTCTCAAATAATATACTGCCAGTGTGTGCCTCATGTTCTTGATGTGGGTGTGTTATGAAAATTTCGCTGGCAATGTGAAAGTCTGACTAATTCATTCCCGGCTGCGACAGCCACATCCATCTGACCGGCAAATCCTTCTGCCTTTATTACAAAACATCTGGAAAGGACGTGTTGTAAGACTGGCGGAATAAAATGCCATAAAAGCAACAGGATAAGCTACTACACAGATCAATAATCTTATGATAGTGGCACAAGTAAAATATCCCAAACTCACTGTTGAATAAAGCACTGCACTGTTAGAGCATTTGCAACTAAATACCCTAAGACTCTGTTTATACACAACTTGAAGTGTATTAGCTAGTTATACTGTACAATACACATTTTTAGTTTTTAACTGCTGAGTCAAACTTACAAGCCAAAGCAAAGCAAAATTAACATTATGGTTTACTTAAGTCAAACTAGGGGCCTGGGTTGTCCAATAAATCACAGTTAATGGTATTCTGCATATTCAAAAACCAAATTAAGCAATAAAAACGTTTTTAATTCAGAATTATCAGAGTTAAATCACTGTAAAGTCTTGTTCTGTGGGTTGATGAATCAAATCAAATCTGTGCATCATTAAAAATATTAGTTCATTTTGATATAATTTGTTCACATTTTGTCATATGTTTAAGACATATCCTACAACTTCTACCTAATGCTTCTAATCTAGTTTCTGCATGTGTCTTTTTGCTGGTTGTCTGTTCATACCGCTCACGGCAAAACTAGAGAAGGTTGTGATCACAGGAAGCAGGGGAAAGTGTACAGTTGCGAAGGCAGAGGAAAAGAGCCATGCGAGGTCAAAATAAGGTAGGAGAAGAGGATGGCTTAAAAAAGGCACGTAGGAGTAGGGAGCAGTGGCAGGAAACAGAGGGAAGAAACTGTCATGGCTAAAATAGAGGCAGGTGAAGGCAACAGGGGCCGTGGTTAAGTGGTTTGCTGAATGTCAAGTTACAGCTCATCCTCTAATCCCCTTTCTCAAAGCTCCGCCATACTGACAGTTTGTGAAGATAGCCTGGCAACTGAAGATGAAACCTGATGAAAATATAATGAAACCTATGTGTGATTAGACCACAGCATGTTGAATAGCACTGGATTAAACACTAATATTAATCCTCCTGATTTTCTGAGATATGCATACAGCATGCACACGAGTCTTACTCCTACCACACTGCAGGACAGCTAAACATCATTCTTTGAGACATTTCAAAAGAAAAAAAATAAAGGCCTCTCACAGCAGTTTCACCTCCTGTTTGGTCTTCAGTAAGTGCTCAGTTAGATTGAGGTCTGACTGATGTTTGGCACAAAAAAACTCCCCGGCTGCCTTTGCTTTATGTTTAGATCGATGACCTGCTGCATTGTTCTACAGCTGGGACGCGACGTATAAAAATGAGATACGAGCCGCCCTTTCCTTGAAGCTGAAAGGTTGTGCTTTAACCTCACAGCCGTTGCTTCATTTCACGTCCAATGTGCTGGAGAAAAACCAAAACATGTCACTGTCCCGATCCTTTCCGACTGCGTTGTATATACTTCCAAACAACCGCTCAGCCTCGCAACTAATTTTAACCCGATTCAATTTCAGTAGTGTCAGAGGAGCAAGGGCTGTTTACTGTGACATATATATATATATATATATATATATATATATATATATATATATATATATATATATATGCGTGTGCGTGTGTGTACATATATATATATACTTTTAACATATTTTCTTATTTTCTACACGGATTG
>JBBMJY010000004.1:6312537-6344529 GCA_037833715.1 Toxotes lorentzi
ACGTGTAACCGGATTCAATTTTAGTAGTGTCAGATGAGAGAGGGTTGTTTGCTGTGATATATATATATATATATATATATATATATATATATATATATATATATATATATACATATGCGTGTGCGTGTGTGTACATATATGTATATACTTTTAAAATATTTTCTTATTTGCTGCACGGATTGATTGGTTTTAGCAGGTAACCTGGCTTTTGGAAGACTGTCAGGTGATGTAGTTTGTAAAGTTTTACAGTGCAGAGAAACGACCAGGTTATAGAACTAGTATCAAACTACTGTAAGTATAAAACCCACCTTGGACTCAAAGCGTAAAGCAAATGTTTTGTTCATCACATCTCCTCCCAGGGCTGCGTTACTTAATGAAGCTGTTCTCAGTCAGTTAATCATCAGCATTGATTTTGGGAGCAATTGACAGCCCTACACGACAGTGGGAACATTTATGTCTGCACTAACAGCGCTGTATACTAATTAAGACATTAATCTAGTTGTTGCATTTGTCATATTAACACCGGTGTCTCTGTGTCGACAGGAGTAATGTGAGAATCACCAGGTTAGAAACCCGGCTCTTCATTATCTTCTCTTAAATGTGTTCTTGTGTCAAAAAGGACGTTGGGGAGATTTGGTGTGGTTGTTTACAAGGATGACAAAAAGGTAGCAAAAGCCCACATTTCTGGAGTGAATGCTTTTAGCTAAAAGTGTGAGTAATGAGGCCTCCACCCAACGCTGTGTGTGAGGAGGAAAACTCAAAAAAACGTCAACAAAAATGTCAATTTCTCAATTCAATTCAATTCTTCGCTATGAATAAACTATTTCTGTTGTCAAGGTAACAGGCGTGTCCCAGCATTGTCTGTAACATGTAAACAAAACTAAAACAAGTCAAGCCAGTTGTGTTCTGATACTGATTTCCGAAATGTGATCAGCTGGGGATTTTTTATTTCATCCTTCAAATAAATCATTAGCATCCACTTACATTTGGTTGTTGTCAAAACGTGTTGCAATTAGGCGTTTGGTTACCTGTTATCCCCACACTCCCCAGTGCACTCCAAAGTGCAATATGCTTTAAGGAGCATCCTGAGAGTGTGTGTGTGTGTGTGTGTGGCAGAGAGAGACACATGTCAGCCACACCTGCTCCCTTCTTACATAAGATCATGTGAGCACAAAGAAATAACAGGCTGGAAAAAGCACACATGGTTGACACAGTACACAACACACTGAACACAATAATACTCATTGTTACACAAGTGTGCAGTCAGTGGGGGGATATAGGGAAGAGCAGCTGCAGTCAGGATACTGCACCAGTGTGGGCAGGTAAGGGCTGTGCTGGAGAAGCAGTGTGAGATTTTAGATGAAGTGACATGAAAGGTGGAAACATGGAGATATATTAGTGACACACTGATGTGTAGAAGAAATGAGACAATAAGACTGTGGTGCAATTGTGGATGTATTTGTTAAGATGCATGGATAGTGAGAGGCGGGACTAAAGGGTAAAGACCTGGCCACAGCAGCATTTAAAGCGACAAAATCTCACGGAGAAATCAATTCATGTCGTTGGAATCGACATTATCGTCGGATTCGCTCACGGATGCAAAGTAAATATGCACTTAAACAGTTAAACTTTGATGAACTTGACATGCTCACTTGCCACATCGGGCAACAGCGAGCCGTCCTGACAGTGCTGACCTTTGAGGGAGCAGAGAACCCAAGAGTCCAAAATGGAGGAAGCTATCGTAGCCTGTTAGTTGTGTCACTTTACTTTACTTAACCTCCAGCGCTGGAAGTGTAAACTGCTCTATAACAGAAGTACAGTTAACTGACAGCTATGAGCACAAATACGTTCATGTGAACTTGTTGTCAAGTTAGTGACAGAGCTAACAAGCTCAGAAAAAGCTTTTTCCCCCCTCCAGTAAAACTCTTTGCTGAATGAACAATGTACAATCCAGAGGACGAGTAAATGGCCCAGCTCAAAAAAAAAAAACAGAAAGAAGATTTAACTTTTTCAAAAGTCTGTTTTTATTTCGTAAAGTCTCTTTATGCCAATGTCACTTAAAATGGAGAGAACTGAAGTTATCAGCAAATTCTTGCTGACGTCACTATAATACAAACAAAGTTTTCTTTTGCCATTTGATAACCATCGCCTTGGCTGATTATATTGTGAGTCCGGATTAAAAACTTGAGGGAGGCTTCATGTTTTAAATGATATTGCATGTAAATACTGAATAAAAGTTCAATTTATGTAAGTTTTTGTCCAAATTTAATGTTATATTACAAAAAAGGGCAATTTGTAAAATGATAAATATTACGTCGGATGGTCCTATTGTAGATCCCTACGGATGTTTTTTTACTGATAAATAAATTCCATATGGAGACAGACAATTAATTCAGTGAAGAGTTTGAAGTCATTCTTGAATGTTGTAAAAAATAAATGAACACTGTGTGTTCTTCCAGGACCAACTGAAAGTCTTTAACTCTAATATAATTATTGGCTTATTATTGGATGCATTTGGTCCAAAATAGTGGCACTTGTTTTGTCTGTATTGGACACAAAATACCTTTACTGTGTCGCTGCGGTTTTTTTTTATTAAGTTAAATGCTTAATTGTCCAATAAATAAAAATACCATGCATGAGAGAGTTAAGAGGTACAATGACTGAGCTCCACTGGGTTGAAAAAATTGTGAGGGGAAGTGGAAAGTTGAACGTGATTAACTTTAGACTTTTGTCTGCAGATGCTTGAAGTTATTTTTGAAACTTCAAAAATAACTGTGTGTGTGTGTGTGTGTGTGTGTGTGTGTGTGTGTTACAGTCTCAATACGTTTTGAGACTGTAACACGAACATGTTACAGTCTCCTGCTTTCTGTTTGAATGCTCGTCCTTCTTTAAGTTACTGACATCTGGTTGGTTTGCATGCGTTTGTTTGTTTAGCTTGTGTCCTTCACCGCTGCTAAAACCTGGCTCCCCAACTCCTGGTGTAATGCACTGTAATCCAGATGTGCTATGAGTATCCAAACACATTAATAATTGAAATGTTTTCCGAAAGGCTGGGATAACATGCATAGTGTTTCTCCTCTTTTGCAACACACCACCGTTTTTTTTTTCTCTGAAAATAAACCAAGAGAGCTCTGTATGTGTAAACACAGTTACTCCGAGAATATCGACAGGGGATCCCGAAGAATAACAAATGAACTTTTTTGTTCTGTTGTTTTCTTTGTTTTTCGCCATTGTTTGTTCAAAAAAGGGCAAAGTGGAGCTCAGACAAAAGCTATATTTTACACTTCTATATATACACTTTAGAAAAACCAAGGGAAAATGAGATGCTTAGAACACAACTACATTAAAGCTGTATTAAGAAAATGTGAAAGCAAACTGAACAGACTACTACTGCTGCTTCGAATAAAAAAAAACGTTCAACTGGTATAATGTGACGTGGCTTTTATTGTGAAGATCCCACAGGAAACCCCAGTATTGCTTTGTACTAACAGCACTAAGTTCATCAAGTGCCAGGTTGAGTCTAAAAAAAATGTTATTTTTGGCATTTCCTGACAGCGGATCAGTTTTAAATATTGCAGGGAGTAAGGGAGCGTTCAGGAGCAGCCACAGTGAGCTGTTGGATGAAAAGCTGCAGGAGAGAAAAAAAAGCTGCACACATCCACCTTCTGAGCGAGGCAGCCGCCACACCAACAATTAAAAACAATTAAAACTTCTTTATTTATTAGGTTGCACTGTAAACAGCTTCTGTTTCTCTGCTGTTGCACTTGTGACAAACCAGCTGCTCAAAGAATGTTTGTAGTATTAAATTGCACTTGCTGTTTCCATGGTAACCATGGCTGTCGCAAAATCAACCAGGACTGAAATCTTAAGGACTACAACTGTAAGTGTTTTAAATGTCTAACCCTAAAGCCTAATGAGAACGTTTTAAAAAAAATGTTGGCATAGAAGGAAAAACAAACAAACATAAAACAACTTCACTGAAGGTAATCAAAAGGTTTTGCAGAATAATCCAGTTTAGAGTTCAGAAAATTCAGATCTTTAAACAGAGAATGAATCATAAACAGATACCTAAAAAAAAAAATCATATGCTATATGAATGGGAGATAGCAGGTGCTCTATGTTTGACCACAGACAATCATAATGATGGGTAATTCAATCGGTGGTCCTTTAGAAACACGTTTCTCCTGTGGAAAGCAGCCTGAGAGTTCAGCCACACATCCTGGACCATAAGCCCGCTTTATTGTCTCACACCGAGGGGGAATTTCGACTCAAGATCATCATTCATTTGAGTAAATACATACAGTTTACTTTGCCGTGCTATTCAAGCTGCCGCGACACAAAACAGCTGCTGAAATTTAAACGTTGCCTTAAGAGGACTGTCACACTCAGTGGATAGTGTACCTTGACAGATGGGCTGGCTGCACTGATGATGTGTAAGTCAGCTTAAGCAGAGCACTGAGACTCGCTGTATGTGATGTATTCTGCTGAAATGATTTGTATGCCCAAAAGTGTTAAGAGGTTCCCTGTACTCCAGAGGTACTTCTCTGAGGTCAGCTGAATAAAAGATGTGAGGTGTAATTTGGCTTTTAGTGCGAAGTCCTAACTTTGGAAGTGGACGAATCATTCAAAATATTCAAAACACAGAATCAAAATTTAACAAGGAACAAAGTCTTCCCTCTTTGTGAATTACCTGTGTAGGGTTTCTCCTCTACAGTGTTTTCCTTGTTTTTTAATGAAATCATCCTTCAATGCTCTATTTGACAGGACAAATACGTTGTGTAAAATATTTCATTAAAAAGTAAACAGCAATATTTTATGAGCACCAACAGCACTCAAAGTAAAATTAGACATCATGCAGTCTCATTAAGCCTGATACCTCAATATAAACAGCACACAAAATACAGCACTGGAGAAAAGATGCTATTAAATTGGCAGAATGTTAATTGCTGCACGTAAATATGGACTCCTGCTCTTACGTAGGGAAATGGAGCACCCTGTCGGTTCAGGTAGGGACCTGGGTTCCTGCATGCCATCAGCTGATCAGTATCAGATAACTCGTACAATCACCTATCAGATTGAAACAAGGTAATTAGGTGGTCTTGATAATCTGACAAGCTCACACTCTCACTCCTGTGATTCTTCATGTCAGTGCTTCTGTTACGGCTCGTACACCACACAAGATCTGCCACCAAGGGCATCTGGACATCTATCTACCATAAACTGTCCTGAATCTTCTGATGTAAGTGTCGGTCTGAACAATCTGACATTTTGTAAGAACACTGTACAGCGAAGTGGTCTTAGTAGTAAACAGCATTGCCCCTCGGTTGTACTCACATGAACCTGCTCAGACAGGAGATTTCCCTACAACTCACCTTGTTCTTCAACCCAAGTTCAAATGATTTGTTGTTGGATGTAATGCCAAAACGTAACTTGAGGGCTCCAGAGTTATATTTACACTGAGCATGAATATTCTGCTCTACAGTTTATATATATACATCAGGCATGACAAAAGTCCAGTGAAGCCATCAAACTGTGTTCAAGCAACAAACGGCCATCATTCATGAGACAAAAACACTCAGCCTGGTGACACCTGTAACTGTGCAGTAAAGTAATTTGATTCCAGCGGACTAGCCACAATTACTCTGCTCAGAGGGGCAGAACAAACGTGTGATTTTTTTTTTTTTTTTTTTTTGCATCAAGTTCAACTTTGATTAACTTTGATGCACAGATTTGTCCCACTGACCAATAGTAAGCCACTTTATCAGTGCTGAACGTTGTAGCACCATTCACTGTAATGTAAGCTGTTCTTTTGAAGTATAAACTGCTCCACTAAAGAAGAATGCTGTGCAGACGGTTATAAGACAGGAGCTGATGGTATCCATTAGCAACCAAGCCAACCAGCTTACTAACTGACAATTACTTCACTTCGTCAAGATCCTAGATCCATGTGACGTGGCAATGAATTTCAATGTGTACCTCCAGCATGTATGTAGTTTGGCACTACTGCCAAGGAGGGCAAGAGGTTTCTGTATTTTATGGATATCTATGCTCAGTTTAACCCCCCCACCCTGCTGGCAACACCTTGGAATCCCAAACATGGAATGACCTGGAATTCCATGTCTCTGGGCGTAAGATGAGCCACTCTGCACTGAAGACATAACACTTTGCTTTGTCATAATTATGTTTGAAAATGATAGATTTTCTTACAGCTGGGGATCTTTACTAAGATGAATGGTGTCTTGATGTGTCACTACAACTTCTGTTGTAGTCGCCTGCCTTATTCTGACTTAATTTCTTGCTTTGTGTTGACAAATTCAATTTTTTTATACAGTCCCAACGTATTACAGCACAAAATCTCAAGGCGTCTCCGTAATATAATAATCTATGATACATTTCATGTTTAATTATAATTTCTTATGCAAAAGGACATTAATTTCAGGCCATGGGAAATATTGTCAATGAGCCAAACTGAAGGTACAAGAGAAACATTTCTTTATTTTTTTTAGATGATATGGGATCAAGTATCATCTCTAATATTATTTATTGTCCAGGTGAATGAGTTTCAACTTCTATTCAGGCTGCTGGACCTTCATTTTACTTAGCTCCACACAGTTTTAAACTATTTGCACCAGACACCTGATTCTGCAACTGTCTGTGAAACTTGCAGACCAACCTTTTGCACTGCTGACAAACATGAAGCTTTCTCTCTTGACCTCTTGACCTTTGGAGAACATAGTAACCTTGGTACAGTACCTCCACATTTTGTTGCTGTTTGAGCTGGCACGAACATCAGTGGAGGCCTGTTTGTTTGAGCAAACACAGGTGTTTTTGAATTAACAAGGGCGGACAGCAGCAGGTCTACTGAGATGACTCACCCTGGACCCTGAATCATCAGAACTATACGTACACATGATTAAGGGTCGAACCACTGACCCTCGCACTTCAAACAGTTCAGAAACAAAAATGGCTAAATGTCCCAACACATAAGCACCAAATACAACTATGTCGTGATCAACAGCAGATGTAACACACTGCTGTACACCCAAAATAGGAGACACTGGGAATAAAATATAAATCATTCATATATCTGACTACCAGTCACGGACCAGTCACTTGAATTTTCAGTTAATTAAAAGTCAAGTGAAGTGTTAAAGTTTGGTTTGGTACAACGAATATTTTAACTGAACCAAAACAACAAAGAAAGTTGAAATTTTCATTCACAGTTTGCATTCAAGGTTTGGGGTTTTGTCATTTGCAGTGTTGCATTTTGAGGCTTGTGGTTTTCTATATGCATCTGGGTTCTCACAACAATATGTGTTGTTGTTTGTTTTTTTTTACCATGTTTATGGCACATTAAACCCCACCACTGCACTGTTTCCACTAAAATCTGTTCAGCCAGGAGCTGTCTGTGGCACCATTAATTGTACACTGAGTATATGTCATTACACACTGAGTATATATTCCTCAGTGGCTTGTCTTTGCACCTTTCCACTGGCATGACAAGGGATTTTTATAAAATGTTCATTAAAGACAAAATGTCCACCGTTTTCAATGCCAGGCAGGATCTGAAAAAAAAATCTCTTCAGGCCTCTAATGTTATTCGGAGTATTATACATTTCAGTCCTTGTCAGTAGTTGGCTCAGATCGTAGAAAAGTCTGTGGATTACGTTGTCTGACATCGTACTTTCAGCCGTGCTGCCTTTATCTTGATGAGACAATTCTTAGAGCCAGTGACTACAGTACATGCACAGTCTCTTTTTCTTTTCGGTCACCGTATGTCAATCTTCACTCACTTTTTTTGTCCCTAATTATGTCTTTTTTAGCTACACTGGGTTTCCACAATGCATTGAGTGCACTGCCAAGCACATACTCCAATGTTCTTTCCACTGGGCGACAGTTTACTTCTCTACTAGAGGGACAGAGTGGGTGGGGGGCAGGGTTATTAACATTTCCTTGAGCACCATATCTCAAATTTGTTCAGGCATTACAGTTTCTCACTGTGTCCCAAGGCAATGAAACTAGCATTAGCTAACGTCACACTGCAACATTAACCGGCTATCATATTCCCATCAGAAAATGTAGAAACTATGACATTTAATTCATTGCAAATGAGCTGCCGGTCCAGTGCAGTATATCATGTAGGCTAGAACTGCCTATGTGTCTAACTCATGTCAACACTGCCCACACCATTCTAAAGAGCACCAGCTGCCTAATGCTTGAGCTGTTTCATAAGCAAGGTGAATTATGATCATCGCCGTCAATGATACACTAAGGCTGCCTGAAAAAAAATGGTTTTTTTTGTTTTTTTTTTAAAGAATACATGCCATGTTTGAATGCCAGCTCCAGCTTCTGCATCACTGCCCCAAAAAAAAAATATCTGAGAATTAAATGTTGCAGCTGCTTAATGGATCATGTCTGATAAATTGAAGGGTGGAACTTAGCAATTCAAGAAAGGTCATGTGTCCCATTTTAATGGGCTTGCGCCACTGCTGCTAATAAAAGACGCATTAAATTAACAGAAATTTTAATGGGGTTTGGTGTGGTACTCTTCCCAGACTGTACAAGACAGGACGGCACTTGTGCTGGCTTATCTCGCCGATGACTGTTATGTGATATTGTTCAAAGGAGGTTACACAAGATGGTTACCATGGCATTTGCACAGGCGTTTCTCCAGCTTTACTTTGCTCGCGGATAATGGGTCAGGTCAAGCTATTCTCCTGCTTTTCTCCTCCTTGGTTGTGACGTGACTAAGAGCTGGGTCATTCTAACCTCTCCCTTCTCTGACTTGACATCTTCACACAGAAATTAAAACCACCAAGCAGCTACACCATTAAGGAAGCACACACTAAATGTTTTGCGTAAAGATGCCATAGCTTGGTAAGAAACCAGGCTAGTCATATGGTGAGAAGTTTTATGGATAGTAACAGCTACCACTGAGGTTGGCAAATATAAGATGATATGGGATGGACCCCCCCCCCCAAAAAAAAACTCCACTATTTACCACTATTTATTCCCTAAAAATGAAAATATACCATTTCTCATCCATGACCTGTCAGAACTGTACAAATTCTAAAGTTACATGATGATGATTTGTGTGTCTAGTTTTGTGCTATAAATGTGCAGCTTCCCAGACAGCAGGAATAGGTGCAGCGGTGGCCCTACAGTTTATATCCAATCCTAATGTCAAACCTCTCAGTCCAACAGAAATCACACATGTTGAAGGTCCTTGATACATCTCTGAGGGCTCAGGGTAGTCTCAAGCTAAAAAATTGGTAGGTGCAGGAGAGCTCTTTGGTGGACTTTTTGGGCCCTTGATACAGTGTGTACAGAGTGCACAATCCTGCAGAGTCTCCTTAAGGGACTGACACACAATTCATAGAGTTGTGACAAAAAAAAACAAAGCAAAACAAAACAAAACAGGAATGACAGGGGAACCCAAGAAGCATACACAAAAAAGACAAAACAAAACAAAAAAACCCTACATTCCATCTTGCAGTGGGATCATACCAGTCGCAACGCCCATCAACATTCCCACCCATGAATTAATAGCCATTACTACATTATAACATGAGTACTCAGTACTAATTGGTCAGACCACACCCATCTTTGAACTTGGCCTTGATTTTGATCTCATTTCAAGACCTGTGAAGTTTTGTGACTGCATCTTGCACGGCTGTGACACTAAAGCAGTGACAAAATCTGTCCAAAGACAGACAGACAGAAATATAAACACCTGCCAGAGAACTCAAAACCAAATCTGTAGTAGTTCCCGCTATGGTTTGTCTAAATGACCATATTTTGCTATGATCACACACACACAGGCTCACAAGGTGAAAACAATACTAGCTAAGCTGTCACAGCTGATAACAAGAGAATGATGGTCAGTTACCTCTGTTTCGAGTCATGTGATGCCACACGGATGCAAACACAAGTATTCACTCTAAAGATGGGACATCCTATAAAATACTCCACTGACTTCACAGGCGATATTTGCAAAAGATGGTGGTGTTTGGCTAAGGACAGAAAATCTCCCCAACCTCCTCTGTGAGGCACAGCCTGGATCTGAAGTTCTTACATTAACTTCCTCAAAGGCACTTCAAATGCTACTGCATTCTATGAGAATGTATAATTATATGAGAATATATAATATCATTGCACTTTCCAAACTGTGAATGTGTCATTGCTAGGAGCCCACTTGTTTATTAACACTTTTTTTTTTTTCCAGTGTTGCCTCTTGATGTGATGGCAGCATAATGATACAGCACAGCTTGTAATGATTTTGGTATGAAGAGTTTTTAACATATACTCTGCCACAGCTTGTTCTAAAGCACAAGAGAAGACTCTCTGGTAACACCATAATTTGTAATGACTGACATATTATTATCTATACTTTTAAAATGGATAGTGACAAAAAAAAAAAAAACAGTGACCAAACCACAGACTGTAGAGTTAGGAGTAAATGGTGAAAGAGATGTAAACAAGCTGAAGTAAAACATGCAGGCACAACAGGGGGGAAATGAAACTGCGGCTCGTTTTGATGACTCACTGTGTATTCACTAGTTTCAGTGCAACTTTTCTGTGCAATTTATATTATTTTAACCTATTTAAGCCCTGTGATAACCCAAACAAGAGCAGCACAACTTTTTTTTTTTGTTACTATTTTTGTTTCTACTCTGATGACAATAGCTAAATGAAGAAACAAATGACACCTCAAAACCTAGCACCTAAAGTTTTATAAAGCACATTCTATGGCTGTAGCAAGCAGCCTATGCCCATACAGCAAACAACGACATACAGGTCAGGGAGCTGACACAGTTTGTTTTTATATTAGCTCATTCCAGCTCATGGCAAGGCTCACTGACTCTGTGCAACAGCAGATTTCCTTTTTAAAATGGAAAAATTTTCTTTTCCATATTCATATGCTATATGTTACCTGTTGTTTTACAATACACAGTGTCCATGACATTGACACATCACATATCAAAGTCTTAACGAGGAATTGAAGTATTTCATTTGTTTTACCTGATTTAGACCCATAGTAATCCATTCAATTCAAAATGAAGCTTTAATCAAAGATTTTACCAAGCAAAACCAACAACTGCTAAAAGCTGTGACAGTACAACACCAAAATAAAATGATGTGGCTATCCCTTTTGAACGCTGGGCCTTGGTTATGGAAATAAGCACTGATAAGTGACAAGGTTGTTCTCAATCAAAAACAGCTATACAAACAATACAGATGCTGGATTTCAATCCCATCCACCTTTCAGAAAGCGTGTGTGTGTGTGTGTGTGTGAACACTTCACGCCCCTCACCCACACATTACCAAAACATACTTCATTAAATATTAAGACTTAACACATTTTGTTCTGGATTGTTAGTCTACATTTCACATTGTCTTCCAATCCATTAAACAGCCATTCTTTCTTTTTTTGCTACATTTATCTTTTCTATTTTCTCTGTGAACCAAATGACACTGTGGTCACCATGAAATTAGCTTTACTGGCCTTTAGGTGCAGTTTTTTGGATACAGTAAACAGAGAATGGCAGCAATCACAGTAAATTTTCCTAGAGATTCAAATTAGCTGGAAAACATGTTTTAACAGTTAAAATTCATGGATTAACTGCTGTTTGGCTGATTATATTTGGTGTGCTATGTCACTGCATTACATCCTTTGGTAATGCAAAGGATCATCCTTAAATTCAGTCTGCCACCAAATCCTCCAAGCGCCACTTGATACTGAATACAAGAAATGCAACAGAGACAAAAATGGAGCACAGATGAATAAATGTAAGAAACAGATCATTAACAACTATTATCTTGGATGGAATAAAAGTATTAAATGTTTTCAATGCGCCCAAGAAACACATTTGTGGTTCTGGGTATATTTATGCCAAATTTTGGCATTTGGGCTCCATTCTTTACTCTCTATTCCATGTCTTCTGTCTTATTTGCAATGACAACATTTGGTTTAAAAATGCTCTGAAATATTGAAATGCTTGGAATAGATGAAGCCTTTGCAAGTCTTCTATGTCTTCAGCCATGTTCTGTTCTATTTGAGTAAGTGTCCAAATCCCAGCAACCAGGCTGACGTGATGCCGGCCTACGAAGGCAATCAAAGCCATTTCAACAGTACATGAACAGGGGTAATACTTCTTCTTCTACAAATTCTGCAAAAGTCTGCAACACCACTTTATTGGTTTTCAGATGGATTTTAAATGTCAGTCTTCCATAGCTACAGGCACCCTGTCTGTGTAAAAAAATAAATGAATAAAAAACACCCCCCCCCCAAAAAAAAACTCCAATATTTAGCACTATTTATTCCCTAAAAATGAAAATATACCATTTCTCATCCATGACCTGTCAGAACAGAGGTCCTGTTGTCTGCCATTAACTGAGCACTGCCCAACCAGCACTGAATATTAATGGAGCCTTCCCTGGATCATCAGAGTGTGTGCGTTTAATTCACAATCCTATCTGCATCTTCTAGGGCACAGGCGTTGTGTGTCTGTGTGTGTGTGTGTGTGTGTGTTTGTGCATACTGTGTGTGTCTCTCGGAGCTGTTGTGGGTTTGATCATGAGAGAGGACATCTTCTGAGTTCGAGCCCTGTCACACACTCCGGCTGAGATTAGTTATATTACAGCACAGCAGCATATGTGTCTAATTAAGCAGCCATTAAAATACATGCAGTAAAAGCCTTATTAAAATAATCTATGCCTTCACAAGCAGAGGTACAGAACACAGCTGGAGCCCCATTGAGAAGAGCAGCCAGTCCGACTGATTCCAGTTAAATCAAATGAATATCCTCTTGTTAGCAGCGTGGTTAAAATGACAGAATCCTGATGCTGATGCAGGCTGATCGTGTTAAGATGTGACAGCTTATCAACAGGCAAGGCCAATGGAAGGCTCCCAAGCGAAAGGAAGAAAATACGTGCTATAGCAACAAAGTGGTCTGAGAATTTACACTGAAATCTCATTCCCCAATTCTGACAGTGCGTCAAGATGGATAACGTGCGCAATGTGCGAAGTCACCAAAGCGTACAGATTGCGCACACATAAAAAGCCACGGTGGACAGAAAATCTCTTGTCACGTTTGGTGGTGGTGAACATATGGCTTACCTAAGAGACTCGATGCAAGCACCGGAATTATGATGATGACGATGGTGATGGCCCGTCCATCTAAACGCGGTTCTTCTTTTCTCTCCTCTGTCGGCGTGTCGGTGATGTTTTAACTAGGCCATTTCTTCCCCCTGATCGCAATTATTTCTCAGGAGGGTAACGCGTCGCAGGGTTTCGCACATCAGCACACCTTCTCGGTGTCCGTCTTTCTCCGGCTTTTCCAAAAAAAGCACACCTCATAGTGCCCCCCTCCTCCTCCTCTCATCCCTCTCTGACAACACCCTGCTCTGTTCCCTTTACCCACAGATATTTGGACTTTTATAATGTTGAGATGCAGCAGCGAGTATGATTCAAACTGGGGGAGAGGAGGGAGAGAGAGAGGAGAAAAAAAAACACTCAGTAAAATAAATGCGTAACGCTACAGCGTCAAGACTCTGCGCGTTGCTTCACAAGTCAACGCAGTGATCTGTCCTCTTTTCCCCGTTTGTCCATGCTGATAATAATCCACGGTATCTGCCCCGCTGCACGGAGAGAGGCCTTCAAAAAAACAAAAAGAAGGGGGGAAAAGAAAAAGAAAAACACGGACTGCTCGACTTGAAAATATGTGAAATAGCGCTCTAAAGACACCCCACGAAATCAGGTGTCCAGTCTCTTCTTTACGCGCTTGCGTGGTGCTCTCTCTTGGTTTCACTTGGTATCTGATGCTCTTAAGAGAAAATAGAGGCTCGGTTTGAGAAACAGCGCGGGGATCTTCCGTTTAGCCTTCATGGTTTTACATCAGTACCATAAGTGTTTTCAATTACTAGGATGCGGCGATATTATTATGAAGCCCGAGACATGCGCTGAAGAAGATCCCACGGCTTGTGCTTCAACAGCCTCTCTCCCTCTTCCTCTCACTCTCTCTCTCTCAGTGCGGTCTCATCGCCTCTCTCTCTCTCTCTCTCTCTCTCTCTCTCTCTTGCAATATTTCAGTCACACAGCTAGTTGTCACGACGAACAGTGCGACGCAAAATCCGGTGAACATGCGCCGGTTCTGCTGAAACCGTCGTGTGAAAAAAAAAAAAAAACATCTGAAGCGCAGGGTAGGAGTCTGCTTTGATTGTTTTAAGATGAGGATCTGCACAAACCTGACGTCAGATTTTTAGGCTTTTTTTTTTTTTTTTTGACGCCAGGTATTGGTGCAGTTCACAGTTTTAAAATATAAGTACAACAGCAGTAGTAGGATAACAGATCTAAGAACTATTACCATAAGAATAGTAGTAGTAATAATAATAATATTCCCATGCTTCCCTATAACTTCCTGTTCAGTATGTGTTAATTTGCAGTAAGGTTCCTGGAATGCACTTTGTGATTTGGTTATAATTTTAGGAAAAAGTGACAGTGTTGAGTTGGTACACTGCATTATTTGATTTGGCCATTTGGGGGCAGCAAACACAACCTGGAAACCCATCACTAATATAAGCTTTTAAGCTGGCATGGTTTAAGATGACCAATAATCACTCTCCATTTAGCTCTGTTTTCTTCTCCACCGACTCCCGAGGGAAATATCTGGCTCTTTAGCTGCTAAATGCTACATCATTTAGAGACTGTCCTGTAAAAATCGTGAGGAAACCTATAGCGGACATAGTAATTTTGACAGGAGCAAAGGAGGAAGTGAAGTGACATCGTATATAGAGGAACAAAGTCCATGTTGGAAAGAGGATGGGTTGACCGTTCCACAACTATAACCATGTGTTTATTATTGTAACCACGACGATGAAGTCGTCTACCCGTAAGGAAGCACCATATGAACTTTCCCAAAACCTAGACCTAGCCAATCCGTGACCATTCCATTAGCTTAAACATAATGTTGGAGATCTGATAACAGTGAGACACGTAACAATAAAACATAACTACAGGTCATTATAGGCTGCTTGCATAGATGACCTGTGGGTTCGTCTTTTTTACAGGAGGACGGTCTCAGTCTTTGTGTTACCACAGCGAAAGGTTTGCCAGAAGTCCAGTAAGCAGGCTAAGCCAAGTATATTCCCAGTGGGTGCTGGCCTTTACCAGGTTGTACCTTGTCATCAGATGTGCTGGAAGTGTAACTTTCCATTTGATCTTCATGAGCGATTGCATCTCAGCTTTTTTGTTGATGATGTAGCTCTCATCGAACTGTGACAGTGGATTGCCCTTTTTGGGTTGGGAACCCCAAACGAAGAAGTTCAAGTATCTCAGGGTCGTGTCCACCAGGGAGGGTGAAACGGTGCATGAGATGCACAGGCGGCTTGGTGTGATGTCCACAGTGGTGCAGGTGTTATTGAACTGTGGTGGGGAAGAGGGCGCAGAGACCGAGCATGACTAGTCATTGATTTACGTTCCAAAACTACAGCTCTCACCAATGGTCATGAGCTCTTTGTGGTAACTGGAGCAAAAACAATACAAAAAAAAAAAACAAGCCAAAACAAGCTCCTCTCCCAGGGCGATTGACTAATAGGAGCAAAGTTAAGAACTCGGGCAGAGAGAAAAAGCTCAGAACCTAAGACACTAGAGGGATGAAAAATCCCATTTGCCCTGGGAACTCCACATGATGCCCCAGGAAGAGGAAGATGGGGCTGACAAGAAGGAAGCCTGCTGCCCACACAACCCAAACCCACAATATGCAGCAGGAAATGGATGGATGGATAAATGCATACCAATATACTTATATATATATATACACAATATATAGTCACTAGTTTGGTTGGGTCTACAAAGGACCCATGTGTCTGCACTGTTAGACTATAATCCATTGTCAAATTTCACTACTAATATTATTTAAGGTTCTTTAGAAGTTACATGCAAACTCTCAAATACATAAATCATATTACAATATTTAAATGACATAAGTAATAACCAATTTAATCACGCATAATTAACAGAATTCATTTTCTATGTACGGTGATGATACTACAACAAAACAATTTCTTAACTGTGAAAAGACTATTAAGAACGAAATGAGCAATATTCTCACCTGATTTGTTTTGCAGACACATTAAATTATGCATTTGAGTATCCATGCTCCTCTTGATAGACTGAATGATTTGCATTAGTTTTCAAACTATGGTCAGGAGGAGTCGTCATTTTATTACTCTGTCCCTGCAGCTTAAACTGCCCCTGCATTTTTTAAGCATACTTATCTTTAAGTACTTAATTGGCTCCCAGTTGTGAAAATATAAGATTTAGGCCACTTTAATATCATTTATCTTAAATTGCTTCTGTTAAGTCAGCCCTGTTAGTCAATCACAAGTAAACTGTTGAGTTACCGAATAAAAATGATTAGTGTTCAACAATGCACCGACTTCGATAAACGACTGACAGTAATGATATGAGACAAGAAAAGCCTCACTGTGATACAGAAAAAAAGAATTTCACTCCTAAGCTGAAGGCTGTTAACCACAACTTCTCACTGTGGGTCAGCACGGAGGGAAACCATTTCTCAACAGTCCTTGTGCAGAGGGCCAATCTCAGGTGTCATGTTAAAATGAGTGGGGAGATACCGTAGGTGCTAAGGTCCCAGGGGCTGTGACCACTTATCATAGGTCAGAGAAGGAGATTAAAGAGCCAACAGCTGCAGGAGTATCATCTGCTTACTGAAAATTAATAACGGCAACAACAAAGCAGTATCTAACCAGACCTGCCCTGGAGTTTTTCTGTCAGAAGCTGAGAGTAGGAGTGAGTGGGTTTTTTTATTTTTATTTTTCTTGGATTGCATCACAAGATCAAGCTTTTCAATATCACATGGCTTGATGGGAGAGTAGTAAAACTTTGCACAACTGAATTAATTGTTGGCTGCTTTGGCTTGCATTCAGCAAAGAGATATAAGCCCACTGTTTCCTAAATTAAGCTTGTACATGCTGTTCCTGTGTCCTTGGGTCATAAGGCCTGAAATGCAACGGGAGATGGTGCATGATTAGAAGAATGAATGAGACAGAAGAACTGGGCGAATACCTGCGATGTGTATTCAATCAAGCACGGATGGCTAAAGTTGTTCTGAAAAACTTTAAATCAAAAAAGTCAACTTTAGACCCTGCCTAAAGTTTCCACATTTCTAATGACATATCAGTTACCAGAGAGTGACGATGAGGGGAGCAGGGGGCAGTAGAGGGTATAAGGTACTGTAATACAATATTGGAGTTCACGCTAAAATGCTAATAAATCCATTGCTTTACATTTTCTAGAATTTAACCAACCTCTTTGAACTAAAACTCCAATCATCTTTTAAATAAAAATATTGCAAAAGGAAGAACATTTTAAAAGACTATTTGGACCATAAAAACCTACCACTGACATGGACACACAATGAAAGCACAGAGCTGAAGGCTACTAAATCTAAGTGCTGACAAAATACATGGACTGTATGACAATCAGACAAATCAGGAGACATGGTTACTGCTGCAAATGAAAGTAACAACTCTGTGCATGAGGGAAACACACCAGAGACTGAGCTAAGCCACAGGATCCAGCTCACAGACGCATCCATGAGGAGATGACGCATTTTGAACTGTTCAGTTGTTGGAGAACAGCTCGCTCTGCTGGTTACAAACCGATATTGCATGTCTGGGTATTCAAAGCAACACTGGTGTTGATTCAGATTATTTTTTGAATGTGCTTTGTATTTCTTTTTTTTTTTTAGTACTTAACCTTTAAAGGTCATTAGTACAGAACTGCATACAGGATGTCACCGCAATACTTCCCAAGGTTAAGATCGCAAGTGTGAGCAGAGAATAAGAGGGATGTTATGACTCAAGAAGTGAGAGAAGCTGGCGAGAGGTGGCTGAATCTTTCTGTCTATGATAATCAATTCACTAATACACAAATCAACAAGCTTAAATCCATTAACAGTTTATGAAAGAGCATAGTTTACCCACAAAATACAGATTTAATGAGGAACATTAATACACAGGGTCTGCTCCCACTGACTTAACAGCTGCTCTGCCTCTGGAAAGTCACCGTGATGAAGTTGAGGTCCTCATCCTAAAAACCCTCATAGGGACGGAGAGAGAAAAATATGAAGTTTCTGAGTCAGAGGGGTCACCGAACAGCTTCGCTGCTTGAATGTTGTTATGGTTGTAGAACACAGCAGTGACAGAGGGAAAGTTGAAGATAAAGTGTTTGTTTGGTTTTTTCTCTGCCTCACTTCCTACCATTTCTGAGTCTTGTTCTGAGCAGATGTGTAATCACTGCATTAGAGCGCGGAGAGCATCTTACTTTGAGCCTGAACGTCTGTTTTGTTCTCAGTCCATCATTCAGTCTGACATTGCTCTCTCATTAGCTGTCCTCTTTCCCTTCTTTCACTATTTGTTTTTCTATAACCAACAGCTAACTGACTGACTGATCTATCCATTTGCTCTGACCTGATTTTTCAGTAACACTGTCATAGTGCGAAGGTAACTTTGCATGTTGGTCAGTATTGTGAATATAATGTGATTAATGCAAAGATAATTTGTTGGTTAGGCAGGCAATGGTGCAGGATAAGCTGTTCAGAGGGAGGGAGGGAAACAGATAAAGCAGAAGCAAAGAACTCTGTAATGCACACAGAATTTCTGAAACTCAGCCAAGGCCACTATGTTCTAACATATTATAATAACTGAAATTAAAACTGAAAAAAAAAAAAAGCTCTGTTATCATCAGCTTTCCAGTCTCATACATTAGTGATCATATAGTGGCTGTTTTTTAACCTTTTGTATCCTTTTCAAAAACAAAGAAATATTTCTCTATTTCTATGTCTTCTATGTGGATCAGTGGCTCGTATAGATGCTAACCTTTTGCCTGGGATAGGTAACTTAAACCCAGTCTTCCAACATTATATCTGGAGACATTAAAATGTCAGCAGGAGAGAGAGCTTTCAGCCAGCTAATGGAGCTCAGGTTAGCTTGATGAGTTGGGTATACAGCTGTTCAAATCTTGTCATTTCAGCTCACAAGTTGTTGAATTTACTGACTAGAAATGTGACCGATAGTTTTGTCTGTCTCCATCTGAGGGTCCATCGTCTGAGAATTTAAGAATTTAAAATAGCAAATCTGCCACCTTTGTGCAAATTGTGTGAGAATGGAACGTTTCATAGCCACAGTGACTAAAGAGGGACAGTATCCTGTATTATACTGTCTTGTGCTGTATTGTATTAATTGTACAAGTCCTCCCTCTGATACTCAGTAACCATAGTTTATACTATGACTAACTCGGAAAGTAAGTAGGCGACCATGAGACAGTCTTCTTTACACTACTTCCAGCTATTATGTGTCATCATACCATTCCTCTATAGAAATCTTAATACAAATCTTAATATGTTGTCATGCACATACATGTGCTTCTATAGAAGTGTCTCTGCACTCAAAACACTTATCATTGCTTTGACCTGTACTTATTTTTTCTTCATGCTTTGCAGTAAAGAAAAACACCACAGGTGCCTTTCAAAAAAAAAAAAAGCCTCAACCCCAAACCTCGGGAGAAAGGTTTGTGTTGATGTCAATGTGGAGAATAAGAAATTCTTTTCGAGGAGAGCAAAACATTGGAAGGTCATGCAGCCCAATCTGCAAGAGACGATATAGAGAACATTTACAAGCCTGATTGAAGATCGAAATGGGACTGGAATGATTTGTTCCCTATATTTAACAACCATTTAATCTCTCTCCCTCTCACTTTCCCTTTCTCTCCCTCTCACTCAGTCCCCCTCCCTCCTGTACGTAACACTTTACAGTCTCCCTATCCATAGCTGTGTCTTTAATAGGATGAGGGAAATCATGTTAAAGGATTTAAAACCTCTGCAATGAAACGCCGAAGCTTTGCCAAGCTCACTCTCTGTCGTTCAGCTCCTCATTCTGCGTCTCTCCTCAAACACTTGCCTCTCTCTGAATTACTTAGCACTGACTCACGCTGTTCACTCCCACAGACTCCCGACTATTAACAGAGGTCCAACAAGGAAACGGCAACAAAAAAAAGAAAAAAAAAAAAGAAAAAAAAGAAGGCAAGCAGTAGTAAATGTTTGTGTCTGTATGTTTTCACACTTGGTGCACAGTACGTGCCACATGAAAAGTTCAATAGACAAGAGCTCTCTGGTGTGAACATCATTTGTGGGATCTCAGGGAGCATTAAATATTAGAGAGAAGACTCTGCTGTCTCAATCTGCAGATAAAAAAAAAAAAGCACTGTCTAGCTGTCTAGGAGCACAACTTGAGGCCGCTGTTGGAATCCAAAATGTGAAAGACGGAGGATACTGCATGTGCCGCTGTGTCCTAGTTTCTTCATTGTATCCAAATTTGCCAAAGATCAGTTGAAATCCATTTTGACTGGATTAAACACGGATACTGAAAGGATGTTGCAGTATAATAATATTCTGGGAAAAGCAATGTGTTATATTTAACAGTTGTTTTAATATAACACAGATGTGAAGCAGGCCACATGGGTCGTCCATCTACAGTATTTAGTAAAAGTAGATGTGATTAAAATATTTTGTGTTTGCACTCAAGGGATTAAGTGGTGACATTATGGTCATCGTTTGTCCTCTACTCTTAATATAACAAAAAAAACAAAAAACAAAAAAGCTGCAACTAATCAAATGTCTGTAACAAAAACTGTGGAAAATGTGCAGGTTAACAGGTCTTTTGGGGTCGAGGTGATATGTGAAAATCACTCATTTTGTCCAACTAAACCCTGAAGATATCAATTTTACAATAATATGAAACAAAGTAAAGAAGAAAATCGTTAAATTTAAGAAGCTGGTGTCAGGAAATGTTCCGCATTTTTGCTTGAGAAGAGACTCAAAGAAAATAGTTGGCACTTAGTTTTCTATTGATCAGTTAAGCAATTAATCAACTAATCATTGCATCTCGTTGCTCAATTTGTTCACCAATATTACAGCAAATAATCTCATATGATATCAGAGGGTAACAATTCAAAGCCACACGTCACCTTCAGGACTCCGAATCAGGTGTGGGCATTTGATAATACAGAACAATCTGATGAGGTTTGTCATAACAGACAAACAGATGAGATGTTTTTCTTCTTTCTTATCATCTTCTTCCACATTAATTCATATACTGAATGTACTTTTCCATATTGGGGAAAAAAAAACACGTAGATGAACGAAAGAAAAAGCCAGAGTGTGGATCAAGAAATGCCCTTGCTGTGTTTTTCAGGATGCAGCAGACCTGCATGAGTCAGTGGCGTTCTGCGTACAGCAGGAGGTGCTGGCTGACTGCACTCGGCTGTCTTCATCTCTCTCTAATCCTGTAGCAGCTCTGTCAGTGGGAGATAGTCACGGTCTGTGAGTAAGACTATCAAGGAGGAGAGGGAAACCAGGATAGAAAAGGAAGATGGGAGGATACACAGGGAGCGGCAAGGCAAATGGTGCTTTAGTATGGTGTTAAGATGAAAAGTGGGGGTATAGGTGGGCAAGGGTGTACATGGATGCGTGTGTGTGTGTGTCTGTGTGTGCTCCAGCTGGTTGGGTGATCCTTAAGGTTATGGTTTGGGTTTAGCAGAGCCACTTTTCTTCTGAGTGGCTGCCTCTCTTCTTTCTGTCCTCATTCCCTGTCTTCCCTGACTGGCTTCAGACCAACCTGTGCTCTAGTGTTACATCCTCTCTCATGCCCCCTATGTCCACCTTCTCTCCCTGTTTCATTCCTCCCTCTCTGTCTCTGTTTTCTTCTTATCACTCTGTGAAATACTTCCTTATCCCATTCTCCTCCTAAGGCCTTTGTCTCGTGGAGTTGCAGGTGAAATTAGAGGGTATAATTTCCTGCAATCAGCAGAATCTGGTCCACAGCACACACCCGCCCCTCCCCTCTCGCCCTTCCGCCATCCACCACCACCAACCCTCCCTTCCCACATGAATCCCCAGCATGGCCAGGGGCAGAAGAACACCAGCAGTCTCAGGGAGAAACTTCCCCTCGTTCTGCCTCCTACATGGGGTCACTTTCATCTTCTGATCGCGAAAGAACAAACCCACACAGAGGAAAAGAGCCACTAATGAGGATGAAAAGCAGACGAGCGGATCTTGGTCCAGTGTGTGTGTGTGTGTGTGTGTGTGTGTGTGTGTGTGTGTGATGAAATGAGGAGAGAGTGTGCATGGAAGGGCGGCGAAAGTTGGGGTCAAAACACATGGAGGAAAAGGAAGCGAGTGAAGGACACAGAAGGAGGAGGAGTGACGCGAAGGAGGACAAACAAACCTCTCATGCACAAACATATAGCCACACATGGACACGCGTGCACTCACATGCACGTGCACACGCTGCACATCACACATTGAACCAATCTGCCATGGATAAGAAGATTATGCCTCTGAGTTTCCTGGAATGTTCTTTGCTGTACCCCCTCAACTACCACCACCCATCCCCCACCCACACAAAACACTGTCTGTCTCTGTCTCTCTTCTCCGGGCTGTGGTGTGCAGACTCAGGCTCGGATGCCCCGTTCTTCCACAGCTGAAGTTATATAAGCACGGCCCCATCCGCTCCTCTGTCCCCAAAGCTGCCCGTTGAGCACACCATCTCAGGCCCCATCACTCAAACGCTGTTTCCACAAGCCTGACGTTTCCCAGCCTGCAGGAGAGCCTGTTTGCAGTCAATTAGCCTCGTACAGCACCTCCAACGCTGTCTTAGATGTTTTAACAGCCTCACACAAACGGTGTTTGTTAACTGTGAAGGATGCAGCTCCAGCTAATGCTTCACCTTTTGGCTACTTCTGTTCTTTTTCTCTAATTTCATGTAGAATCAAGAGGCTTTTTCTTATTCTCTTCTATGCTGTGCTACACTGCCACGTGACAGTCACCCTCTAGCACTGCGAACAAGGGACAATAAACCGTAATTATTTGGAGAACATCTTGCTCTAAAGGGGTGTGGGCTTTTTTTTTTATTAGATGTATGAAGGTGGTTTTCAACTCAGAACCTCTTCCTTGACTAATGAAATCTATCCATCTTTCAGCCCGTCCTTGTTTCTGCCCACTCGCACGGTGTCGCACCCCCTCCACCAGCACTCATGATGGTTTTCCTCTTGCTCTTCCACGTCTGTTTGTTGCCCATGCCCATTAATCTCCATTAACACATTTAGAGTATTAATAGTTTACGGGGACGGAATGAAAAGAGGGAGCTGTTGGGGCTTTAGGGGTAGAATACAGTGGTCAGTGAATGGTTGATCTACATTATTCTTCTCTCATCCTTCATTCCTGTCCAGCTTATATTATGACTGTGTTTGTACTGGTGGAACTGTTGTTTGCTGATGTTCTGCAGCATAGCTTTATTCATTTACTCAGTCCTGTTAAAGCGCTGTTAAAAAATATTAGTTGACTTTGTTTTCATGATGAAAAAGATACTATAAGTAAATAAGTGTCCTCTGAAAATAAGGACATTTGAATGCAGTGTCTTATTCAATGATCTGCACGTATCTGTGGAATCACATGGTGTAGCTCCTGGTTAGTAAAACAGTATCCTCCTGTTTAATAGTAGATTTAGCTGGTTGACCTGCTGCACTTCCATTAATGAGAGATGCTTTACATTAAGTAACGTTTCCAACATGTGTGTGAACAAGTAAAAAGTGTCTTTTCGTGACAGACAACAATGACACCTGTGACCACGGTAAGCTCAAAAAGTAGTCTCAAAAAGCTCAGACATTAAAATCAGAGGACATAACAAAAATGAGGCTGAATTTTCCCTTATAAAAACTACACTAAACTGTATTTGGTTTATGTTGACTACAACTGAAAAAAAGTCTATTGGACTGATTAAAACTAACCCACATTTTCATCAAAGGACTGAGACTTTAACTATTTCATATTTAAGCACCTTGACTATCACACAGGCTTTTCAGTAAGTATCTGTGGTTTGCTCTACACAAGTACAGCAATAACAATCTTTGAATCTTTAAAGTGGTAACGACAATTCTGTGCAGGGAATTTTTTTAAACGTGGCTGATGGTGAATGGCACACATTCAGGTTCACTAGCTAGCTAAAAGATTTTCTGGCTCTGACTTGATATTAATTAGTATTCTCTTTGACTACATTTTTTTTTTTCAGTTCGAAAAGGAACTCTTGGATGCAACATAATTGGCTGTGGCTCAAAACCTTTGAAGTAAAATTGCCTCGGTGAAGTCGACTATTGTAAACTGGATTAAGAGTCAAGGGGGTAATAAGTAATCAGTTTTTCATTCTCTATCAACTTTCACTCTCTGCTTGCGTCATCCCTCTGACTCTGCTCTGCTTCTTCACCAATCCTTCCAGCTTTCTGCTTCATTTTCTGAATTATTCCTACTCGAGCAGCTCTGGCAGGAGACTATAACAGTCTGTGCAACAACATTTTCTCCCCACTACATTGTTCACTTAAGGGGTCGACCAGAAACAGGCATGTTCAGATCCCCTTTGTGCCCATTGCTGCAATTTATGATCATACGAGAATCTGCTCTGCGACCGCCAAGAATCAAATTAAAGATAAACTACGAGGTGAAGCTGAAACGTCCATTATCTCTCAATTGGCGTCACGTTTGACTGAAAGGTTCATATAATGACACAAAGACGTCAGAAAAGGAGACACACACGGCGGATGACACACAGACAGATGGAGAGAGAAAGAAGGAGACAGAGAGAGAAGAAAACAGACTCCTAGTGGGGTGTGACAAATTATTCCTTAAGCCATGACGCACTAGATGGGCTGCCGTCCGAGAACAAGCGCGGTAATTAGACGAGGAAGCCCTCTCAGACCAGAATGTTCCCGCACGATCCAATAAAAGCAAGTGTGAAGAATAAAAACAGCAGTTATAAAAAGAAAAAGGAAAACAGAGGCCATATCTGACAGCAGCTTAGAGCACTGGATGTTGATACGTATTTTTAAGAGACAAAGCCAGTCCACTGTCAGTTTTAATGGAGACTGGACTTCCTGTCTTCAGGTTTATAAAGTCCGCTGTACAAGTCTTGGGAGCAATTCATTTTATGGCTCCTCTTTCCAGCAATCTGTGACTTGAGATTCATCTCAATTTATATTGCTTACTGCCAAAAGCTTATGAGGTCTACTTTGGAGGCAGATTCAGAGGGCTATTAAACCCCCATATTACTGGGATGTAAATTTTTACAGCTCGACTTTAAAACACGAGCCACGATATGTGAGGTTCTTCAAATGAAAGCCTCTGCTCCACAGACAAGCAGCGGCAAACAGCTTTGAGTTTCAGGCTATCAGTTTTAACTTTGTCACAGTTCTGATCCCACATATTTCATGTGCTGCAGTGGCTAAATGAAGACTGATAATCACTGAGGAGAAATCTCTAAGGAGGGTTTAAGTCATTATCCATTATCATATCAGTGGATAGGTCTATTGATTTTTCTGAGTCAGTGTTAGCAACATTAGAGCCATTCAAGTAGCAAGGAGCGTTTTGGACCATTCAAAGCTGAAATGTCTCGACAACTATTGGTTGTACTGTCATGAAATTTGGCACCGAAATTCAATTTGTCCAGTACTTTTATTAATGACTAAATACCTGCAAAATGAATGATACTCACATCTGCCTCAACTGTACTTTGTATTTAGTGTTGAGCAGCAACAATAAAACGCTGACCGGGGAACATGATTAAACATTACACCTGCTAAATGTCATCATGTTAGGACTGCCACTGTGAGCATATTGCCATGCTAGTGTTAGGATTTAGCTCAAAGTGCCATTGTGTCTAAGTATACCCACACAGAGCACCTTGCATGGCTTAGCCTTATTTGAATTTGTTCCATTCTCCTTTTTTGAATCCTCGGCGTATTGTGTGAGAAAATTGCCTTGCTGTTTTCGATGGCACATAAATGATGCTCACCTTAAAATAAAATCTCAGAAATGACGAAAGACTGCGCAACAGTACAGAGGACTTGATATTTACATATTTACGCACAGTGCATTTAAGAGTCAATGAGAAACAATCACATCCACACTTTGGTCTCTTCTGATTAGCTGAAATAAATAACTATTTGGTCTGCGTGTGTGTGTGTGTGCGTGTGTGTGTGTGTGTGTGTGTGTGTGTGTGCTAGACAACGAGCACATCTGCACTCTGAATGCACTCCCCAGACATCTACTTGTGTCAGTGTGAGAGAGGAGCATCTGTGGGGATATTTCGGTGTATCTAATGGTGAGAGTGAAAGGTATCATATTAATATTTTAATTGCAGGCAATGTCAGGGCTTCTGTTGAGAGACGGGCTTAATGTGGTGACAGATGAGGGTTAGGGGTAAACAAGGATTTGGCTGTGCTCCAAGGGAACTGAGAGGACAGAGTTGGTAGATTAAACTGCAGTTCTGGCTGAAAGGCACCTAGCCTGTGGCGGCATGGATTCAAATCCAAGGCCTGATTACCAGAGGCGTGAGCATTAGACACCATATATTAGTTCACTGCATGATCTCAAATATCCAATGTCACGTTTCAGCCAAACAATTCTATACGTAACGTGTGATAAATTAAGAATGATTAGAGGGAAAATCCAGCCATAAAATCACACTCCCCGTGATTGCCACATAGCACAGGTGTTAATTAAGCTGCATTTTAAACACTCTGAACATCACGGTGGGTCAGTGACTTGCTCCGTTGCCTCACAGCATGAAGGTGCTGCTTCCTCAGAGGTGAGAATCTGTCTGTGATCGTGTTAATCTGTGTAAGCTTTGTGATGAACTGCCAGCCTGCCTAATGCATGCTGGGATAAGCTCTTGCCCTCTGTGAGGTAAAAGGTAGCAAGCCCTGATCTTGTTTTTAAACTAATTTTCCTACATTACACGAAGTCAAAAACAATAATCAGTGACTTGTTTAATTAAGAGTATTCTAGTTTCTCCTCCTTGCCCTGAGTGTTTTTTTTGGATTTACTGCAGCTCCTCTGCAGACCCAGGACTGATTCATCCATAATGTATTCCCTCTGTTCAACTTAAATAACACGACAGGGACTGGCACTAGTCCCCTTCCAAACACACATACACAGGCAAGTTCAAATTGGGCCCTGGCTTATACCTCAATACACCTAAAGCCGGATTTAAAGTTGGCTGCTCTGACCACTAAATTAAAGCTAACCCCACCACTACTCCCGTGCAGTGCCAATCTCTGAATGCAGCACTCACAGTGGAGCATGGATGGTGAGCGCTGACAGATATAGAACTAAATAAAACCTGGCACTTATTTCGTGATCAAAAATATTTGTAGCTAATCTCAAACTGTGCAAGCCCACCCCCCTCACCAACAGCAACACAACCAAACAAAAATATAACATTGTCGCTGAGATTTGCCACTTAACGCTGCATTTCTCAGAGAAGACAACAGTTTTTCTGGATTTGTGGGGGCTCTTATTAGGTTTCTCCTCTCGCATATCATTTAATTGTGCTTCACAGGTGGGACAGTGCTTGTTCAGTGACCTGTTAGGTGGATCTGACAGAGCAAACAGGGAACTATTTTTACCACTGTCTCAGTGTGTGTGTGTGTGTGTGCGTGTGGCAGTGCATGTGTGCTTGTCTCCATATCACAGCAGGTAATGAATTATCATATGCCAGCCAATTTGTGCTTGAACATTCATGCATCTCAGGTGTCACTGTTAGATTTTCAGTTGTCAAAAGCATGGCATCAAAATCAGTGGACCCGACCCGGATGACAGTAAAGAGGACAGAGACTGTGTCCTCCTGTACGATGGCTGTGATCAATTCAACTGAAAACAGTAATCTATTAACAAACTGATGTTTACTTATAATTTTTAGTTACAGACCGTGTTACTCAATACACACTGTCATGGAGTCTGAAACATGAATGACTATGTCTTCCTGTCTACAGATGCCCTGAGCATGGCCAAGTCACAACAACCAGTCTTTTACATGAGAAAAACAAACATAACAGCCCATAGTGCTGCCTCTGACTGGGTCATATGTAGAGCATGACTGGTGGTAAGTTGATAATAACAAAGATCTGCATGGTCTGTTCACAATAGCATAAGCAAGCCCCCAGCAAGAGACTTGACTGCAATATCCATTAATCCACTGCAGTTTCCCACTGGTTCAAAGGCTGTCTTGCAGCGCAGCTCTACAACTTCAAAGAGTACTCTCTTGTGAAGGGTAGCAGTGAAATGTGGAACTCTCAGCTCAGCTATCTACCAGGCTGCAGAGGAGTCTTTGGGATTCACAGAGAGGTGCAATTAAGAGTGGTTTTAATTGAATTGACCTCTGCATTGATGACCTGTAAAAGGTCAGGAGAAGCAGATACCTCTGCTTCTAGGCCTCTAATGATATAACCAGCCCAGAGGGCACAGCTGCCAGCTGTGACTGAAAACGACACTATGAGAGCGGTGAGAGTGAACCAAAACAGTAAAGGTGTTAGGTGTTAGGCTAAACAATGAGCCGAAACTCACTAAAAAACTCCGTAAAGCTGAGGGGAGCTGTAGATTCAGGTGATCAATCCCTTTTCACATGGTAATTTGATACATCACTATAAAAATACTGATTATAGTCACTTCAAACTGTAGATTCTATATTTAGTTTTCTCAACAAGAAAATCTTTAGCTTCCACCCGCTGTGGAATACCCATGACAGGATGCTTCTTGTGAAAATGCATGTTTTTATGTACAAAGTCTTGTGTTGTCACATGTCTGATCTCTGTTTTTGATCAGAACAAACATCAACTTTGTAATCTCATGTGCGTTTTTACATGATTTTCTCACGTACGGGAAACATCAAGATCAATAATACATTTCCCATTAAATTTACATGGAAAATTATTCAACGTCTATACACTTACTGCTGCTTGTGCCACCAAGCACTGGTGTCTGTGATGGTTTTTGGGTACTGTGTGGAAACCTTGCATCACAGATGAAGACCAGATAATACCTTTCTTCCTTGAACTGTTTTATAAGGTCTAAAAGCTGAGAATGAAAAAGAATGAGGAATACTTCAACCTTCAGGTAAGTGGATCCATTTAAAACATAAATTATTAACCCACATAAAAGCACTCTGCCACAAAAATAATTGCGCATCATGTTTATTTAAACACCTGAGAACTCTTGATGCGGTCAGTCTAATCTAATAAACTGTTCATGCCATTCACTCTCCAAGATGATTATCTTGTCCTTTAAAAAGTCAGCCACACTTGTTTTCCTCTTAGTTTTATCTCTTCCTTTCAGTGCCTCACCCTTATAGCTCTCCATGTCTGCAAAGGTCGTTTCTGTTTCATGGAAGTTGTTGAGTTTTCAGTCTGTTTACAGCATTCTGCCATACCGTGTGCCGTCTCAATGTGAACACATTATGTCTCCAACATAATCTGATTAAAATGTCCATTACACTAAACCTCGCAAACCACAAATTCTTTTACATAAAGCTCTCAAATATACAAATAAACAAAAAAATAAACAAATAAATAAATAAAGGATAGCTTAAACTGACTGCTGCTACTTTCAAAGAATACACTGCACTCTTGTTGAAGGAAGGAAGGAATATTCCTAACTTAAGTGAGATAAATGTTGGTTTCATCTGTGACACTGTCCGTGGTTGGGGAAAGTGGAAAAAAGTCGTCCTTGCTGTCCTCACAATACACCCACTGAGGTGCCCTTGAGTGAGCCCCCGGCTGCACCGATGAAGCTGTTAATGGCCAACAGATCTGGTTATACAGGGCAGCCTCCAGGTATAAATGTGTGTAAATGTGTGTGTGAGCATGGGTGTTCCTGCAAAATGACAGCACTGCTCTCAGTGAAACTACCCTGGCCACATAAAGGTTAGAAACTAAATAATAACGAACCTGCTTTCACCTACCCGTACTTTCCTTTAACTCCACCCCAGGGACATCAAAAGAAGCACTACAAATAATTACAGTATGGAAGGTTTGAAGTGGATTTGTCCAATGGCTGCTGTGACCACCTGATATGTGTGACAGATGAGACCGACAGCTGGAAGCAGACTCTGTAGCGACCATAAACAGAAAGCTATGGCAGCAGTATCAATGACACGGAGGAGCTGCGTCTCCTGCACAGAGATCATGGGTAAGACAATATGCTAAAATACTGTAGGTTTGGTGAACTGTAGATAAACGGAAATACTTCTTGACAAAAATCCCACAGAGATGCATCACCCGCAGATCCACTGTTTTCCAGCAGCACTGTCCACTAGCGTGCACAGCTCTCTTGCGATGCATTTTCTTGGTGGTATATTAGCTGCACATACTCAGACAGCCCCACAGCCCCAATCTCAGAGACCTATTTTACATTTTTAGGGCTTCGCTACTGTAACAGTAGACATCCCTCGAGTCATGCAACTACCATGGTCGTACATGTACAAACATTAGTTTCTTCCAAATGTAATATTATTTGTATTCTGAGAACAGTTTCGACAGGAAAAAAAAAAAAACTATTAAACTGCTTTTCCTGACTGAGCTTACATGTTAGGAGGGGGAGTTTGTTGTGCTCCTCAGTCTGCCTGCTTGTTGTTTCACTGAATTACTAAGCCACAGAATCTTGTCATGGATTGGGCATGTACGCATGAAAGGCTTATTTAAAAAACATTACTACTAGGCTAATGAGTACAAAGCCTCCGCAGTGGAGGAAGTGTCTGTCCCCGCATGCGAGAAGACTGGAGCGTGAATTGAACAAACATAAGCTACCCTCGCTGAATAACATAACCTTTACACTGAATCAGAGACACAGAAAATACATCCATGAGATTACCTGGCTCTAGATTGGCAGATACATTTGGAAAGTAACAGTAAAAAAAAAAAAAAAAAATCCACAGAAGCTACTCAGTGTTGAGAGCAGGTGGGGTGCTTTTGATGCCAGAAGTTAGTTTTGAGCTTTCTAGAGGTGTTATGATCCTAATTCAGCAGAACATCTGTGATGGGAGGTGCCCATCTGCTAACCCCAAGGACATACCAGCTTTTACCTACCCCTTCTCTCCTCCACCATCCACCCTGCAATTCTGCATCAGATTCTCGCCCCAAAATGAAATAATGTGAGTTATATCACAGTATGTAGTGATTTATGAGTACTTTTTTATTTTTTTATTTTATATGCTCAGTAATTTAGACATTGTTAGGTGTAATCAGTGACAATAAGAGGAGAGAAATCTGATCTCTGAAACCATCAGGATGATATGCACTAATGTGTTCTGAATCCTAAACCAGTTATTCTCAATGAGTTATTCTCATAATCTGCAGTAAGTGTCAAGTAGTGAAAAGCTAAAAAGACTGATGGAACACTTGAGAGACCTCCAGAAGCATAAAATCAATATTTATACTGAATACATAGCCAATCTCAAAACCCACTTATGTGACCTCATTTTTCTGGCATAAAACTATCTTGCATTCTTGCCTAGCTTTGATCCTCTGTGGATCCTCTTCACATATGCATGTATACATCATAATAAAGGGGGGAAAAAAGTGCTGTATTACCATACATTTGTGTACACTGAACACACACATAAACACACTTTGATTTTGATATTCCTGCCCTGTTTGTGTTTGCCGAGAGCATTCTTGGAGGGACGATGAGATTCGGTTCTAGCGAGATTCGTTCATAAATCAGGAGTCGTTATTTGCAGCCAAACATTTCATTTCCATTCCTAATCCATGAAATGAAAGGTCATCCTAATCTGACAAAGGCCTATTTCTGTGTTTCTGTTTTCGGATGAAGATCGTGGAGCAGGGCAAAAGAGATTGAGGATTAAAAAGCAGAATTAATCGGAACCTCCTGAGGAGACCGAGGTCCTTTGGAGTGTGTAGGACACTACTGATGACACCGTAGTTGCATCAGCAACTTTCTTTGCAGTGGTCTGCTGGAGAGGTGGAATAACAGACAGGGACAAGAGGAAGCTGGACAAACTGATAAAGAGGGCTAGCTCTGTCCTGGGCTGCCCCCTGGACTCAGTGGACTCTGTGGGAGAGAGGAG
>JBBMJY010000004.1:6344629-6383361 GCA_037833715.1 Toxotes lorentzi
TTTTTTCTAGTGTCTTGTGCTACTATAGTAGTACTTTGTGCAATGTCGTGTTTTTTGTTATGCTGCTGTAACAACTTTCCCTCCGGGGATCAATAAAGTCTTATCTTATATCATCTTAAAACATTACTGTTGCATCTGACTCTAAAGTTAAACTTGTATTCTACATGCAACCAAACCATGACTTTAAACAAAACTAATGAAAGCATTTGGAAGTTTAGAGGGAGTTTTGTGTGTGTGTGTGTGTGTGTGCGTGCGTGCGTGCGTGTGTGCGTGCGTGTGTGACATAGTTTGAAAATGGTCATCATTACACTGAATTGACAATTATTTTTAGAGGATAAACTAATGCAACAGCTTGCTCCATTCAGACTACAGTGTTAGGTCCTGGCTGGAGCCCTGAGGCTAGACACAGCTGAGAACCCCCCTCCAGCTGGTGTTTCTTTAATGGGAACTTAAAGTGCAATGATATTTTCTAATCTTCTGTTTTACCAGATTTTTAAAGCAGTTTAAAGTGTGCTCAGCACGGTCATTTGTATACTAAAAGATCTGTAGATATAACTTTTGCTCACCAAGGTAATAATAAGTTTAAGGATGCCTGTGAAAGCGTCCCCTGTTTTCCTCCACATGAGCAGGTCTATCAGTCATCACAGCAGTGGCTGCCAGTGGTGGAGAGGATCACACAGCACAGAGTGAAACGGGGTTAGTGTGGTGATAGTTGAACCAGCTGGGGTGACAGTGGGCTTTAATAGCACTAACGCAGACAGCCTTCCAAAATCTCCATTCATCAAGTAAAGCTGTACGTACTCTGAGAAAGGCAGGTTTAATCCCACGGATTTACCTGCGGAGACTTTACCTCAGGCAATAGTGAAGATGAAGGCAATGAGGAAAAGACACCGTCTCACTTACAAATAGAATGAGAAAGAGTTGGGTTACAAAAAAACCCCAATATAATACATGGCTGGAGGTTGTGCTGAGTGTTAGACGCGCTTCTTTTGTGTATGCTGGGTTTTCTTAATGTTTGGTACCTTATGGTTGTTTGTAGCATGCTAGCTGCTTTATAATGGCTGTTAGTCCAGTGCGGCGTGAAACATAAGTTACAGTAACTTTAGCCTCTTGATGAAGCTTCACTCTCTGACAGAAACACTGGAGAAGCAGAGAACAGTATTTGAGCATGTGGTTTATTTAAAAAATTTAAGTACTTGTTATCATTTGAAACACTTTCCCTGAAAAAACAGGGTCTACAAATGCGATAGGATGGAATCTCAACAGGCACAGATCAAAGCCTGATGATAAGTAATTAATTTACAATGACATAAAAGCAAAATAAACAGTTCTGCTACATCCTTTCACTCCAGGGACCTTATGGGTAAATATAGAACAACGAAGCAACATTTGTCTTTTAAAAAAATCTTGAAAAGACACACAACAGTTATATGTGCATCTGTAAAATGCAGGGCATGGTATTGTTAGCAGAAAGCTGTTAGCTGTGTAAAAGCAGAGTTTTTGATGGAATTACAGTGAATACATGCCCCCTGTCTGTGTTTTGTTCAGACTCAGAAATGATGATGGTAATGTAAGGAATTAGAATCCTGAACACAAACAAAACTGGGAATCAAAAAAAAAAAAAGTTAAAAAAAATTATTATTATTAATATTAAAAACAGTGAGAGAAAATATTTACTATTTCCATGAGTGGATCGAGTTCTTTCTGCATGTGGGTCATTAAGACATCAACATGATTTATAAAGTATATTAGCCACAGCTTGTCCAACTGATTTGCTTCTTAATGTCAGGCATTATGTCCATTTTATTCTGAAAATCCTGTCAGCAGCAGCCTGAGCAACACAGACATACAGACAGGTGAGCTGCAGGCTCTCAGGTGAGCTCTGCTGTGCTAGTGAAATATCCTGCCACAAGTTCAGGAGCTGGATGAGAAATAATACAAGAAGACATGATTTAAAGGACACTTTAAAATGCTCCAAAGACAGAGCTACAGAATCTCAGGTGAGATTTGAAAGAGCTGCAGAGTACCAACAGATTTTTATGTATTTATTCTCTTGTAACATTGTCTGTCACATGAATTTTAAATATACATTTTTGTCTAAGATTAATATTTATTTTAAAGATGTAAAATATCCATGTAAAATCAGAGAAGAAATCATGATACAAGTCTGGTTTCAGGCAAGTTTCATTAGCCTCATTAGTAAGTAGACAAAATGGTATTATAAAATGTGCAAATCACTGGTAATAGTTTACTGTTGTACTTTCCTGACACAAATGGACAAGGCAAAATTTAGAACAATAATGAATCTCCCGATTATTGCAATAGCTAGTAACTGCATTAATCAGTGCAGATGGGCTTACTTAAAAGCAAAGAGTTTCAGATGTGCATTGTAGTAAAAGAAAACTGACCTGCAGCAAGTCAAAATCAGTTGATTCTGTTGATTGAGAAAAAAAGCAGAATCTGCATCTGTCTCACACGCCAACTAATTCTCATGATTAACCTAATTACCAGAGACTGATCTGAACAGGGCTAAATAAAGAGTGAAACTCAAAATTATATGTGCTGCTCAAAGCTAATGAGCAAGTCACCCATGGGTCATGGACATTGGAAATATTATTTCTGTATGCAAGAAGCAGGCCTCAGATTCCACATGGTCGCATAATGGAGGGGGATTAATGAAGAATACCTCCTGTCATCTGTGGACAGCGTGATGAGCTGAGAGGGGATTGAAGGAGAGAGAGAGAGAGACAGAGAGAGAGAGAGGGAGAGAGAGGGAGAGAGAGAGAGAGAGAGAGAGAGAGAAAGAGAGAGAGAGAGAGATAAAAAGAGGAGGGAGAAAGAGACAGAACTAGGCCAATTGTTTTGATGTCCTTAACTCTTTCTGGCTTTGTGTGTGTGCATCTGTGTGTTTACATAAACATGGCTGTATGACTTAACTCTGACTATTCAGTATAGTCCATCTACACCCCAGCAGTCACTCTGCTTACATTATTGTTTGTATTTTGTTGTTGTTGTTGTCTATATTAGGGCTGCAACCAACAAATATTTTCATTCCTTGTTAATCTGATGCTTTTTTTTAAATTAATCAGTTCGTAAATTGATCCACTGTTTAATACATTTTTTTTTATTTAATAAGAATGATCAGGAAATACTGTCACAGTTCCCCAAAGCCTGAAGGTAACATCCTGAAATTGCTTGTTTAGTCAAAACAACAGTCCAGAGGTCGATAATATTTAATTAACTATCATATAAAACATAAAACGGCCGAACATCCTCATATCTGAGAGGCTTACGGCAGCATATATTTGGCATATTTGCCGAATAATCTACTTTAATGATGAACTGCTTATAAAAAAATTTGTTGATAAGTTTATTTTCAGCTGATTGGGAGTTCAATTAATAGGCTAACTATTTCAGCATGTCCATATAAAGAGAGAGAGAGACACAAAGAGAGTACGCATCAAACACAGATAGGACTCCGTTTATCCAGCAGTGAGGGCGGAGGGTACTTCAGGTTGCTCTCAAGCTGTTCCTGTGATGACAGATGGACCAGCGGTGGATGAAGTACTCAGTTCTTTTACTTAAGTAGAAGTACCAATACAACAATGTAAAACTACTCCATTACAGGTAAAAGGATTCAAAGTCCTAGATAAGTAAAAGTTGATTTCATATTATGTAGCATTGTAGTGTAACAGCTGATTGAGGTGGAGCTAGTTTTATACAGTTAGGTAGTTTAGTCCTGGGGTCCCACCAAAGGGTCACAAGGTAAATCTGAGAGGCTGTGAGATAATTAATGAAATCGGAGAGAAGCAAAAACTGAGTTTTGCTTCACAAACTTGCATTTGACTTTTCTGTGATTTCTTGACTTAGTGAAAAACTTGATTTTTTTTTCTTTTAATGCCTCCTACGGTTATTTAAATGAAAACATCTGAGAATTTTCAAGGGGAAATACGTTTTTTGTGGATCTAAGAGACATCTAAAACAAAGACATAATTAAAAATCAATTTATGTAAGAGGTCAAAAGCCAAAATTGTTGTGAAACGCTGGTTTAATGTAATGTTTGTTTTTTAATTCTAATATTTGAGGTTTACTATAAATTGTTTATGCAAAATCTTAATCTGAAAAAATATGTGCTAGCTATAGGGATTACATAAGTACAATACTTCAGAGTAGAAGTATGAAGAAGCATGAAATAGAAATACACAAGTACAAGTACCTCAAAACTGTACTGTACTTCATTGAATGTACTCAGTTACTCAGCCTCTAACGTACGGTCATCTATTCATCCCATCTAGTAAAGAGTACAGAAGTCTTAGTTAGGTAACATGGAATGCACTAATACCTGGGAATCATTATGCTGGAAAAAAAAAAACATTTCAACATAAAGCACTTTAAAAGAGGATATGCTCTTAATACCAATGCAAACTGATGTGCATGCAGGGATTGTGGCCTGGATTGTTTTCAACAAAACATCTGCATTTAATCCCCTTTTGTGCCTTATTCAGATGATGAGAATTCATGTATGGACACGTGACAGAACGCTTATTTGCCTTTTTTTTTTTTTATTACTTTCATTTTGACTCGTAGTAATTTTTTTCTCCGCTTTACCAAAGAGATGTCAGAAATGACCTCAGGGCTGAGGGAGCTCGCACAGTAAATCCTGAATGTGATTAGATGTGAGTTTAAGAACCTCGTTGAAAAGTGAGCGTGGTGTGCATAAATCGTATTTGAGCAAGACAAAAAACTAAAATGTATATGGTAATAAATTGGAAATAACTAATGGGAGCAACATAGAGTCCTCACATAATGAATGTTCGCAACTCTTAGGAAGAAATTAAATGGTTTTGGTTTTAATGAGCCCACTTAGTTTTTGGCAGGAAATTTCATTATATAGATGGAAACATTTCTTGACCTTGAGACTGCATAATGTCCGAAAGATCCCCACTTAGCTTTCTTTTGTTGTAACTTGGCACGTGCTTGTGAGTGGAGAAAGCAAAATGTAGAACAACCTTTGGCAGTGTGCGTAAGTGCCGTCCATTAGGAGACAGATTCTTAAACCAGAGGAAGAAGAGGAGGATGGGGAACGAATCATTAGAAAAGGAGAAAAATCTCTTTTCTGTTTTCTCGTCAATATAAAGTGCATTATCTCATCTGCGGTTCCCTCTCCTCCGCCCCCGCTGCGCCCTCGTCCCTCCACGGAGACCAAACATCCGCTGTCACCTGTCAATCAAGCCCTGACAGACAGTGACCTTGCTCGGCATTGTTAGCAACGATTTGAATCGACCTTGCATTTTCAAGTTGCTTCCGCTGCTGGTTTCCCCCGCAATTGGCTTGTAAAAGAGGTGCCATGCCAAATAAAATTGGATTGACTGGCTCTCAGATAAGTTGATTTATTGGGTCTTAGTCTTAGGGGGGCCAGACCAGAGATGTTTATAGTTTTTATACTCAGTTGTACAACAGATTCAAGGTGCAAAGTGATGATCCTTTCACATTATGGCTGTGATTTATCAAGCTAATGTATGCATCAGTGTGCTTTCACATCGAAGGTGAGCATATTTCCTGCAGATATCCAACAATTTATCCACGATCATACCACTAACATCCACATAATACGTCGCCAACACAGTGCAGTCTGTTCGTTTCCTTTTATAGAGATCAATGTAAATGTTGAGGGAGAGCAGGGGTGATATGTGTGTGTGTGTGTGTGTGTGTGTCTATGTTGGCAGGGTTAGCTGTCTAGCTCAATCTGTCCAAGCTCATGTTTCTGTCAGGGTTAGCGTAAGCCAGCGGTCAGCTATGTCAGACACTAAATGCCAGTTTCGGGGAACAAAGTCACTTTTTTTTTTGTCGTCCATTTCAAGGAAGCAAATCACAGAGATGCTGTGGAGGTTACCGCTGTTTGAGTCAATGTCAGGGAGGGAGAGGAAGAAAAACACTGAGTAGAGACGCACAATTAGAGCAGGGAAGACTACAAAATATGCTGATGTGCTGTGTGTGTGTGTGTGTGTGTGTGTGCGACAGGAGGGTAGCACATGGGTGATGCTGTTCCTCTCGAGGTGTCACAATCTGCACCTTAAGCACTCTCTCCTTCTCCCTCTCTCCCCCTCTGGCACTGTCTCTCTGTTTCAGTCAAAATGACTGAGGTTTTATTTATTTATTTTTATTTTTATTTTATTTATTTCTTTTTTGAGATGGATCGTTGCTGTAAAAATAACAGAGCTGTAGCCTCTGTGAAGTGGCTGTTACCCACCTCTCCCACATTTTCCTCCCTTTCCCTAACCAAGCTCATTCTCACACATCACAGCCTCTATACCTCCCTCCCTCCCTCCTGTCTCCCTCTTTCTTTTTTTTGCCCCCCCCCCCCACTCTCTCTCTCTCTCTCTCTCTCTCATGAATGTCACCTCTACTGATGGTGGCTGCTGGAATTCACGCACACATACTCTCACAACCACTCGCTGACTTTGGATGGGGGGAGGAGGAGGAGGAGGAGGAGGAAGGGGAAGGGGAGGGGGAGGAGGGGGTTCGGCGAGGACTGTGGGAAAGGAGCGTGCCATCGGTGGCAGAAGAGGAATCTCTGTCTGCCTGTGTCCATGTCTCCGCTCTGTTCCCGGCTTCCTTCCCACAAAGACCGTCAGTGTCCTGCCTGCTGTTCTACCTCTGGATTTAAGTCGGCTGGATTACCGCCCGGACTCTCAGCTCATTATTCCATGCTGCCACGTTTAAATGGGAGGCAAAGTTGGACCTCCATGGACTGCACAAATGGTGACAAACAGTTTGATTTCTCTTGCGCGTTTAAGAGCTTCTTAGCATTCAAAATGATTTCACTTTTCTTCAGTAAAAGTGTTTTTATATGTAAAATCATCTGAGCTCCTTCTCTTTGGTATTGTCTATTTAAAGTAGATTAGTTATTTTGCAATATAATATTCTGAACTTTCGCATTTGGAAGTGAATGATGAGTGGGGAAGAGGGGTAGGAATATCTCCATCTTCCCCCTCTTTAAAAAGTCAGTCATTCTAACATTGGTCTTTGTGTTATTCTTACAACTGAAAATGTGACTGTAGCACTTTTTCCCTGTGCTCTGTTTGTGTCAGATTTTTATTTTTGGTCAGAGTGGAGGCTTTACGTTGGACTGCAGGTGAACTTGAATCTCTTCCAGCTCTTCCCTCTCCAAGGGAACCCTCAAACTAAACTCTTCCCTGTTAACCCACTTAGAAGCCCGATCTCCCCTGTGGGGGTTTCTCTAAAACGTCCGTCCTACTCTAGTTTTGTTTTTTTTGTTTTTTTGAGGAAAGCAAAAGACAAACCAGCAAAGGGGGTACTGGGAAGGAAGGTACCCCCCTCCCAAAGGTGAGAGGGGGGGAAGATGGCAGCTCTCGCCAGCTCTCTCATTAGACAGAAACGGGCGGTCAAGGACGACCAAGCCAACCGACCGGTAGCCAACAAGCGCAAGCCCTGTCCTAAGAGCAACAAGTCCTTGTGCCAGAAACAGATCCTGGTCCTGATCTCCAAAGTACGACTATGCGGGGGTCGAAAAGGTCGAAACGACAAAAGACCGGGTGAGTCACTGCTATCGTTTTCATCTTTCTCTGCTTGGTCCTTTTCTTGCTCCTATGTTAGGACATTTGATTACAGAAGAAAGCTGAACAAAAGTATTTTACATTATTAAATTACTGAAAAAGGATTAGATAAAAAGAAAAATAATTTAATAAGAATTTTATCCAAATCAATCTATATTATAAAATTCAATAATTTAATGTATTGTCATAACGTTAAGTTTCCAAACTGAATGCATTTTATTTCAGTATAGAGTCAGTTTCTCTGCTTAAATCAGGCACAAAGTAAACACCCAGCATGACAGCTCATTTTTCACAGTTAAAACATATCAATGTAATATGTGCTGCAGTCATAGATCATAAAACCTAATACTTTCACATGAGCAGTTGTTTTCAGGGCAGCCACCTCTCACAGCTTCACCTGTTCGATACACTGACCACTGGTAGCTGCCGCACTCCGCCTGGCAAAGTAAACGAATGCAAAACTCAGCTGAAAGAATTTTAGATACACCTAATGAAGCTTTTACATTCCTAAACATATAATTATGCAGAGATCTGCTGGAACAATAAACTGTGTAATTAACTAAAAGCCATCATTGAAGTTTTATGCTCTAAGCACTGCCTCCAGTTTTATGCACATCTGCAGATCATGCTTTTCCATGCAAAATCAACTCTACATGTTTTTTTTTTCCTCATGCAGCAGAATTTGCAATTTCCAGTTAGCATGTAAACACTGAATACGATGAACAAAGAGTTTTCTCACACATGGGGAAAACCGCCAGTTAAAAAACTTCAAATGTTAAAGAAAGCTGTATGCATACAAAATGTGCACACATACAGCATTCAAGCACAAAATGTGGTTGAATGGGAAATTTGAGTGGGTGATTTGGAAAATAAAACAAAAAAATAAACACACATAATTCACTGGATGTTGTTCCAATAAACCAAATAATTAAGTACTGTCGGGTCACATTTGTCACTATATGTAAAATTTAAAGTTAAAACTAAATTTCTGTAACAATTTAAAAATAAATCTAACTCTAACAGACTGACCAGCAACACCGTGTAACATCAGCTTCATGTAGGTAAACCTTTAAAGTGAAATCTTACAATGATGCCGTCTTGACATCCACACCTGCAACACAACCAAATCTGGGTAAAACATGTCCCGTGCTGCGTAACTGTGCCAGGTTCCCTTTGAAAGCATGACTTCAACACCGAGGCTCTGAATGGAGCCTCGGTGTATGTGATGTGTATGTGATGTGTTGCCAACGCACTTAACAAAACTTGTCGATGGAAAAGAAAAACGTGCTAAAACACAAATGGTACATTTAAAAAATATGCAGTCTCCTTGATGTTGTGGTTGCAGGTGCAGTGTGTGTTAAATTATACAATGTTATGTTTAACTTTTAATGGAGAGTCGTTGTTTTTGTGCTGAATTTCTTGATATGTAAACCCCTGTGTATTTTTTGTCATAATAGCTTTTTTGTTCCTTCTAAATTCACTAATTCAGGAAGTAGAAAAATGTGATTTCTTCATTTATTCTTTTCTCCTTTGTTGTGACTGGTAGACTGCTGAATTATTTAACTCATGACTGAGAAATGGTTTTTGCTTTATTCATGCACAATTGGAAAGTGTAGTATGCTTAAGTTAAATTATGCATATTACAGAAATGCCACTGAACAAATATCCTTCGTAAAGAGGCCACATGCTTTCATGGCTGATTGAGGAAGAAACAGTGTGTGTGTGTTGCCCCCCCACACACACACACACACTCCTCCCCCGGAGCTAAAGACTGCATCTGAGCAGATTGAACGTGAGAATGATGAGCGATGAGCTTTGCTTTGTGCTTGATGAGGACTTTCATTTCATTCTGCACCACTCTGTTCACACGTCTGCTGTGCTTCCAGCAGCATTGTAATTTGAAAACTTTGAAGTACACCTCATGGCCCAAAGACTGATGTACTGCAGAAATGATACTTTACAGTATTTACAGTGAGAAAGGAGGAAAAGCTTAATCCTGATCACCTGAATTTGATCTGCCAGCGGCTGTTCAAGGCTTGACAGCTTGTTCAGTGGCATTTCATGGCACTGTTAGGCAACACAAAACACTTTCATATGAAGAATTCTTGCTACTGGCTCAATACATTTAAGTCCCTCTGTCATTATAAGGGAAGTAGCTTCCTGCCAGTCACATCCATTTCAGTGGTACAGAAACCTCCATCTTTGTGTTGCTAACACAATGCCCCAATTTTGAGACTTAGCTAATGTGACATAACACTGATAACATATTATATCACCACAGCTTTATTTCTTGGAAAGAATGGAAGAGCCATTATTTCCTGTTTTGTGATGTCTGGACTCTGGACAGTCCCTGTTTATTTTTTTTTTTAATGAAAGTTACGTTGTTTACATACAGATGTTAGCCTGGTGTTGCACTGGTAAAGGTTATAGACTTGAATGAAAAGGCTCTGTGCTCACATGCAGTTACTGTTATTATTATGATTGCATGAGACTGTTATCAGTGGCTCGGCTTTTCCTGAGATAACCTATTTGCTGTCTGAGCTATTAGGCTCTATGTGACAGTCTTTGAGTGTTAATTAAACATGCAAATTAACAACATATCAGGATGTAATCTGGTCAGCATTACGCTTCCTTCAGAACATGCTGTTGCAAATTAGTTGTGCATAAATCTAATTTCTATAAGACCGGGGGGGGGGGGCACAGCAATACATTATAGACACAAAGCAAAAGTGGTTCAACAAACACACAAATCTGTTTATTCACTCTTAGCAAGCTGCAGTTTCTCCACATGGAGGAGCAATTTTGGTTACTGTAAGCCCCGTTCTACATGTATGTAAACTTAGCAGACCCCTAGACCTTTTAATGTTGCCACTTACAGGCAAGTAAACTAAAACCTGCTATTAAACACACTTAATAAATGTTATTCTTCTCATTTCGTTTCAAACTGGGAGGAAAGACAAATCGCCTTCATTTAAGCTATTCAATTTTATGCAGCATTTTCTTGAGAGTCTTTAGGATTTTGAGCAGATATAAAATGTGTATATACTTTAAAAAGTTCTGCGGGTTTGAAAAAGGCTTAGAGATTAGAGATTACGCCTCCACATTTATGCAACACAAGTGCGTATCTTAGTGTGCCATTTGCACAACTTAATACCTTGTTACCGGGAAATACATTTCACATTTTTTTTCTCCACGCACAGCACGGCCATCACAGGATTCTGTAAGATATGTGCTTTTTGAGAGGAGGAGAGTTTCAAATGACTGACTACTGAAATGATAGGGACGGACATAAACCCCCGCCGCTTTACACATGTGGCAGGCACAAATCTCGCACTGGATGAGATCCATGACAAACCAGAGCATCTGCCTGATTTTACCTGCGTCCCTCCTCTTCATCACCCTCCTCTCAGACTCCTTTACTATACAAGAGACCCTTTGGAGAGCTGGCCAGCTCATTAATGTATAGCAATTAATCAATAATCACCCTCTCAGTTTGTTCAAGGTGGAATCTGACTTGAAAAGGGAGAGATATCGAACTGCCTGCCTCTGTCTATCCCCTTTAATATCTTTCTCTAAGTTAGAGCAAATGAATCTGAACACAATAAATGTGTGCATGGACCCCAAGAAATACAGAAAATATCCAGAAGAGAGTTAAGATTCAAAATTGGACGAATATGTGATATTAAGAACGAATCGTACCTGGAAAGGTCACTAGACTTTACAGTAGTAATGAAAATACTAATATGCTTTAAAAATAGCAACACTATTAGCTGAGTCATTAGAAACTAATGCATGCAAACATAGTGCAGACACAGACATCTTGTAGCATTGAGTGGGCTGTTTGGCATGGACGCGCACTGTAGTATGTTTTAGGAGTAAGCATCCGAGGGGGCCCGTCGACAGTCGGAGCACAAATGTGGGCCCTGGCTGGCAGGCAGCAGACCAGGTTACAAGGAGAGATCCAGCAGAGGATAGCATTAAGCTGACCCCCAGAGATCAGGGCCGCAAACTCGCTTACTCAACAACACCTGATCAGACAATGCAGTGTTAGGTAGCTTCTCATCAGAACTTTACTGACTGTGACAGGGGTCAGAGAGAGAGACAGAGAGAAAGAGGAAGAGACAGGGAGGGAGGGGGAGTCTGCAGAGGTAAACACAGGCTCACAGAGAAAAGTAAAGATGTTATTGGGGTCACAAAAAAATTGCATCTAAAGGTTGGAGGCTGGTGGCAACGATGAGGGTGGACACAGTTAAAGAGGTAATCAAAAAACACAGGGAGAGAAGTAACGAGAGATACCAGTGGAGATTAAAGGGAAGGTGGGTGGGACTGAAAAGAGCGATGAATAAGCCTGTCACAGAGGCAGCATGTGGAGAAGAAGATTAGATGGGAAATCATGGGGCTGGATATTAAGTGTCACTGTGAAAACAGCTTCTTTCAAACATGAAATTCTCCTCTTGTTTAATAATCTGTCTCGAAAGTAGGTTGTCTTTAATTGAAAGATGAGAATGATTCTTCTAAGAAACTGTGTTTTAGTTGGTTAACGTTGGGTGAAAGGGTGAAGTCAGCGACTTGAATAAACAACATTGTCCCCTGGAAATATTGTTTAATGGTACAAATTTTTTTTGGAGCATAGGAAGTGTCATGTTCTCGTGTGGGTGAGGGTAAGTGAAGGACTTTGACACCTGAGACCTGAGTTTGCATTAAAGGCCCTGAAAACATATTTTTTCAGTTGGTTTCTTAGAAACCAGATCCGACATGAACACACAACTTTCTGCCAAAGTTGGAACGGTTTTGCTTCACTTAAGATACTTCTACGTGTGTGTTTCTGTTTGATGACTGGTTTGAAGTCGGAACGCCTCAGTTGTGAAGGTCACATAAATCCATGCACAAATGGTGATTTTCCAAATTTTTAAAATTAAAATCTGATGACTGTAGCTGGGGGGTTGCTAATGTTTCCAGACCACTGTCAATCAGTCCCGATGAAGCAGATAAGCTGAGTTTTTGAGTGTTTGAGACCCACTGAGGGTTGTTTTGTTTATTTTTCCCTTTAACTTTCTCCCCGACTGATCATTTTACAAGGAAATATATCTGAAATCGCAGCACAGCTGTTGTCTTTAATATGTGTGTGCGGTGATTTTGTCAGACAACATCATAGCGGCAGCTTGGAAAAGGCTTGGAGGAGACTGCTGGTTAACATTTGGTCTTAATGGACCACGTTTCAGTTACTATTTTATACTTGTTATGTTGTCTGACAACAGAAACATGTAAATGAGAACAGCTTTACTGGGAATTCAGCTGCATTAAATTACTGTATATGTGAGCACAGAGTAGGAGAGAAGCAAACAGATAAAGGGCTCAAACCGACTGACACTTGCCAGAATGCAAATGTGATGTGGTGACTTCATGAATATGCTAATTTGTGTATTTCGTCATCTGGTTTTGACCTAGTCTTGTATCATCCAGTATCATCACAATAATCATTAAACTTTCCTTAAATTGTACTATAAATGATTAGAAATAGAAAAAACACTTCACACTTCACAGAATTTCTAGGAAACAGGGTTGGAATAAATGACACGAGCAACTTAATTTAACCCCAACCAATGATAAAGTATAACATATAACATACTTTAACTGTGTGGAGCATGCAAGTAATGTTAGGAAAGTCTGTCTCTCAGCTGCCTCAGTCTCGTGTTCTGGTGCCAAGTAAAATGAGTGAAATGCAAAATACTTTAAGATGACATGAGATACAGGGTCCGATATGTAATCTCGTTTCCTTTTATCAGATTGTTCCTCATTTAAATCAAACTTTTTGCCAATTTTAGGCAAAGTTCTGAACTTTTTAAAACGGAAAAACATCTTTAAATTCAATCAAAGTAAGGTATTGTAAAAGTATCTTTTTTTGTGAATCAGTGCCAAAACTCGCGCTGAACATGTTCAAATGTTATCCAGACTTAATCACAATCTGAGAGATTTCCAAACAGCAGCTTTCTGTTTGTCTGCATCTAGACAAGACAAACAAAAGATTAGTGCTTGATTGCTGTTGAGGTCACCCCACCAATGTCTGGGGATTTTCAGCCTTGAACAACTCTTGTTCCATCAGTCGGCTCTAAATTGTCTGGTAACTAATGGTGTCGACGAGGATGGGGATGCAGCTGTGCACGCGTAGAAGTAGATCTAGTTCACTGCTAAACTTTGTCCATGATGTACCCATCAGATTAAACCACAGTCAAACAACAAAGTTTTGCCTCTAATCTTTTAGGGGTTTCTTACATAATGCAAAAAAAATCCACTAGAGATTAAGGGATATGCTTATGTATTTATTTTAATTTTGAAGGTTTATCTAACTTTATGTCTGTGAGTTGGAGAATTTCCTTAGACACTCAGTAAATAAAGTCAAAGGACATGAAGGCATCAGGGGGATCTGTTTCTTTTCCTGCGAGTATTATTGCAGTTAGAGTTCAGAGTTGGCTTGTAAAAAGATGTTCCGCAGTAGAGAGGCTGTTGACAATGGCCTTAGGTCTTATTCAAAACGAGGCAGCGGAGGAATGTGTGTACGAAGAACACTCTTTTGTTTCCTGTCATCCTGAGGATGCCACCTTAACCTGCCACACATAGCTGCTAAATTGAATCTGTGGGTGCTTTGATTAAAGCTGACAAGGACATATTGAATTTACCTCTAACGAGAGAAAGACAGTGAGGATGGAGGACACCTAGATGAGAAGGATGAGAAGACAAGGAGGAGGAGAGGTAGACAGTGTGAGAGGAAGAGAGACATGAATGGGAGATGTACTGCAAGAGAAGCAGGAGGTACTCTGATAGCAAAAACATATGTCTGTGTACACATGTACAGGGAGTATGGACATTAAGAGGTTACTATGAAAATGTATATATATATACATTTTACTGATTAAAATCTCACATGACAGTGTTCTAGGTTCTAGGTTGTGTCTCGCTTTCCACTTGTTACATAAGGAAGAACATGCTGGATATGTCATTGTGCTATGGACACTGACGACAATGGAAAACTGGTGCTGATTTTCTTTTACGGTTACATGTGAGGAGCCTTACCTGCAGTAGGAGGCTGACATCCTTTGGCACAGTGGCAGCTGCTGGTCCTGTGCCCAAAAAAAATAAAATAAAAAAAAAAAATCATCCAGCTGCTCGATTCATTTCTGAATCAGAAAACAGAAAGTGACGGTGACTAATCTGGAGGAGAACAGATAGTCTGAATCACTTCCGAGCAACTTTCTCACCAAGAGAAATTAAAGTATAGCAGTGTTTGGTCACGCTTCCCCATTACTGCGAGGATAAAAAAAATAGCTCACTACTGGAAATGTTACATGATTTTTGAAAATACCAATGCTACGTAGTGGGAAATGTGATTAAATTATTAACATACTCCCCCAGCACTGTGCGGACAAGCTACAATTTTAACGGACAAGTGCAGCAAAACACGTGTCACATGTTCTGAATAAGAATATCACCCATATATTGAAACAAACTTCCTTGCGGTGTTTATTCCCAAAGCAGAGGAAGGACAATGGAAACAAAAGCAGAACCTTGTGAAAATGTCTTAAACTTAAGCTCCTGCAATGGAAAAGGTCTAATATTTATCTTTTGTTTGTGCTTTGTTCACTGACATGTGCCCGAGTATATCTATATGCCTACTTATTGAGTGTGTGTGTCAGCTAAACTTAAGTTTCAGACAACAAAAATCTAGAATGGATTCCCTCTTCCAGTGCCAAGTCGCTCTTATGTTTCTCTATTCATAGTTTTCTTCTTCTTCTTCTGTGTGGGAAAATCGCACCGTGTAAGGACTATATCAAAGTGTTTCAGCAGGAAAATCAATGCAAGTTCAAATTCTGAATCCTCCCTTGTCCATCACTGTGCACTTCAGCTTAGTTGTGTGTTTGCTTGTGTGATCATCACACGATGTGACAGCGGTCCGGACCCCTTTGGGAGTGCAGAGGAATGTTTGTGTTTGTTTGTTCTGCATATATTAAAGTGCCTATTCGTGTCCTTGCTGGGGGGTGGGGTCCATGGGAAAAAGAACTGGTGAGGTGTGTTGGGGAGCTGTTAGGCACAGGAGTCTTGCTCCTGTGCGTTTGTGTTTTTTGCTTAAACCCACGCGAAAGCAGCACAGTCAAGAAGGTTTCAGATTTCAGAGTGAGGAAATAAAATATTATTGATGAAGCTGTGAGGCCCCAGGACGCGGCCGCACCGCGTCGTTCTGCAGCCCCTGTGCTGAGCATGTTGTTAACTGTCACTGATACATTCCTGTCATAATGCTAATGAGGCACATATGTGAATATTGAATGTGTGTCAGGGAAGCAGTGTGAGTCCTATTTGCTTCAGCCCGTGTTTGACATGCTCCTGTCAGCACCATTAATAAGCAGCAATAACTGTGCCTCACTCATGTGAACTGCTGCCATTGTCATGCGAAAGGATTTATGAAGCCCTGAATGTAAATGAAGAGCACACTGTTGGAGTTGCAGGTGATGTGACACACCTCATTCATTCCTATTCCTACTTTAACCTCGTCCCTGTCCTGCTATCCCTCTCCCTCCCTCCCAAACAACAGCCTTTTTCAACCTGTCTCCCCCCATCTCCTCTGCCTCCCTCTCACGTTTGTCACACTCTGTACCTTTGTATCCTTCTAACGCTCCATCATTGTCCTTTTCTTTCGCTCTTGCTATCCTTCCCTCTTTTATTTTTCGGGACAAACCTGGAGCATTCAGTCTCAGCCTTGCCTCCATGTTGTTAACTAGCTCATGACTTCATTCCTCCCTTGCTCCTCTCCTTCTCTCCCCCTCTATCTTCCCACAAGATTGATAATTACTAGCAGCACTGAGCTAGAGCTCATGGCCCAGTTTAGAAAAAGGAAAGAAAAAAAAAAAGGAACCATGTTCTCCTTTTCTTAGAAGCAGAATCAAACACCACACAAGAGACAGACTCCCACTTTCTTGCATGCATGTAGTATGCATGCATATATGTGCATGCATACACAAAGAGCGAGAGGGAGACATGAGAGAGAGAGAGCAGCTGAAAGGGAAAGGGAGAGTCAGGGAGTCCTGAAAATATAAGCCAAGGAAAACCCCTGTTGTTTGGTTTGGTCAGAGCAGAAGAAGAAATGCCCTTGGCTGCTCAGTCATGCAGGCCCCCAGTAATTACCTCCAACCTTATCAAGAGGAGCTCGGCTGGAGGGGAGATCAGCGAGCGACATACTGAGCTCAAATCGAGCTAGATAAATACATTAGTGAAATGATAACCAACACCGAGCCACACGCTGCGCTGATTACCAACAAACCTCAACCACTGCTTATTTTTCAGAGCAATTACATTGCAGCGAAGGGTTTAAGTGTCCTTGATGGCAGCCATGATGCACGAAGTGATTACTTTGGGTTCTTATGCGCACTGACCTCATTTATACAGACACATGCATAATTGCTGTGTGAATGGTTTTACTGTAGGGCTAGGCTCCAGTATCCCCCCAGGTGATTTTCAAAATGATTATCAGCACCGAATGTAAATTGATGAGGGGCATCCCGGTGTAGGCCGCGCAGACACTACGGCTGGGATTAGAAACAAACCCAATTTAATAAAGAAAATGCTCTCATGACTATAATCTCTTTTGGTTTTACAAAACCTATTGTACTTATTTACTAAAGTTAAATATTTCTCCCCAAACATAACAGAGCCACAAGAAAATGTGCCTGTCAGTTGATAAAATCTTCATATTTGCTCATCAAATTTGTGCCTAGTATTGAATTTAAGTTTCCATGCATGCATTTTTGAGCAACTGGCAATTTTCAGCGTCTGATAAGAGAAGATTTAACTTTGACTTACTGAGTACAACAGCATCTTTTGAAGCCACAGCCCTTAAGGCTCTCTCTCTCTCTTTCTCTCTCTCTCTCTCTCTGTCTCTATACACACTTGCTTTTTTTCGTTTCATGTGTGGATAGGTCAGTCGGGAAAAGGCCTGCTGATGAGTCAACATGTTGCCAGGTGTGCTGACAACGTCTGTGCGCCGATGTACATAAACAGACAGGGAGCTCTCTTTGACCCACACTCCACTGACCCGGATCAGCGAATGTTTTCTGTCACTCAAGCCCACACGTGTCCCGGGAGTGATGAACGTAGTCACACACTTCCTCTCCGCGGGAAACACCCAGGACAGTTCGAGCTGCAGGTTGCGTTCCTGGCGTATTTAGTCGAAGTTCTTCAAGGCAGATGTAGGTGTGCTCACCCTGAAAGATAATGTGCAGCCCCTGCTGTTCTTTTAACAACAGGACAAGCATGCACCTCACCCTAACTGATAGGATACATATGGTAGAATTAATTATTAATCAGTCTCAGTTGGTTTTTCTATTAAATGCTGGTCATGAGAACAGGTTAAATTCTCAAGCACATCTTTCTCCCTTTTCAGGCATGTTGGACTTTATTATCACATTCTTATGTGACATAAATGTCAAATCACCAAGGCTATTCTGAATTATTAAGCATTTAACAATATTCAAACACTGCTTTGCACTATAGTTAAAAGAAGTAGTTGCTTAATCGATTAGTGGATCAATCAAAAATCTCCAAAGTCCAGATCCTGATAAAACAAGCTATGTGAATACATCATACCAACAAACTGCACAGGGCATTTTTCAGTATTTTCAGTATTTTTTATAGACAAAAAGATTAATCAGTTAATCAATAAAATAGTCTGCAGATTAATCATTAATAACAATGACTGATAGCTGTAGCTCTGTAATTAAAGTGTAATCAAAAGTACTTAATCAGAAATATTTAAATATAAAATGTCCACTGTGACTGACATATGTGACATTATTAGATTAGATAATACTGCTGCAACAATGTGTATTTAGCATTTTACTGTTGGAACTGGTAGCTTTATCTCAACCAATTACTACTTTATATACAATTTGATAGTTTAGGCTATCGGTTCCCAACAAAGATAAATCGGAGAGGTCGTGACTTGATTGATGTTGTAGAAAAAAAGAAAATACATACATTTTTATTCTTTTTTTTTTTTTTTTTTTTACTTTTATCTAATTAGTTTGCATTTGCTGTAAAACACTGGAGAGCTTTACCTGTATGTGCATTTAACAGTGAATTAAGTAACAATTCACAGACATCCATAATGTGATCCCAACTGGACACTACTATTTTGTGATAATAAGGTTGAGGGCCACTGATTTAATCTTTATCAAAGAACTTGTTTGGAGTATATCTTATAAAACTTTGACTGCTTTCGTCCCTCTGCCATATAAAATTTGCTCTTACAGTTTGATTACAAGTATGCCCCTAACATACCACAATCAGTAAACATGACCTTTGAGTCAGTAGCTTTCCGAGTTATCATCTTTTCTGTTTACCCCCGTGGAGCAGTAGAGGCTACATGTGCCCACTACGCACCCTCACGATACAAACACAGGCTTTTTGCTCATGTAAACAACTCTGTGTGCTCTGCTAATCCAACCAGAGGTAGACTGCTGTCACAGTGTGTCACTGTCTGTCAGTGTACTTCTCCAGGGCTTATGAAGGAAAAGAAAAAGTTGGCTAGCCTCATAACTTGTGCTCACTCTTGTGTGCTTTGGACACTTAACATTTAAATTTGAAGGGGAACTGGGAACAATTTTCACTCCCTACGAGGAGCACTGCTACGCCTGTGAAAACATTTGTATAATGTCTTCTGAGGACATTTAGGAGGAAGGGAAGACCTTGTCCAGTTGCATTAGGGGGAATTAGGGCCAATACTCAGGACTAAAAGTCAGGAATTTCTCTTGCAATTTCCCCAAAGTGGGAAAAGAAAAAAAAAAAAAAAAATCTGTGTTCCAGTTCAGTGCTACATATGAAGACACTATAATCCACACACTATACAAGTATCTGGTATTTATTGTTACGTGTAAATGAAAATGACAAGCATTGTTAATTAGCTTTTAAGTTTTGTAAAGGAGGAGATAATATCTGGGTTCACACAGATCTTTAACACTGGGTCTTGTTTATGGAGGAGATCTGTATTTTCCAACCTTTAACTCCTTCAAAAGACAAATGTGACCTTGGCGGATGTGGTTGTGTTCTGTGTGACATTTCACTCTGTATTTGGATGAAAGGGCTGCATTAGTCAGGCGACAGTGTCACATATTTGTTGGAGCCTTTATGTATACACTCCTAATGCCAACATACTGCAACATTAACAACAAAGGCAGAAAAAAAAGTGTGTCTGTGTGAATGCATTATGCAGACACAGATGCTGTCAAGACAGTGAGAGGGGAGCAGTTGGCAGAATACGGATGGGGATGTAGTGCATCTCTGCTATTTGATGACACTGAGTTGAGTCAGTGTTGTGATTATGCACAGTTTTGTTCATTTGCATGTTGTTAAAAGCCTCGTCGCTGCACTGAACTATCAGAGCCAAAAAAAAAGAGTGTGGACACGAAGACAGAAATACTTCAGTCTTACACATATCTCTGACATAAAATCACGACCCTGTGGACCTGCCTGCCTAAACCAAGATCAAGAATGATTTATTATTAATTCTGCCACGCAGTAGATGATGTCATCACTGATCTCCCACAACAGATCTGCAAGAAATTGAAGTCAGGCGGGTCAAGACTACATGTATTGTTGGATGTGCAGGCATATTCAGCTGCGTATGCTGATCACAGTCAGGGCTGCAACTAACGATTACTTTCATCATAAATGAATCTGATTATTATTTTCTTGATTAATTGATTAGTTGATTAATTGATCAATTGTCAGAATAGTTGCTGGTTAATTTTCTAATCACAGTAATGACAAATCACTTATATGTACCGTACCTCTCAGTTCTGAATACCTACAACTTCTTCAGTGACTTCATAATTTGGCCTCAGCAGCAAAACATGAGTGCACTTAATGTCCAAATTACCAGCACTGACTTCAAGAGCACGACAGTTTAAAAATATGAGTTTGGGCTCAAATTTGCAATATCTCTATGGTAATAAGGTGGCAAGAGTCCACGAGAGCTGTTATTTTTTGGTTTTATTATCTATGAATCTGTAATGCAGCTGCAGTAAAACACGACTGTTATGGATTTTGCTGCGAGCACACTTTCATTATACCGGATCAGAATTTATTGTGCGTTGGTGTTGGGATGAGGATTTTGGAGTTAGAGCCTGCTAAGTGAAACGTTACTTTTAGTGCCCCTGACACCAAGCATGGGAGTTTTGATTGCAGCCATATTGCGAGGGCTGTCTATTGAATTTCTGCCTGAATGTGCTTTTTCTTGAGCACGTACAGCCGTCACTCTTAATGAAATGACAGTGTCATCTCATTCACGGTTCCCTCGCCGTCCCTCTGCTCACTTCTCTCCTCCCTGATCCTCCCATTTCCCTTTCTTTTTCTCTCTCTCTCTCTCTCTCTCTCTCTCATCTCTCCCTTTTGCATCTGTGGGGACCAGTAATGAACGGCTTCCCTGCTCTGATTGGATGATGTATGATGTTATTAGGTGAGATGAAAGCGTACATAACTCAAAAGGATATGAAATGGAAAAGGGGAGAAAAAGAAGAAGAAGAAATTGAAAGAGAAGAGATCCTGAAATGTTTTGACAAGCAGCTTTGAAAGAGGATGGGGAGTGCTGCAGATGCATGCATGTAACAATGGGAGTAGGTCACAGTTTCACTGATGTTTCAGCCCCGGCACACTTCCTTTGGGAAATAGTCCTACAGATCTTATTCCTGCATCCTCTGCCACTCTCCTGCTCCCTGTGCTAGTCCGAGGAAGACAGGCATATTGCGCAGTGCCCAAGGTCCCTCCCCGGAGAGCGTGGCTGAGGGCACGGGTGGAGTTAAGCGGAGGGGGAACTCCCAGGTGGCCCCAAGTCCTCTGGAGGCTCTGTTATAAACTGCTCCTTCATCCATGTTTCATCTCCCTTATTAATGCTGCATTGAAGGAGACTGGTCACTTCACTGGGTCTGACCAGACTAAGTGGGGCACTGGTGATGTCTGAGAGCTGCGCAAAGATTCTGTCTGTTTCTTAAATGAATGCAAAGTAGGCTGCAGGGACTCCGCTCATGAAACATTCAACCAGTCTCTTCACCTTCCATCCTCTCCTCCACCACCCAGCCCCCTTGATTATATATCTTTTATTTAGCGGGAGACAGACTTAGTCTCTCACTTGACTTCATCCTCTGATGGCCCCAGCTCTTGCTAAAAATACTACTGGTGGTAAGACTGTGGACAGATGCGTTTTCTTAAGTTATTTATGCAGATTCATTCTGTGTTATATAGTCCCAGTGTGAGGTGAATTAGCAGAAAAATGTACCTTTGGCAATTTAGTAATTAGTTCTTGAATACAGAAAGTCTGAAATGCTTATTTTTTGGGGCTTAATATTTTTATATTTTCTCTCCTCTGGAGAGAAACTTCAAACTTCTAACAAGAAATATACAATATAAATAGCTGTATTCTTTTCTGTTGTAGTACTGTGAAGTATTTTAGGATTGGATGAGCATTCCTCTATTATGGTACTGTTGTCAGAGTTCAAGAGTTTTGTTATTTATATAGTTGAGAGAAAAAAAAACCTAAAGTGAGGTACTACATTTAACCTCGCCTAACACTGACGCCCTCTGAGTTCACAAGTCTTGTATGTAATGTTTCTAGAGCAGTTCAACAGTGCCTGGTGGTATGACAGAGTCATACCAGTAGCATCAGCATGCTAACATTCTCACACTGACAGTCCTAACATGCTGCTGTTTATAGCAGGTATATTGTTCAGTTTTGTGTTTAACATTCGCTAATGCGTTTAGTGTTACTAAACAACAGTCGGGGATGATGGTAATGTTATTAGTTTTAGCTAGAATTATAAAATAGATAAATTTAGACTAAATTATGGCACCACACAAAAATCCAGGGATGATTAAAGTCATTAGGATTTATCCTCGGGGGACCATGAATCACTGTACAAAATTTCAACACTATCCGTCCAATAGTTAAACTAAAATAAACAAACAAATATAGTCCAGATCTTTTAAATATTAAACATAAACCATGTTCCAACCTCAGATATTGCACACAATAAAACTCCTCTGTGGTTTGCGATTTAAACTCGGACAAAATTGACTGACCCACTCCTTTTTCAGGTTCTGTAAATCAGTGAACATTTATGTTCTCAGCCTCTGGCCACAGTATTTGTCTAATGCAGTGTTGTTCTCCTGTGCTGCCTTGCAGAGCCACAGCTGAAAGGCATTGTCACCCGGCTATACAGCCAACATGGATACTACCTGCAGATGCAGCCTGACGGCACCATGGACAGCACAAGGGATGAAAGCAGCTCATTTTGTGAGTGTGTGTTTCTGTCTATAGCCTGCATGTCTTTGCTTGTGGTTGTGTTGTGTAATTTTAATCAAATTATTCACAGTCTAGTCTCTAGCACCAGTTAGAGGAACTGAGTAGAAGAACACCTGCAGTTTTCGGCTCAAGCTGAAACCTTCGCTGGGAGCCAAATCTCCAACTTTGGCAAAGTTAACACTGTGCTGTACACAGTGAGCTTAACAGACCCACAGTAGGTATCTCGCTGTGCTATAGGGTCCCTGCAGCTGAAATTAGGGTTTTTGTCAGCTCATCTGTCAAATTTGTTCCAATTTGTGCTGTTATTTTTGTCTTTTAATAGGAAGGAACATCACGTCAAACTGCCTGTCAAACTTTGGCAATTGAATGTGTCCTATTCAGACATGCTTGGCAAAGGTGTTCATCCCTCACATTCATCTCTGCTGTGTTTAAACCCACAGCTAATGAATCTGATTGGCTCTGCTACTCAGTATTTTAAGTTTATAAAGACAGGCTGCTGAGTTTTAATTGCTTCTAAATAAATGAGGTGAATGTTCATCTTGACCTTTAGCAATCTAAATTTGGTTTTCAGACCAGAAACTATGAGGTGTCCTCTTCCTAGTATCATGTCGTTGTGTTGCCTATGTGACCTTCCAGACTCAGACATGAGCCCTTTTCCAAAGACACTGACAGAATTTTATTCATTCAACAACCTACATTATTTCTTGATAAGCTGAGCTCTTAACAGGTCCAGTTACTATACCTACATTTAATTAACTTTGCTCTAAGCTCTATGCGGTGTGGCAGAACATCTCCATCCACTGATTTGAAGTGAAGGTGACATGGCGTTATATTTATATAGACATTTATATAAACTCTACGAGGTCACGGCATTTGGACTTAACTCATGCAGCAGGGACACTGAAGCCTTTCAGCCTGCTACAATGTAGACAGAAAAGTATACTCTGTCAGCATTTGACTTCACAATCTTCTCTGACTTTCTCTCTTTTTTTCTCTCTCTGTCATACCCTATCCCTCTCCTTCCTACTTTATTCCCCAATTTAGCACAGTTCAACTTAATTCCAGTGGGACTGCGGATTGTGGCTATCCAAGGGGCAAAGACAGGGTTGTACCTTGCCATGAATAGTGAAGGATACCTCTACACCTCGGTATGTATGTGCATATATCACCAGAACTCAGTAGAAATATAATGGCTCTGCTTTTGGCCAATGCAAATGTTCAGGTTGGGATATAAGCCTTATTTTTTGCTGTATGTGGTCCTGATGTTTACACTATGGAGGAGCTGTTTCCTGCCCACATCGCTGACATAGAGTTCACAGAGAAAATATTAAGAGGAGCAATACCAATCACAGCCTTTTCATCTGCTTTCATTTTGGATTTTGGGGTTCAGCTGTCAGCTGGACTCAAGTGTACAGCAGTGCCTCTTCTATTTCAAGATACTCTGGATGATGTGGAGTACAGAGTTATTACTGTCATAAACTGTACACAGTATGTGTAATGTTTATATACAGTATGTGCTATACATATATGCACACCTAATTGCTGTAACAATGTACCAGAGTTAAGGATGGTTAGAAGGAATAGTAAGGGTCTTTTAGAGGCTATTAGGAAAGTGGGAATGTGTAGCATGTGTTCTGGGTTTTTGTGCAGGAACTGTGTTCAGACTTTGGGTCCAGGACAGATGGGAATTAGTGCTCGTACAAAAACATATGTGACTTAAAGGCCCTGAAATCCTCTTTTTAATCTAAGAGATGGGAAGCTACCCTGACACACTGCTTTCTGCCAGCATCTGAACAGTTTTGGTTATTTCACATGAGAGATTTTTGCATTTCTTTTTTTTTTTTTTTCTCTGGGCTCTTCTCACTGGCCTGAAGTCAAGTGGACAAGGTTCAGGTGGGAAAATGTGCTGTGACGTACCTTGGCGCATCTATCAGGATTTAGCAACATTTGAATAAAAAGTTGAATGTTGAAGCTAAGTTTTCAGAGGCTTTAATTGTGGTAGGTACACACATTATGGTCTTATTATTTTGTGTTTCATTTTATGGTTTGGGTTTGAACATCTGCATGTTTTACAGCCCCATAAAGTTTTACACTCATTATTACGGTTTCATTCACTTTTAATATACCATCCCAAATATTTATCTGCACGGTGCTTTTAGGCCAATCAAAACTGCATGATAGCAAGCATGTTGAAATAATGACTGTGATCAGGTTCTGCAGTTAGTAATTAACTAATGCATGAGATTCTGAATCTCTGAGTCTCCTGAGCAGGAGGGTGAGAAAAGAGACAGAGAACTCTTTCAAGTGCAATACCCTTGACAGAGTGTTAGTATCACAACTTGTTTTGTCTAATTTATTCAATGGTGCAAAGCACTTCATTAGCTGTTAAGTATAATTTCAATTATGCCTAATAAAATGCCAGAGGGGTACAGAGCAATTAGCCATAAGGGTGTTATTCAGTAAGGTTGCAAATTAGACAAAATCTACAACTCAAAATTGGGAGATAGTCTTCAAGAACACTCCGATGACAGCTCCAGTGTGCAGTGATCAGTACCTTGGACAGCACACATAGCAGTTTCAAGGGTGCACAGACTAATCAGCACCTTGGACAGTGCTTCTAACGTTGGTTTAGCGTGCTAACCGGCTAAAACAATCGCTGAGCACCTTTTACAGTGTCACATGATACTGTTTACAAATGTTCATCATCAAATCACCTAACCATGGCTACATCGTTGTCATGGGAACAATTATTACTACTATCTGACTATTCACACCTTATAGTGGCTGCCATTGTTATCAATCCAGCTCTGAAAAAGGTAACAACACAAGAGTAATAAAGTTATTCCTGTGATGCTATAAATAACAGTAACCAGGCTCTGAAAGCAGTGTATCTCATCTCAAACACACCATCTCAGCAGAGAGTCTGTGGGGCCAAAACACCTATAACAAGTTGGATTATGTAAATGAGCAGCGTTTCCCATATGTAGGCTCTATTTGAGCGACCCATCCAGGAGGAAAGAAATCACTCAGTTTCAGCTTAGGTAAATGTTACATTAGAAAGTCTTATTTCACCCTTTCAATTTTGCCCACACATCTGTCTGAGTTGTGTGTGCTGCAGTAACTGAGTGAGGAATAGAGGCTGCAAGTGAGGCGCTAAGGGAACATCTGTAAATTGTAACTACAGAAACTAACCTGGGTTACACTGCCCCGCTGTAAACTGAAGGAATCTCTGCATGCACATCAGTCCCACACTGTGCCACTCACCATCACAAGTAAATTAATTTTATTTAATATAGGCTATTTATTTTATGTAATTTTTCATTTACGTTTTGTACTTGTATATTTTCAAGGAAGCCTTGTTGTTGCATTTTATTTTGATCACAGTCAGTTTTAATAAAAAGTGCTTATGCCATCTCCTATGTAGATTTGACAGAAAATACAGAGATATATAGCATGCATTGTCATTCAGCATAAAAATACTAAAATATGATTTTTGGTCCATATCACCCAGCCCTACTATATGGGATTACTCACACAATCATTTGTAGAGCACAAATGAAAATGAAATATCAAAGAGGATGTTCCCACTATTGTTTTTTATTATAGTTTAATGGACATGAAAATATGTAAAGAAATGTTGTATATCCGTCTCTTCACTGGTTATTTGGGAGTTGTTTTCAACAGAACATATGGAAAATTGTATGTGCAAAAGCAGAGAATGCAAGAGCGGTTTTATGCGTATGAGATGTAAAGGGGAGAGCATCATCTGTACACGTGAGTTTAATCTTGAATTATGGCAAATACGCCATCTCCTATTATCTTCTGAGCCCCTGATTAGCATGCATTAGACTTTGGTGCCTTGCCTCTGTGAACAGCGAGGAGAAGGGATTTCCTCGGCAGCAGTCAATAGCTGCACTGAATCCCACACTGACCTCTTTCAGAGAATTTCCTCTCTCTGACACACACAGACACACACACACACACATACAGTTACATGAATGAGTTGATATAGAGGCTCTACAACAGCTGTCTTCTTGTATAATATCACACATGTTTGATTTTATGACTCCATATTATTCTCTCTGTGTCTGATGTACTAATTTGTGGGCGTAGGAGGGAGTGCAGGTGGCGTGATATGGCCCTTTACACATATCTTTGTGCTCTACGAGCGTGTTCGTATTTGCTTTTACATTTAAAAGCACGCCAAGAGAGTACGTGACACAGACGTTTTCATTTATGATAAATAAGCACATCACTGTCACTCTCAGAGAAGCCGAGGTGACTGACAGAGTGACTAGTCGCTTCCCTCCAGCTATTTTCTCATCTTGTTGCCTATACTGCCTCATCTGCTGCTTACTGGTGGTGATCATGTTGTTTTCTCCTGAATAACTCACAGTTTTCCCTTAAATCCCTCTTTCATGCCCCCTCCTCCCCCAAACACACACACATATTGAACAAGTTGTTGGGCCAGGCTCTGTAACTAGCAGAGGAAGTTCACTGCTGCCTTGTCTCACACATAAATCTCAGACTCACTACCTGTAGGTAACAACAGGAAACGGCTGATCCTGATACAAAAATAGAGCTTGGCTCATTCCTGCCCCATTTTATGATCTATGCGCTCTGGAAAACTCCACATAGACTGTGAGAGAGAGAGAGTGTAAGAGAGAAAGTCAGAAAGAGAGAGAGAGAGAGAGAGAGAGAGAGAGTTGTGTTGAAGGAGACTGAAATGACTGTTGACAACTTTTCACAGGAACATTTTTTGTGCCAGTTCAGATTTAGACATGTGCTTGGCCTATTATTATAAATATTGTTACCTTCATGCAGTGTTTGTGCGCATTTTACATTTTAAAGCTCCGTACACACGATCAAAACGTTCGTTGCAATGATCCGAATCAGCCGAGATGAAACCGACCAAATTCCAGTCCTTTCTTTCTGTACTGTATTTTGTTTTGTTCACTGCAGCTAGTGTTGCAGTGCTGATGACCACAGCCGGCTCTACAGCGCGGGCATCACAATGTGTATGTAAGTGAAAATTTGAGTGTGTGATTCACCAAATTCATACACTAATGAATCTTTTCTTTCTCCTCCTTCTTTCTTACCAGCACAGAGCAGCATAAAACATTCAGGTAGCAGCCGTTTATTTCTTAATCTCTGCTGTCCACCAGCATGCTCAAAGATTATCTGTGAGAAGACTCTCCATTCTGTTAAACTGCTGTGGAACCGCAGGTGGACTGTTTCTGTAATCAAGAGCTGCAATGATTTGTTTAATTGATAAGTCAAAAAATAATCAGCAACTATGTTAGATATTAATCATTTGAGTCATTTTTAAAGCATAAATGCCACACAATGCTATCCCAAGTCAGAAAGACAGACAGACATAGGAAAGGGATACAGAAAGAGTGTGAGACCTCTTGATGAAAAGCTATGTCTTCTCTAGCCTTTCCATCAGAGTGTTGCATTGAGATGCAGGACAACACCGGCAGCCAGATAGCATCGCTTTCTATCACAGACAGGAGAAATGTGGACATTAGTAAAAGTAGCAGAGAGAATAATTGGCCAGAACAAGAGAAAAGAGATGAAGTGCAGAAATGTAAAGATAAAGAGAAACATTTTGCCAGGCGTCCAATTAAGAGCACTTAGGGAAGGTAAAACCTATTCTCTCCGATAGACTCATGATCTACCTTGTGCCCGCTCTCTCCTTCTAAAAACTGCCTGAGGGATATTTTTGAATGTGGCTCTTGTGATTTGCAGAGATGTGAAACAGCCATGGTGGTAAGAATGATGCACATGCAACCACTGTTTTCTGTGTCCCAGAAAATTAAAGGCAGAGGCGTCGTGCAGCCGGTCACCTCTGTCACTGAGGGTCGAAGAGGGGAATGTCAGTTCCCACTCCTCTCCCTGCTGCTTTATATTGACAGGAGCCTTCCAGCTGTCAATCAACACAGCAGAGGCATGAGTCCCTGCACATTATCATCCATTCTGTTCTTGTCATGCAAGCATCATGCCTCCGAGCATCAGAGACAGACTATACATGTGTGGTGTTAGACAGTATTAACTGCCAGTCTCATCCTCTGTAAAGCCCTCTTAATAAGCACATCTATGTCCTATTGACTTACGTAACGTGGCGTGTCATAGTGCATCTACATCTGGCTCGACAACAACATCAGCCAAATGCTCTGCCGGTGGCTTCCTGCGCCGCACACGCTCACGGATAACGTGCGTGTCTGTGTGACAGAGGACTGCTGTGAATGATCTTTACATTTCAGTGGCTTGCTGCAGCAGTAATGCAGTACTGTGGGAATATGGTGGGATTACTGCAGCTGGGCAGATTTCACAGCTACCCCGAGATTACCTTGGGAGCTGATGGGACAGTCAATAGATGGAGGAAGCCTGCGTGACACTGTGACCCCTGCTGTCTAAATAGGGGACTGCAAATAACTGCAAGTCAAAAATGCTGGGAAAAAAAATAAAATGTTCCGAGTTGGAGAAGCAGAGCTACATTTTCAGGGGCATTAGTTCTGATTTCATGCTTGTGCATGCATGATGAATTGAAAGTAAACAACATATTAAATATTATTCATGCATTCTCTGTCTTTTTAGTCATAACCTTCATTTCTGTTCTTACATCCTAATCATATGCAGGGAAACACAGTAGTCAGATTTATAGAAACTCTGCCATAAGAGTGCTAGAGTGTGTATTATTAGTACTTCACTGTCCTTATTTGGTAGTTAAGTGCAATCCCAGTGTACGGTGGCATGGAGAGTTAGGCTTCCTGAAGCAGGTAGAATAGATGTAATCAGACGCGAGGGGAGAAGAAGGAGGTGGTGTGTGCGTGGGACGGTGCTCTGCATCACAAAAAGGTTCTCCCCATCTTGAGGATTCTCAGCACGGACACTACATATTACCTTTCTCGTCTGCTTTCATTTAAATTCATTTTTGCTTGAGACACGTGGAAGGGAAGCTACCCAAGTCTCTCAATAAGTCATGGTTGAAGAAAGAGGTTTTTATTTAATACCCCCACCCCCCACCCCCCAACCATTTAGGTGGAAATATTCTGCCATCACTCTGAAAAATGTGCAACAGTCAACACAATTTTTAGCAATTATTCAGTCGCATTTGGTAAATGTGGTGGTGTGAGTGAGTGAGTGACGCCCTCAGTGAGTACACCGTGGGTGGTCTCTGTAGATCTGCAGAGGTTTGGAGGTTACCTCAAGGTCAGTTTGAGAGATGGGGATAATTACAGCATCATTTTTGTATCAACTGGCCATTGTGTTTGGTTATCATAAAAACTCACTTCATTATGAGGATTCTCTCAGAGTATTTCCTTTTTTTCTCCAGACCTTTGGAGACTACCTGAATGAAATACAGAAGATGTGGGTTCTATCATTAGGCTAATTTCAGGGGACTGATTATGAAGGGTAATGACTTGGGAGACGGGTTATCACTGGTGTCCTTTCAGAGGTTGAGCTGAAGGGTGTTTTACTGGAGTGATGGCTCCTCTTTCCAGAGGGACATGAGTGTCAGATCGTGGGGTGCAGGCAGCTGAAGCCCCTGTCGGCCCAGCATTTTGGTCCTGGGGGAGATGCAAAGAAAGAGGTCTCCCCCTTTCTTACTAATCTCCTTTATTACCCAGCAACCCCTCTGTCCTCTCCGAGTGATCTTCTGCTCTCTTTCCTGTCTCTCCTACCCTTCCCCGTCTGTCTCCTGCGCTTCCCACCCCTCTTGCTCTCTGGCCTGATTAATAATGAATGAAGCGGATCATCTATCGATCCCATCCTCTTTGTGTTAGCACAGCAGAAGATATCAAACCTGTCAGAGGATCTTAAAATAGCTCTGAGATGTGGAGGCAGTGGGAGTGGGAGAGGTTGTTGAGTTAAGGGCTGGGGCTTGTTTTTTTGTTATGGTGGGGAGACAGCTGTTAAACAGGTATAAACCGTGGAGGATCAGAAAGGACGGGAGTGGATGCAGACAAGACACAAAGTCCTGAATTGTCATTTCAGCTAAAGATGACCCCTCCCTGTGAAGGAGAAAGGTGATGATCTGTGATAAGTGTGAAACTGGAGGTCTCTTATACCTTCTCAATCTACCTTTGGCTCTTTATTAAAGCTTGCCTATGCCAGGCTGTGATCCTTTGGCCCGCTTCTGTCATCCTGAAATTCTCCACTCAGCCATTTCTGCCCTGCTGCTCTCACTTAATCAATCCAGCAGATTGGCTTTGCTCTCTGACAGGGGAAGGACCCTGTCGAGACCCTGATGGAGACTAAGAGAGATGTATATCTGTCGTTATTGGTTAATATCACCAGTCAACATTATGCAGGGTTCAGTAGTCCTTATGTTGAGGACAGAGAGGGAGGGGGGAGTGCTGCGGGAAAGCGGTCATTTACAACGACTAGCTGAACCGCTGGATTGGATCCAAGTTTTGCTAATTAGATTTTGTAATGTCTATTCAGATTTAGCCAGTCATGGACAATTGACAGTACATGAGAGTAGTCTATAATAAAGGGATAATTCTCTGTTACGGGAAGGAAGGAGGATGAATTTTACTGGTGTTCCACATAATCTGAGAGAAAAGTAGTGTCTATTTACAACCCCTAATCACAGGTCTTACACATCTATGAGGAATGAGCAGTTCCATCAACAGTCACTTTTTTCTTTTAAACCTTTTACTTTCCCCATCCTCATGAAGGCCCTGACTTTTATCCAATAAGTGGTTAGCTGATAATTGAATTAACTGATCTACAACAAATCTGATAACTGAATAATCATGTAAGTCTTTCTTTCTTTGAGGCAAAAATACCAAAACTTCTGTTGTTCCAACTTCCCCAGTGTGAACATGGTTTTCTTAGCCCCCAATAAAAACAAACTGTGGACATATCTCAAAATAACTACCACTCTCTCTATTCTTTGCACCATTTGTTGAACAAAGCGAGCAAACTTTACCTTTCATATGGCCTTTGAGAAAACGTGCAGGGCTTTTTCCACATTTTAAAGACCAAACAATTCCTCAAATATTGAGAAATAATCAGCAGAATAACTGATAATCAGCTGTACTCTGAATATAACTTCCCTGACTGCGCTGGTGAAGAGCCCCGAAGGAACTTTTTTTCTTTCTTTTCTGTTTCCTCTAAACTTGTCAGATCGTGTTAGTTGAAAAATTGTTTGAGGGTCAGAAGATGAAAACAAATTTGAGTTGTTTAACTTTGAATTTTTCTCCTGTTCAATGTCATTAATCACCTTGTGGTGACTAATGACTTAACTTATGGCCCTCATGACAGATTCACAAAATAACGTTATTATGAAGCGACAATGTCCTCCTGCACTTTGCATAAAAATAATTCTAATACTATTATTTTCAGGCGTGCTTCTGAAGCAGTGTGCAGTCTGATGTCAGAATTAGTCATTTACATGTAGAGTATGAAATGTACGTGTGTTGATTTAATTTGTTGTTGTGTAGGTGTCAGTGTTTCGGCGCTTTTCCTCTTCCCTGCTCTTCTCCTCTGGGAATGTGTTATGTTTAGCAGAGATGTTAATGCTATTTCTCATCATACAGTGTACATCCTTGTCTTGTTGTTCCCAAAGGACCAGGGATGTTTATGCTTTCAAAGAAACACAAGTCCAGATATAATTCTATCCATCCTTTCCCTCAGGAAACAGTCACCTAATTAATGTTTTTACTGCCCGTGTCTTTCCAAGTGTGTACTTAGATACACTGGAGTTCATGTCCAAAGACTCCTAAAAATGTTTTCTTATGACATTTGCACATTATTTTTTTTCTCGTCGTGCTTTGTTTGCTAATATGAACGCACCTCTCCCCCTCTTCTTTCCAGGAGCACTTCACTCCGGAGTGTAAGTTCAAGGAGAGTGTGTTCGAGAACTACTACGTTACGTACTCCTCCATGCTGTATCGCCAGACCCAGTCTGGCCGCTCCTGGTATATCGGTATCAATCGTGATGGCCAGGTCATGAAAGGCAACCGCGTAAAGAAGACCAAAGGAGCTGCACACTTCCTGCCTAAAGTTATAGAAGGTTTGTGTCCTTTATGTCACTTTAGCACATTTCAAACCAGTTTATCTTAGTGATTAATCACCTCCTTAATTACTAAGCAACAGCTTTTATCTTTGTTTTGTAGTTGCGATGTACAAGGAGCCATCACTACATGAGCTCGCCAGTGAACCAGTGAGTCCTCCTCGGAAGACAGTGAAGACGTCAGATTCACCTTCCCTAAAGAATGGACGGAAAGAAGCTCCCAAGGCTGATGCCTCATAGCACAGGAGACTGAGGGTGGGACAAAGGGCAAGCAGTGACACTGGGAACACAGTCACCAATTATGCACTGAGGGTGGCTGAGGGAATGACCCTCACGGGCCACCACATTCCAGAAGTGCACTACGAGATGCTGAGGGATAAAGGGTCAGCAGTCCATCAGCAGCCAAGAAAGCCTGGGCGAGGAGTCCCCCCTCACGGAAGGAAAGGCCAGCGCCCAAGCCAGGACTACTACCCCCCCCCCCCCCACACAACCGCACCCCGCCCCACTGTTCTCCGCCCCCTGATGACTTCCTCTCCTTCATTTCTCTGTCACTTTCAAGCTTCTTTGTCCTGCTGACAATTTCATCTTTTCTCACACGCCTACCCACCGTCTGCTCTTTTGTGCTGTATATTCACCACTCGCGCATTTCCAGCGCTGACTCTGCATCATAATCCTCACCCGCGGGCCCCCACTTGAGCCCCTGTTGGTGACAGTGTGGCTCAGACAGCTTTTTTACGCGCCATCTGCCGACCAGCTAAGCTAATCACCAAGGTCAACTAAAGCTCAAAGTGAGATCAAACAGCTCGGAGAGGAAAGATATATGAAGGAAGCCCGGGTGGGGTCAGGTCAGCAGAGCAAGATGAGTGTATGAGAATCTGTGCGCACAAAATGATTTAAAGAGTAGTTTACGACATCAAAACTAAGAGCAATTATTTTTCTTGTATTTGTTTTGTTATGTTTTTTTTTTTTCTTTTCTTTTTCTAAAATTGAATATTTCAATCTTTGATTTATGGCAGCCAGATGGAAAAAGACATGGATGTCTGAAAAGCTGAAAATGCTAAAAACATAAGATCAAAACAAGAGCACAATGGTGATACTGTTCGAAATGATGGTCACGAGTGACAAAAATCTGGACGATAGAAATTTTACGACACTCAGCAGAGAGGCACTGCCTGCAAACATGCTAAATTAAATAAAGTAACTATTCTTCCGGGGAAGATGAGCCATAAAATAGATTTTAAATTACTACAGGTCTTAATCCACACTCCTATTAAAAGGATCAAAACGCTTGAGCAATATTTGTACCAACAAGATAATTCTCAATGAAGAAAAAAAAAAAAAGACTGTGTGTGAATGAGTGAAAGAGCGAGCGACACACTCCTTCCAGCCTCTCTTCGCTACCTGGTGACTACTCATTATTGCACTAGCTCATTAAAAGCTACAAATGAACAACTGGGTCATGTTTTAAATCCATGGTGGATCTGAACTCAGTCACCTGAAAAAAAAAAAAAATAGGGGAACTGTAGTGTATACTTCACTCAGCATCTGCTGTCAGCATAAAGCCAGGTTTGAAGCCAAACATCAAAGCCAGAGGAGCCTCTGAGCTGGAGCACTTGTTATTCTGAGGATGTCTGGCAGCTTATCCACTCACTAGCTTTATCAAATCACCTTGGAAGAAACCCTCAAAAACGTAGTCATCTGAGCGAGCGTCTTGGAGTGATTGCGTTTTAACCCCTGTGTGTGGATGTGGATCCTACACTACGGATGCCTGTGAACACACAGAGGTTAGATAAAGCCGCTACACGTAACCTCTGTTGTGTCCTTCAGACAGGACACAACACTGTGTCTTTGATATGTCTGTGTCAGTGAATAGGTGAGACTTGGGCGTTTTGTGTACCGCCTTTGGAGAATCAGACATTTTTCAAACATCAGGGAGGAGGATCTCTGGACAGCCTCACGGGGACTGAGCCAACAGAAAGTACTTCCTTAATTTTATTTTTTGCTTAGATGCAGTTACCTAATGGTTTGATTTGCACAGGCTTTATCAATCAGGGAGAATCATTCGAAAAATAAGCCATGACCAAACTGAAGTTGGGGCTTCTAAATGGGAGCTGTCAGTTCATCTCAGTGCTGTCTGCAGTTGGGCGCTGTCTGCTCTGGTAAGCTACCGAGGTGGGGGGGGGGGGGTCACCACAATGTTCAGTCAAAGTGAACGTGCATGGATACCACCAACAAACACAGACAGCAGTTAGTCTCTCGCTACGTCAGGAAGACAAATATTGCGAGATGTGGAAGGCGAACTGTAAAAGTGCTCATTATGGAAGCTAAAAATCAAGTTCGATGCACTGGGGAGGGCAGCTCATTTTAATGGTAACACAATGTGAAGATGGGTTACAGAATGTGAAATGGAGGCTTTGTGAATGTGTGCGTATTGAGGGTGAAAGTAAGTCTGCAATTGTGCGCTGAATTGTAAAGAGGTCAGCGCATGGAGGAAGTTATTTCGAAAGAGTGAAGGATTAGCAGGTGTATTCTTGAGGAATGTTGATAAGGAATTTCTGCAATAAAGTAAGCAAGATTCTTGGCAGGGATTTATGCGGCATGTGGATATGATAATGAAGGTAAGACAAAGAGGCATGTAAGGCACTGTGCGCTATTTATGAAAGGGGGTCTATGGAGGAAATTAGTTGGAGGGCTTTGCATTTTTTCCATTAAGTCTTTTAATTTTCTGGGCTTTTCCAGGGGGAATATCATTCAGTTCAAATTTGGATATTTTATCCTTGCAGCGGATTTCGCACTGCAAATCTCTATTTTTGACGAGCCAAAGCATCCTCTCCTCGGGTGAATCTGGTACACCCTAGTATGGTCTCTAACTGTGCATTACTAACTACTGTATGATATCAAAGTGTTAGCACAGCAGGTAGTATACAATGTTATAGGCTTATTTTAGCTATCAGCACTCACATGGTTTTTCAATATTTGTGTATTCCATCTGGAGCTTCTTCATGCCAGTTCACATTTCAGAGTCGATCATAAGTCCGTTCTATATAAGGAAAGCACTTGGAGGTGCAGAGCAGTGACTGAGTGACAGCAAGGGAATCCAAGGGTATCCAAAATAAGACATATGGCAATGGCATTTTTCTCTTAGACTGTGGGGCTGTAATTAATAGTTACTTTCACTTTTCTTTTATCTGCCAATTATTTTCTCAATTAATTGTTTTGTCTATAAAACATCAGAAAGTGGTGAAAAAAAAAGAGTGCTATAGTTTATAGCCCAAAAGGACAAAAACAATGAATTGGTTAGGTGCAGGTCTGCTTTACAAAGGATCAAAGCTGACAGAAATTAAGTAAAATCAATTCATCACCGTGACTTAAATGTCACTTTGCCACTTTATCATATTATATATAAGAGAGATCCAAATTCCTCCATAGATCTCTTCATCCCAAAAAGCAACCAGTGCTTGCAATCATGATGCTAAAGAGTGCCACAGTAAGTTGTCAGATGATGATACTGCAAGTAGACAGACAAGAACAGAGAATGTTAAACAGTCAGATGTTGAATGTGAAGTGAAGCATGAAGTTGAATTTGAATGTTTGGTAAAGGGTAGCAGTAAGTGCAATGAAGGCAACAGAATGCAGCTGTTAGGCAAAACTAGTCGTGCTCCTGAATGTAAAAGTTATGGGAGAAAATGGCAGCTGGAAGTAAGTGGACAAAGCTAACCACAGAGAGGAAGAGATATTAAGTTGACCTTTGTTATTATTGTATGAAGAAGTCAGAAAGTGCTCTTTATTGCCACGAAGAATACATTTATTAGACAGAGACCTGGACAGCAAGGCAGGAATGTGGAACATTAAAACACAGATATGGTTTGTGTGCCCACGCATGAGAGATTTTAAGTCATAATCCCTTTCCTACACACTTCTCCTTACCCACATCCTACAATATCTACAGCCTATTAACTTTCTTTTAAACTCTACTGTGTGTTGCCTGTGTAGGTGTATACTTACGGTGCGTTTATAAGGTCTGTGTGTCTGTGTGTGTTTGTGTGTGTGTGTGTGTGTGTGTATATCTGTGATTAAGAGTAAGGTAAGACAAGACAGAGAGGCAAGGAGAGAAAGAAAGGGCATGAGATTGAAACAGTGATCGATAGGCTCAATAAAATATAAACGAGAGTACAGCCACCCCGTGATGGGTGCAGAAATTTCCCCAAGGTCAGCCAGAGACAGGGAAATCTATTTGTTCATAATGAACTCAGAGGGCTGTTGTTTCATTTCTATCTGTAAACTCAGCAAAGAAGCCGGGATGACAGAAGGGGTTTTCACACTTCCTCAGGCCCAGTTTTTACACTGGACCTGACAAATAGCTTCGTCTTGTCTGAAACATTGTGAACCTCAGCAGGCGCACTATCCATCAAGATACATATTTGTTGAAGGTAGTACAGGTGCATAGCATAAACCACCTCCCCAGACTTCTAAAAAAAAAAAGTATGAATCATTAAAAAAAACTTGGAAGCATATTGCACCTTACAAGCACTGGGCATTGTTTAAAACATTTGACAACGCATAACCAGGGAATTCCCCTGATTTAACACAGAAATTTAAAGCTTTTATTGCACTGTACAACAACTAACTAACATCCAGGGAACGTTTTTGAAACAAATCTTGGTCACGTATGATTTGAAGTGTATTATAAAGAACCAACAAGGCATTTGAATCACACTGAGTGCAGTATAACAATAACCATACAACAACAACGTTTGTCTGTGACATGAGGCCATTCTGAGCTATGCATCTTTTGATTTGAAGGTTTCACAAAGTCTATATGTAGGGTTTTGTTATTGTAGGAATTTCAAATGATCCTCTGTTCCTTTTGTGAGGATCTAAAAGAAATGTGTCCCATGCAATTTGACAAGTTAAAGGGAAATTCTGTGTATAACTAGCACCCTCTAATGGGAGTAGCTGGTTGTTAAAAGGTAAGACTCTTAATGAGAAACTGTTTGAGATTTATCCAGAAACTGGGAGTCTAATTTCGTGGAACTGTTTATGGCAACAATTAGTCCTACAGTACAAAATGTGTGTGTGTCTAATGCTCCCTGTTCCTCTGTATTAAATACTGAAAGCTTGACACGTCAAGGTTGAGCCTTGGCTCCAACACTGTGTTTGAATATTTCTAATTACCTCTGCCAAGGAGGTTATGTTTTCACCCGTGTCTGTTTGTTGGTTTGTTTGTTACTGTGTCAGCAGGATTATACAATTTATTTTGTACCTGTAGAGTATTTTTTGCTGCTGCAGCCTGATATTTCTCCTGTTTAAGTGAGTGACTTCTTTGGGAAACGCAACAAATGTGAAGGATGTACAGTTGCTATACAAAGTGGCAGTATACATTATTTCTAGGGATGCACCGAAAATGAGGAAACCAAGGCCGAAAACCGAAACACCAAAAGAAATTATTATGCCAGTTATTAGCACCGTTGCATTTATGGCTATGACTGCGTACTAACCTCACTAAAATTGCACGGCATTGCGATTGCATAAATTAATATGAATGTTTCAAAAAATAAATCAATTACAAAATTATGAAAATATTTATTTAGCACATTCCAAAATTGCACAATATAAAATAAAATTCAAAATAAAATGTTTAACTTCGCCACAGACGAGGTGGGCGTGCTCGGGGGGATTTTCCTTTTCTGTGCTGCAGTCCTCTCATATTCAATTAAACCCGACGTGGAGAAATTCTTTGCAGATGCACCCCCTCTTGAAATTTCGGCATTACATGTTTTGCAAATCG
>JBBMJY010000004.1:6383461-6411337 GCA_037833715.1 Toxotes lorentzi
TGCACCCCCTCTTGAAATTTCGGCATTACATGTTTTGCAAATCGCTATCTGTGTGTCTTTCTCAGATATACTGAAATCCGTCCACACCGCAGACATGTTGGCCCTTCCAGACAAGCTCGTACTGGCCGCGGTTTTCGCTTGTGTCATCACAACATCCTGTTTCGGCCGTGTTGTTTCGGTGATAAAAGTCTTTCGACCGGAAACCGAAAATGCACTTTTGGGCCATTTTCAGCCGAACATTTTCGGTGGCCGAATATTCGGTGCATCCCTAATTATTTCCAGACAACAAAACCTGTCTGTGTGACCTAAAAGTACGGAAAGCTGCCAGTTTACATGTATGTTATGTCAATATAACAAACAGTGTATATCTGATGTACTATGTCGGTGTATTTTCTTTTTCTCTCAGAAATGTATTTAAATAATCGGTGTTGATGTTTTTTATTGTCTTTCTGTTCTACTTTGTCATGCTTCCTGCTCAGAAGAAGACAGAATAGTTGTTTCTCCCCACATGTTCCTCTGTTTGGTGTGTTTTTGTCTTTGGTCAACAATGCTGTATCCACACTGATTTGTCTCCTGAGTGGACTTCACCCAAATTGAATCCCACTGTGCGACTGTGAGCTGTGTGTTTGTGAAAGATGCAATTTACTCAAGCAGAGACAGCAGGATAACAACTCCTAAAGCCAACATGTGTCCTGTCATACCCAGCAATGACCTCGGTGGTCTCAAGAGTTTCGGTCACGCAAGTCTTCCAGAAAGTTCCCACAACCTCCCTCTCTCTCTCCTTCTTCTAAGGACTTGGGTTTCTTTCAAGCCAATCTTCTTGTCTTCCGAAAAACTGACACTAAAAAAATTACAAAGAAAAAAAAGAACAAAAAACAAAGCCATAAATAAACATGGGCCTTGGCACTGATCAGCCACAGAGAGAAGGCCTGGGTCCTCAGGCATCTCCCGAGTGTTACCAGGGATTTAGACACATGTTGGACTCCTTACAATAAGAGCCAAGGAAGCAGCAGGAACATAATGGCTTTTTTGACCACTTCGGGAAGCAGCAAAGCAGTAAAGAAGATCAGCAATATGCAATGACAACGAACGGCCTGCACTCAAGGACGGGAAACAGATTCAACAGGCTAACAAACTACAATCAGGATCTGCAGGCTGCAGAAGCAATCAGTGGTCTGCAATAATAACTGCTATTTGTCTGAACTGACACGGGAATTCTTTTGCAAAAGCATGCATACATCACTGTTCTTTGGCTCATTAGGGATGACTCCCTCTCAGTATCAAGCCCTCGATTCACCCTCGCTCCACGTTTGCCATCAGATCTGTGTACATTTCTACAATAACTCCTACATGAATTGAAAGGAGATGTCTTATAATATTATTCAATAAAATAACATATATTTGTATGATTGTAAGCCGTGCCCTTCGTTGTTTTGTTTTCTTTTTCTAACTTCTTTTAAAAGCCCTTTAAAACGGTGTATATAAGTGATGTAGGTCATCTGCCTACTTGACCTTCATCTTTCTGTGTTTATAGTCAGAGGTCAGTGCAGGTCTCAGCAGTGGCGGTCTGAACCAGCTTCTCACTATATTTAATGAATTAGTTTAGATGTGTGGAATTGCAAATTTTCCATAATTTCCCGCAGCCAAATAAAATATGCTTTATTATGTCTGTGTGAGCAGTTTTAAGGAAGGTTAAACAGTAAGTTTAGCAGTGCTGGTCTCAGAAAGTTTTGACTGCAGCAGATTTGGAGGGGGTGGCTTGAGGAGGAAGCTTACACACTGACTGGCCTCCTTATTCAACACAACTGTACAATCTAATGCAATACAGCAGCTCTGCCATGAACTCTACTTGTACAAAGTTTGTACATTTTCAGTTTTTCTTGACACTGTCCAAAAGGTGATAATCCTAATTTCTATTTATGACTGAAGCCATAGTGGGTGGTGGTGTTGTACAGGAGTGAGTTACATTGAAAGGTGTTTCTAATATTGTTCCTCCCCTCATATATGTGGTGGGATGAAGTAGAATTCACAACAGAAGTGTTGCACTGGATTGCGTTAGATTGTACAGGTGTAGCCTTAATGAAGTGGCCAGTGATGCATAGTTATATATTTTTTAAAAGGCTCAGTCATTTCCTTAAACAGCTGGGCACAGGAGATTTTAGCAAACATTACTCACACAGGACTACAGAGTTAATTTGTCAGGGACTATTTTCAGCTGCAGATTAATACACACTGATTGCTCTGGTGAACGTTTCCACCAGCGGGACGGTGAATTAGGGACTGACTCTGAGTTATTGTATTGGATTGCAGTAGAAGTGGCCAATGAGTGTCCCCAGCAATATATCATTAGAATGCATGGCATTAATCGCACCTGTTCATTCAGTTACTTGGAGATCTCAGTGATTTAACATGTGACTCAAAGATATCACACTCTAATGCAGCAGCAATATTTCAAATGTTCCTAAAATCACAGGAGAACAGGAGGCTGACTTGCCCACACTCACTGCTTCAATCGTGCTTATTGAAATGTCTGATTCATTCATAATTTCACTGATGTTCACAAAGCTCCTCTCAACAGAGTGTGTATCTGATAATCAGTCTAATTCAAACAGACCCTCTGGAGTTTTAAATACATCACTGATACTTAAAACTGGGAACCTGAGAGGGAGCTGCTTCCACACTCAACTACAACACACAGACGTCAGCTTTTCTGATGTCCACTTCATCTCAGAGTCGCATGAAAGAGGTGAGGTTGTGATCAACCACAGATCACAGAGGCCTGTCTACCCATGCACAGCTGATGCCCTGCAACTTCTGACACACAGACCAGTAGTCTGTGTGAAATCCATACCATTTCCCATCAAAACCATCATCATCACCTGCATGCCTCAGTTAACAATTTAATCAGTTAAAGAAAAAAACTCAATAAATGTATTTACCATCCAAAACCAACCACCTTTGTCAAACACGATATTATATCAATTGGCATTGGCACAAGTTATACAGTTACAGTAAACCGTACACCTTCAGAAACCGGCAAAGCGATGGTCATACAACTTGTTACACTGCTAATAAAACATTAACATAGACATTAGCATAAACTGTCTTACCTTAAACCAGGCGTTTCTTCTTCTCCTTCCTCTGCGTAGTAATAAATCCCAATCCAAAATAAGTCGGTCACAAAAGTGTCCTAGCTAAACTTAAGTTAAGCTAGCCGGTTCCATGTGCCGCTTTAGCTAAAATAAACTAGTGCTAGCTAAAATAATAGTATCAGCTCCACAATCGAGGTCACTGAAGTGAAGTGCTTGACATATTTAATCCAACCGCCTCCCGGGCTGTGGCTGCAGCTGTCTGTTTGTTCGCACAAAAACTTGAGTTTGGTTAGTCCGCCACCTGAAATCTGTCTAACAACATACAGCACCCTGAGGAGCACAGAGTAGGACCATGTGGATGTGGACAGGTTTGAGTGTTTGGAGGCGTGTTAAATATTGACTTAATATTTAAACTTAATATTTAAAATTTAAATTAAACCACATGCGGTACAGTACAGTTACCTGGCTATAAAATTTAATTGATCGTCTGTTTTTTTCTGTTTTCTTTTGGTTTTTTTTTTTGTTCTCTTTATTATTTGCATAATTACTTTCTCTGTACATTGATTAGCTTCTGCTCAAATTTGGTTTGGTCCCTAACAAACTGGGTCCAGAATATAGGCTAAAATTTATCTATTTATGTATTTATTCATTTATTGTTAGATTTCTGTTGGGACATCAATTTGACACGTGTGTTATTTCATCTTGAAGCCGCCCATGGAGCTAATGTTAAAGACAACCTATTGAAAGACATGGTGGAAGCTCACTTAAGCTTGTGGCTGCCATAATTAACGAAGGAACTTCATCAGCTTCATCAATCAGGGCCACAATACACCCATGAATTGCACCTACCACCTCACATCATGAGTCACCATGAGTCAGTGCTGCACATATTTAAACTGCTGGTTAGCTGCATTTGTTACTTGTCCCCCAGGAAACACCCCAAGGTTACTGTAGAGTTTAGAAAAGTGGCTAAAGCAGGTTGAGAGGTCAGTATACGAATCCCAGCGACTTGTTAGGTAGTCAGGTAGCTTTGGGAAGTCCCCCACAGCATCGGATTAGTAGGGGGGTCTGTGTCTGACCCTTTCTGTAACTTTCTAAAACAAACAGTGGCGTGAGTGACACTCCACAGATGTATTAATTCCATTATGTCAGGTTTAAGTGTCTGGCGGTCGTGATGCTGATACAGCTGTCATTCAGAGGGAGCGTGCCTCTTCTTGCTTTACCAGAGAAGCAAGATGTCTGGACATCTGATTCATGCTGCAGAGTGAGGGAGACACATGTGACCCTGATTTTAATTGCTTCTACATGCAGTGGCTGGTGGAAAAAAAGCAGCTCCTCTGCCTGTGTCCCCACCCCCCAGCTGAGGAGGGACTTCCTCTCTAAGACACCTCTGCAGATATTTCACCCCCCACATAAACTAGCTCACTCTATGGGCATGTGCCATGTGTGGCTTAATTAGAGAATTATTGGGCTAACACAGGGTAATTAATATTATTCAAAATGCCAGAGCATCATCCACGGGGGCACTTTATGACTGAGCGTTTGAGGAATGGGGCATTGAGGCACAGGATATTCTCCTCCAGGGTTCAACCTGTTCCTTACTGCATTACTTAATTGACAGAAAATTAAGTATTGCATCTATCAAAGTGTGCTTATGAGATCATTTCAGCTTGCTGTGTCTGTTTTGATGAAAGAAATTGCAGGCAAGCATCCTGTGGTTTGTCATTTCATGTAAGGGACACAGAGATCACCTTTCTCCAAGCCAACTTCACTACTTCAACCATCTCTCATAACTGCTGGAGTTTCATTTTGATTAGAAAATTAAAATGAGCAGAGGTTTGATTTGGACATTGGTGGGGACATAAAATTGGTCTGCAGGGGCCCCGTAGAAGCTGAGGCTTTTTGAATTTATGATAAACTTCTTACCACAATGTCACTTAGAGCCTTTATTAATACATACTGTAGCCAACACACTCATGTCATATATATGTATGTATGTATATATACATTATACATATCATGGTATTCTTGCCCACATCATTAAAACCATGTATGACTGCACCTGCAGCCGTGCATCTCCTCGTCTGTCTCTCTCTCCTCCTTCTGAAAAAGTGTGTGTGTGTGTGTGTGTGTGTGATAATATGTGAGCATTCCATTTATCAGACAAAATAGAATCTTGAACTTGAAACTTTCTTAAGCTCAGAGGAGAGAGATTCTTCGTTTCGGTGACAGTGAACTCACAAGATACCTCCTGTTACGTTTTAGCAGCATCCGACAAAGACTAAAGAAACTTTTTACTTACTTGGAAAACAGGAAACAGAATTGTCAGTTAACAGCCTGCATTGCCTGTTAACCTACAATAAAAAAAAAATCATTTTTTGAACAGTTCATTTTGCTTTAATGATTTCATAAGTTAATATCTCATCATAAAGAAAACCTCTCTTCCATCGTGTTCTCTATTTTTATTTACTTATTATTTATTTACTATTTACCATCAATTTTAGATTCACACATTTGTTGCCCTGAAGTTCATCCATCTCCAGTTGGTCGAGCTGGCCAGGACTGTTCTGGACTGTGACCACACAGTCCCAGAACAGTCTGGTCAGCCCCCACTACTTTGTGAAGCTCCAGAATAAACTAGAGAAGCTTCTTCACGAGGTAGGTGGTCATCTGTTAGATAGATCTGTTGATAGGAAACTCACATATCCTTAAAAGTTCAGTAAATAAAAGAATATACTTGACTTGATGGGGCAGAAAATTCTGACTGAATTCAATCAGCATTTTACATTTTATTAACAGTGCACTATCATGTGGACCTTTCTAAAACACAGAGCTGTAAGAATAACCAATATAATAAGGGATCTTGTATTTGTCATTAGAAATTTGTTGTCCAGAAAACAAAAGCCCAAAATCACAGCCTCTGATATGATAGGTCACTTAAAACTGCCCAATGAGAAATAAACATCAGCCTAATAAAGCTAGGTCTAGGTCAGGATACTGGTTTTGGTCTGATGGAGTCCAATATCTTTAAGAGGTCTAGATAAATGAGGACAGCTAATCTATCTAACTCCATTAGATAAAATGTTGAAGGCAGGGCTATCAAGCTAAAAACAAGGCTGATCTTCTTCACTTCACTCCACTCACACCTTATATACTCCGACTTTATTTGCTGTGTTTATTCATTTATAACATAATATATTCCCTGTCTTTCATGTGTCTGATTTAGACCTGCTCGTCCTCCTCTAAGAAAGCTGGAGATGAGTGCCTTTGGTTGAGTAAGACAGACTTCTCTCTTTGTGTCCGAACGGACTCTTTGGATAGTGCAGAGTCCTGTCAAAGAGCTGATATTCAGTTGTAGAAGCTGCTCATGTCTCCATTATTTTGTCTAGGACTGTGAACCTTGTGCACCACAAGCAGTCTGGTCAGGCTTTTGCCATGAAATTGATCAAACGGCAAAGCTTGACCAAACCACTGCACATCCGGCACATGTTGGTGGAGCGTGACATCCTCACCTTCAATGACAACCCCTTCATTGTGTCGATGTTTTGCGCATTTGAGACCAAAAGGGACCTCTGCATCGTCATGGAATATGTCAGAGGTAAGGAAGTTAATTTGTGTTATGTTTGTTTTCTTAACCAGGGACAGTGCACACTAAGGCTTGTTGTATGAAGTACAGTATTAAACGTACTCTGAGAAGATGCACTAAAAAGACCTAAAGTAACACCTGACACTATCTGTCCTTATGTCTGCCTCTGACCTTATAGGTGGGGATTGTGCCAACCTACTTGAACGCTACAAGTGTCTTCCAGTGGACATGGCACGTATGTATATTGCAGAGACTGTCTTGGCTGTGGAGTACATCCACAGCTATGACATCCTGCATAGAGACCTGAAGCCCAGCAAGTGAGACCTCAACTTTACAACAATGCTTAGCATTAAAGACGCTTTCCTCCTTTGATGAAAATAAATAAATAATTCTCAGCTTCAGATTTTAGGTTGGTCTTTAATCTAACATGAGGTCACAGATTTTGGAGTGTCAAAGATTGGCTGGGTGAACATGGCAACAGACATAGATAATGCAGATGTCTCCTGACCTACTATCAGCCCTATTAATCGAGTGATTACATTAGCTTTGTACTATTTATTCCCACTTCTGGCCCCTGCAGAGCACTTAGTCATCTGAGGGAGGTGTGTTTGTTTGAACTGCCTCTCCTGAGGTTTCCTCCACGGAGAAGTTTTCCTTGGCTGTGAACTGTTGATGTTGTGGCTCTGTAAAGATGTGAAAAGTACTGATACTGTGACCAAAACCTTTCATTTAAGCACGTATGCTGTGCCACATTAACCAGATCTAACAGTTACAGTTATGATACATAAAGATGTAGACTTCATGGTGGTAAGGATGGATGGTGTCAACATAAACCACATCTGGGGAGAGAGAAGGACAGAGAGAATTGTGTTTAGAAACATTTTAATATTTCACCTATATACACACAAGTCTACAATGCAGAGTCTGCTAAAGATTAACATTCCTGCAGCAGGTACAGATTCAATGACTGGCCTAGAGACACTTCAGCTGAGCTGTCCATTCAATTTAGAGCAAAACATTACACCATATCCTGAAAGAAGAACCAATGAAAGTCTGGATCGTTTGCCAGCTCAATAATTTCAAGGGATGTTGTGAATTTCATCATCAAACTTTTCAGCATGCTGCAGGTCCCTAGCTGCATCCACTACTGTCTGAGGATAAAAAACTGCTTTGTTAAAGTAACATTTATGTAAAATGATTCGTTTTGAATGAATATTCATCTAAATTTAAATATGACTGAAAATGTGAGCAGAAATGTTAATTAATGAAACTAGAAGTCCATGCAGGATCATGTTGTGTGTATATTCACTATGTTCTGTTTTCTACAGTGTATCATTACATGGGCATAGGGTCATTTTAAGTACTACATGTTTAAATCTTTATTGGTAATGGCTGACATTATACCATGTCAGTACTGTGGTAAAGGACATCTTTAATGGTAGAATGATCCAGTAGCTGCTACAACTAATGTAAAGTATACACATGAATGAAATGTGAAAAATTAATTACTGCCTTAAATTTGTGAAACACATATGAAGACACAAAGCTCACAATTAAAAAGTACTGATGTGCTGATGAACTGAGTCTCTGGAAACACTGATTTATCTCCTCTGTTCTCTGTCTCCTTCTCTCTACAGATGGAGGCTGTGATCTTTGTAAAGGAGAATGAAGAGTGTGCGTGTGTTAGGAGAGGTTGAGCTGTGTCCTGATGATCCAGAGCTTGAAACAGCAGCTGCTTGTGTGTAGAGAGGCTCTGACTGGTCCAGGTTACTGGGAGGTAGAGTGGAGAGGAGAGCTTCATCCAGCAGAGACTCAGAGGAACCAGAGGAAGTTTTTATTCAGTTTAACTGAACTTTTTTTTTTTTTTTTTTTTTTTAAACGCTGCCCTTTTCAGCTCCAGCTCCACCCTGTGGAACAGCTGAGTACTGCAGTTAACTTCTACATTTTTACAGTGCAAGGCGATGCTGCACATTAAAGGTTACATCTCTGAAGTCCTGCTTATTACCACCTGTATCAGCTTTATCTCATATTATTACAGATACAAGATAAAAGCAGATAAAACCTGAACAATGTCTGCATTTAATCTTCAATCAAGTTTTCTCAGCTGAATACAAACAGATTACTTCTGGATTTTGATGTAAACCTTAATATATGATATTTGTTTTTGGTAAGTTTCCGTAATGGTTTTAGTATTTCACATTTTTATTTTAATAAAAATAAAATTGTGCATTCAAGCCTGTTTGCGTTTAGTGTTTGTTTTTTCCCTTTGGAACAATAAAGTTATAGTAGAGGTTGAAAGGATCATGAATGGGAAAATGAGCCTAAACAGAGCTGTGACACCAATATGCAGTAACATCTGCATTTAACAAGTGAAAAAGCCACAGTTAGACAGTTTTCTTTATTATCTGGTTTAATTTTCTGCCCTTTAAACTGACTTTTATTCAAACTTGACCAGGTAAAGCTTCACTTTGAAAATGAAAGCAGCTCAACTGTCAGATGTGTGTTTTACATTTTCTCTGGTTTCCCAGCCTCCATTCTGTCTGTTTCTCCATTCTGTTCCCTTACCCTGTCCACCACGCAACTAAAAAAAAAGAAAAAAAAAAAAAAAGTACGAACCCACCTCCACTTAAACCTGACCCAAATAACCCCACGTCGCTTGATATTGCAGTGAATCAGCAATGTGAATGGAGTGGAAGAATTACAACCAATTCATCAGATCAGAATCGCAAGGTTCTATCAGTAATTCATTTTAAAGCAGTCGTCAGTCTCCTTGCTCACGCACTACCCTTTTACCTCAACAGTAATCACTTCTATATACAGTAGTTAAGTTAAAGTTTAAACTTAAACTAACTGAACTACTATATATAGAAGTAACAATCTATTCTATATACAGCAGACCTATAATGTACATAATGTCTGTAATTTTGTAAAATAAAAAAGAATTTGGAATTGATCCAGACTGCCACAACTTATTGTTGGGTACCGGGGATCTCGGCCACCCTCAGTGTTTGTCTCTGAATCTAACAAAAAACAAAACAAAAGAAAAACACAGGTGGAAAATTCAATCATAATGTGTGTGTGTGTGTGTGTGTGTGTATGCGAGAGACAGGGTGCATGGCAGCCGATCAAACACCTCAAAGCTGATCCAAGCTCATGATGGCAGGGGGGCATCAGAACACAGGGCTACACCAAACCAACACAGGACGCCAAGCGATGGAGTGAGACAGGTCGGCACGGCGGCCGTGTGTCTGTGTGTGTATGTTGCAGGTGGCACGGCGGCCGATCAAACACACCCCAGCAGCAGAGAATAAAAACTTCACTTACTATTCGCTGATTTATTCGCTTGCTGATCTGTTTGTGAACCTGAAAGAAGAAGAAGAAACAGTTCAGTCTGGGTCTACAGTTCACCTGTGAAGACACATTGGACTGATTCTTTCCAACACAGACTGTGAACATCAGTTCACTGAATATAAATCCATCTGTGTGAAGCTTTACACACACACACACACACACACCACACACCACACACCACACACCACACACACACCTCACACTGATCAGGAAATAATCATTTCTCCTGCTGTGACTGGTCGAGCTGATGGAACAGCTTCCTGTCATAGTTATTGATCATACTGGAGACTGATGTTTGAGTGAGGATGACTGTGGTGCAGCTGAAAGATGAAGATTTTCAGACTGACTGCAGGTGGTTGAGAGATCAGCAGCATGTTCTCTTCACTGAGCAGCGTTTTACACTCTATAAATTGTTTACTGATTAAATTTTGCTCAACATGTAAAATGGAAAATCCACACTGATCAAATTGATGACGGCATTTTACCGTCCGAGCTTCACTCAGAGCGAACCACCCCCCTCAGGTTCACCTTCACCCAGGCCGCTGCTGCACCTGTGAAGGTGCGCTGGAGACAGCCACAGTCCGTGCACACATGACCTGCAGCTCCAGACTCTAATATAACTAATAAAGGTTTGTGGGTAAACACTGCGTCTCTGTCCAACTCTGAGGACTTAAAACCTGTCTCCACATACCCCTGATAACCTGAGCACGTGGGAGATGAACTGAGAGTTTACTAACGTGAACCAGGTGAGCTCCACCTTAAAACATAACCCCAGGTGGCACCAGCGCACTGTAAACTGTGACCGTTTTCGGAACCATGTCGTTGGCGTGCTCGCTGGGACTTGGACTGAAATGTTGTGTGTATTCACTTTTCGTAGAAAGTCCAGAAAGCCGTTTCCAAACCGTCTGTCCAAGGTGAGATGGAGACAGGCGAGAGCGTGAGCAGAAAGTGGCGTCTGTGGCTCACGTGGTGGAAAGACCAGGGTGCCTCTCTTGCAGCATCTGAAATACAGAGATTAACAGGCTGATACACCTGGTCTGATACACCTGGTCTGATACACCTGGTCTGATACACCTGGTCTGATACACCTGGTCTGATACACCTGGTCTGATACACCTGGTCTGTTTCCCTCAGTGTCCTCACACTGTCTCCATACTCGCTCAGAAACTCGGTGGAAGTCAATGTTCCGCGCACACGCGCTCTCCTCTCCTCCAAACCGGCGCGGTAATGGCTGACTCGGTGGACCACCTCGAGGTCACAGTGGTATTGTGGTTTAGCAGAACTACGAGCTGAAACCAGCTCCAACACACAGCTTGGCATCCAGTTTTATCAGGTTACACACTGACTGAAAGTCCCGGGTCACAGATTTCAATGAACTCACAACCACCGTCTCTGTGTCAACCTGTTCCTGGCGTCCCCACGGCCTGCACCTGCCCCTTTAAGTCCCACCCCTCTAACAACCAGGTGGGTCGTCATCTCTGATTGGCTAATGATTGGCCAGTGATAATTGAGCCAGACCATAAAATCACAGGTCACAGGGGTGTCCCATACAGCAAATACAGGACCAGTACTGCTGATGCTGCAACACGTCATAATTTATGAGTGAATGCAATATGCGAACTTGAATGAATATTTCCATGATCATTGAATTAGTTAATAATAAAACACAGGACAAAGATTTTAGGCAAATAAAAATACTTTTTATGTCGAAATTTAAATTTTACTTTTTCAGTTAAGATTTTTGTTCAGTTTTATGTTCAGAAACAATAACAATATATAAATACAAGAATATAACAAAATCATATCAGCAGTATAAAAATATAACAAAAAATTAGCTTGCATTACACACAATTGTTTGTGAAAAATAAAATCAATAGGGCAAATAAACAATGTCCAAATAACTAAGCAATAGCAATTGCTGACCACTAAATCACCTACTGTTACTACTTTTATCTATTTTATATTTGACTTTTACTACAGTTAGTATGACCACTGTTATCACTGCTAATCACAGTAATAATTTGTCTGATCCTTTGAATGGATCTAATGTGCCTGCAGGACACTGGAATCCTCACAGGACTTTGTTTTCTTGTATTGGTTTTGGGAAATTTTTTTTTGCAGTTTTTCGCGAATTACGTCGCGAAAATTAATATTAATAATTCATATTCTGAAAAACTTTATACAGGCATACAGAGTCCAATGGAGCCGCATGTTTTGATGCATTATTTGTTGGTGTGAGCTCAACGGTGTGGGACAAGTTACGAACCGAAAATCCTAGACGGAAGAAGAAGAAGAAAACTGAGACTAACAATAGTGTGCGGTGCTATGCACTGCACCAGTAACTAGACAATTCCCTTGCGTGAAATCGCGAGAGTGGTGCAGTGTGCTGTGCTGTCCCATTCATTGTCTGTACTGTTACTGTAAAGCATAAAACCAAAATATATTCATGACCTTTGTGCGTCTATGTGTGTCTGTGTGCGTCTGTGTGTCTGTGTGAGTGTCGATAGTGTGCGGTGCTTTTCAGATTCAGATTCAGAAAACTTTATTTGTTCCCCGGGGACAATTTAAGGCACATTGAGCAGAATGAGGTAGAAAAGAGGCATTTCACAAAAGAAGGAACCCAGTATATACAGATATTTACAATCTCAGGGTGGGTAAAGTGCAGGAACCTTTAAAAACTCAACTGTTTCCGCCCGGTTTCGAACCGGGGACCTTTCGCGTGTTAGGCGAACGTGATAACCACTACACTACGGAAACTGCTTCACGTTGCATACTAGATAAAATTGCGACTTTTTTGACCTCGTCCCATTCATTCCCTATGGGAATTTTTTTCGCACTGTATATTCTGGAAAACTGTATACAAGCATAGCGAGTCCGATCGAGCCGCACGTTTTGATGTATAATTTGTTTGTGTGCGCCCAACGGTGTGGGACAAGTTAACGACCGAAATTCGAGGTGGAAGAAAAACGAGAATAACAATAGTGTGCTAAAAAATAAAAATACTGTGACGTTAGCTCACCTTTCATTGCTGAAAACTATTTTGTATTCTTAATGGGTGACCGAAGCACTGACCTTCTCACTCTGGAAGGATTCTGCGGCACCCACTGTCAGACACTCACTGTCTGTAGAAATCAGGTGTTTGCAATAAGAATATTTGACCTGATTTATTGTCCCTGACCCCTTTCCTTTCACTAGTTAAATATAGTCTTTGGAAAACCTGGGTTTTTATTTTGGATTTTATTTATCCTACATTTTAGAGGCGTTTCAGCTAAGATTTTCAAGGGTCATGCAGAGACACAGAAACATACACCCATAGCAGTATGTCTGACTCTGACGGGCTAAATAAAAATAGAATTTCTGAAACCAAACTTAAAACCCACTTTAAAGACAAACTTAAACATGGTTGCTGAGAGAGTGAAAAGTTCACTATACTGCCTGTAACCACACTGATTTCTGCACCATATTCAATATATGGTCGTACTGATCAGAACTAACTTTACAAAACAGGAAACAAATTTACAGCTGCCTTTCTATCTTTCACTGTTCCACTGTTCGATAATAGTAAAACAAAACATACATCCAGCATATGAGGCACACACACACACACACACACACACACACACACACACACACACACACACACACACACACACACACACACACACAGAACAACTCTGAAACATCCAGCCTAGACAAGAAATTTTTCTGAGATTAATGAACTGACGTGTTTCTGATCTGGTGAAGAGTCAACTCTCTTTTCAAAGAACCAAGATCATTTAACCAAAGTGTATTAGATGGATGAATAGCTGTAATTACTTCTTGCTCACAACCCAGCAGTCAATTATACATTACAATCTCTCAGTGATAACCATGGCAAATGGATGATGGCTCACGTCCCACAGACGGGGATAATTAAGCTACAAGTCATACTCTAGAACAAGTTAGGTTGAGCAGCATATGATCTGGCAAATTATTGTGTGCTCTGGGTTGCCACTGACTTTCACAACGAGTTCCCCAGTGAGGCAAGACCCCAGTCAGGGTCAGGCAGCCCCCTCTTCCTTCCACTGATCCTCCTTGTGCTTTACTGGGGCATCTCAAATCTCATGGAAGCATGACTCGTGCATTTATATAAGATTATTCTCAGTAAACCCACACAGAGTGGAGCAGTCTGCGCTCAGACTGAATGGAGCTTTATAATTCTTAATGCAGCAAATAAGGATTAAAGCATTAAACCAAATATAGTTCTCACGATAGCTGGAAGAACCAATTACCCTCAGTGTGTGCATGTTTCCGTTATAGGCATGTACATGCTAAATTTGAACAAATGTGGGAAAATCACAACCTTGGAGGTTTTATGTTCATGTGTTGCATTTAATTGTGGTTTTCCAAGCACTGACTGCCAGTGTTCTCCTCACCACGTACAATTATTTTCCACCACGTACAGTTATTTTCCATCCAGCTGAATAACCATGAAATGATCAATGGAAGTCACCAGAAGTGCAAGTAAGTGAGGTTAAGAAATATGAAAATGATACCTCAGTATCAGTAAGTTCTACTTTGAAGCACAAGATATCAATGAAAAACTACTGATGAAAGACAATTCACAAAGAGAATCTTCTTTGTTTTTTTTTTAAATACATTGGTAAATATTGCACATGATATCTTACAATGATTTTTGACTTTATTTTCCAGTGCACAGTGCCATGAGTGCCTTTTTTCCAAATGGGAAGAATGAGACCCTTAGCGAGACAGGTTTCTTTTTTTTTTGCTTGAAGTCTTTATATATATTAACAAAAAAATTGGATTAGGATCTGAATATACAGTAATTCAAACACTTCCACTGTAACTGTATGAACATTTTTGATTCTACCTCATTGTTTTATAGATTAATGAAAGGAAATGAAAGAATTTGCTCACATTTACACATGTGATAAACACTGGTAGGCCGCCGGGTTAGCTCAGTTGGTAGAACAGGAGACTCACTCTCTCGGGGTCATGTGTTTCGGCCCCGCTCCGGGTGGCGCTGCCTCCCATGGGCCCCCCCAGCCGTTGGAGGTGTCGTAGGACTTTAGTGCATTGTGGACTAGGCGGCAGTCGCCCCTATGACCTGGACCCAGATATGTTTTTTTTTTTTTACTTAATTAATATAATATTACATTAATTCCTTACTTTTAAGATCAAACCTTTCAGTTTCATTTTTCAAGGTTGCCTCTAATACAGTGACGCAATGTTCACTTAAATCTTTATCTTCTCTTATTTCAAACATACAACAAATATGCTCTGTTAACATAAGAATGTATAATGAGAATATATTCTGAGAAGCACATTTCATGAACACCTCAGCTATAAATCAAACCCAGCAAACAGCATATATGGTGCTTTACTCAGCCACTGAGCCGCAGATAAAATGGCTGTTCATAGTTTGGCTTCATGTTCACAGTAACCACTAGGATGTCAGCATTGGACTTATGCATGCTTCATCTAATCTTAAGTAACCTTTCATCCTGCTCCCAAAAACCATGGTACAACATGCACACTCAGGGTAAAAGGATTACAGCGAGTCATCATGGTGACATCAACATACCGGTGTCAAACGGTGAGATTAAATCCTAATTGGAAAGCATGATCAGAGTAAAAATTCTGTTAACTACCCAAAATTCATGACTTGGAAAAAAAAATCAATTCATGACTTGAAAAAAAAATCAAAGGAATCTGGGAAAACAGTTTTCAGGCAGGTAATAACTTAAATGTTCTAGGGGAGAAGTTATTAATTGTGTGAATCATTTTACAAAATGACTTTGCCCTCACATATACAACATCCTACATAAAAATACATTTTCTCTAGTAATAAAGGCAATGACTACTCCTCTGGTTCTGGAGGTCCAATCAGAGTCAGAGAGTTTCAGCCCAAACCATTTAAATCAATCTTCAGTGAACAGTTTCACTGGCTGTGGATTTACCTTGAAGAGCACTGTAAACAAACTGTTGAAAAGGACTGAGCTCAACATGAGTGGACACGCCCTTTTGAAGTGGGATAAACACTAAAGTTGTTCCACTCAGTGTCATCTGTCCTCAGATGAGTCAGTTGACTGGTCAAGAAACTTGTGACAGATAAAAACTATTTACTTCTCACTTCCTGTGTACATGATGACTCAGAGTGACTGTCGGTATCAAGCTAAAAATTCTCAGTGTTGTGTAAGTATCATAGTACTTTCGAAACCTAACAATGATGTTACCATGCGATCCAGTAAAAGCATCAATGAGAAATTGATATGCCTGTACTTGCCCTTGCGAGGATATGTTTTTTTCTGGTGGCATATCTAGTGTTTTGTAAGAACTTCCCAGATGGCTGGAGGTGCTCAGGAAAACCTGTTTGACTGGTGAAATAACTGAATCAACCCCCACAGTGACTTAGAAGCTGCCAGTGCAGATTATAATGCACATGTACAACAGAGAATAAAGTCAAAGGGGAAACTGTGCCATTCAACCAGACTGACATTAGAATTTTCCCCCCTTGTTATTACATTTAAATATGTAATACTTAATTCGAAATGCCAAAAATCGGATCAAATCTGACATGGTGTACAAGTCTATCTCTATACAACAGACAACTGACAATAAAGCCCCAGGTTTTCCAAGTTTTCCTTCGTGAATTGTTCAGAGCAAACTATCATCTGAAAACAGTCCTCCCTCACGGTACAGCGCTTCAGAAAATAAAACTCTCCGTGCTTCCGGGATTACGTCTTAGATCTCCACCTTTCGCTGGTGTGTCAGGTGTCAGGTGTTTACTTTGATAAGCAATTCTAGGGAACTGTGTTGTTGTGCTGGATGCGGTGGTGCCCACATATGCTCACATGAATAGCAATAAGTAAAGTCAAACTAATGTAAATTCTAAAGACAAAACTATTATTTACAGGAAAGACAGAAAGAAAAGTTCAATTTTTTTTTGTTTACTGTAACAACCGAGAGGAGTGTCTAAGGGGGAGGTATTGAGTAATAGACTCACTGGAAAATATCTTGATCACAAACACATATCACTTTCATTTTTGGCAGTGAGAATTTCAGACATAGCCTGAAACGGAGGTCAGGCTATGGAAACTGGTGATAGTTTTGTTGAAAGTCTACAGTACATCCGATACTTATTGTCCATTGAATCTGCTATATGTTGTCATATGAGAAGGACCCATCAATGTAACTTACAGCGGCTGTTTTAACTGATTCATCTGGTTTAGCATTTAGCTTTTGAACTGCGTCTCAGAGTTCATGAGCCACTCCTGCTGCCGTCTGTTGATTTTCCTGGTTTCAAAATGAACCTGCTCCATGACGGAGTGGAGTTCAATTTAGTTCCTCTGACCTATGGCAGATAAAGCACTTGCTACTGTTGGTGCAGTGTGCAGAGAGGCATATAACGTGTCCTATAACTCAAGCATATGACAACCAGACACACACAGCAACACACTTATGTATGTACTGAATATAAAAATTAAAAGGCCAACAAAATTATTTGTGTGACAGACTGTGATATTATCCTATTGAGTAAACATTTAGAATTAGAATACACATGCAAACACACACACACTGATATTTACATGCATTATGTAAATTTAACATTCAGACAAAACAGATAATACAGGGTAATACATTTTTAAGGATGTAACACTCAACAAAAGGTGTCTTGAAATTGATTAGTTCATCAAAATGACTTGGCCCACCTATTTCCAGCTTTGTAAAACCATGCCATATTCCTGCTGTAGTGGATGTCTATACTCATGACACCCTGCTGATTGCTTAGTTTGTATATGATTCAAATGGCTGAGGTTAAATCCCTCTCATCTTTGCAGAGTACAATGCTTAGTTCACTTACAATAATTTTACAATCACACAGCTTCCACTTATGTTAATCCAACTTCCCGTTCTGGACAATTTTCAATGTCACACTTATGTGAAGCCCTACATTTTTTAAGACAACAGGGTGCTATGCAGTTTTCTGAGATAGGTCTGGGCTTCAATACACAACTAAATAATGGAGTCATGGATTATTGTTGCTTTACCTATTAAAGAAAACGTGTACATCAAATAGCATTATAAATACTTACAGAATAGGCAGATCTCTGTCTTATAAGGTGGAAGTTTCAATTCTTATCTGATGCATTAATCTAAAATATGTATTGTGTCTTTAAATATTAACGCCATGTCTAGTGAGTGGTTATTATGATCGTTTACGAATATTAAAAATGACAGTATTACAAAATACCTTGAGGTTTATAATCTTCTTTTGTTTTCTGCTCACTGATTACTTTATATGAATAATTCTGTCTCAAGTGTCCACTTTTATTTTGGAAAATATCAAGTAATATCACATTTGAAAATATTCCATGGTTTCTTACAAAAACACAGTAATACAAAAAAATACAAAAAATAGTAAATTCAAACTGTTTTCTGTGTCAGCATTCATATTCATCAGATATCATATAAACCAAATCATCATAAACCACATTAACTTCACTATACATATAATCTGTGCTCACTGAAATTTCACATAGTTTTAGGTTGTCAGCGTTTCAGACTTGTTGTGATTTCACCAAATACGTCAGCGTCTGTTTTGTTTATTGTATTTATATTTATCTATGTATCTATGTATGTGTGTATCCGCCTATGTATGGTGTCTTCCGGCGCAGGGGTCTGGCTTCGTGAAACACTTACATCATGAAACTTCAGGTGTTTGCGGCTACGACTGATGAGTCGAAACTGCGCGCGCGTCCCCGCCCACCTGTAGGGGAAACCGCCTAAAAAAGCTCGTCCCCGCTGCTCCCTCCCCATTCAAGGTGCGGCTGAGGAACAGGTGCGTGAAGAGACGGACAGAGAATTTCTTTATAAACCGAGATATCACAGTTTGTCTGCTTACTTATTTCAGAAAGCCAAGGAATAAGAAAACAAGTAAGTGAAGAAGTAACTTTGTCAGCAGCAAAGCGAACCTAACTAAAAACCTACAGTTTGTGAGGAGAGGGGGTATTTGTACCTTCGGAGCAGGTGGACGTCGCCTTTGTTCAGTCGAAGTCAAGTCTTTGAAGAAAAGGGAGAAGCAGAAGTAGAAATGGCCAACTCCGGTCTGCAGATTTTGGGCTTCGCTCTGGCCCTGCTGGGCGTAATTGGATTGGTAATTGGTACCATTTTGCCACAGTGGAAGATGTCGGCTTATGTCGGGGACAATATCATCACAGCGGTGGCCATGTACGAAGGACTGTGGATGTCCTGTGCCTTCCAAAGCACAGGCCAGATCCAGTGCAAAGTCTACGACTCCATCCTGCAGCTCAACAGTGAGTAACACAATTATTAAATTCAGAGTATTAAACTTTTACATTTGAAAGACTTTTTTTGGTCATATATTGGACAGGCCTATTATTTTGAAAGCCCACTTATCTTTTAATGTTAATGTAATTGATTATAAAGACTATCTTAACGAAAAACTGTAGATAACGTGTAACAGGATATAATGTGACAAACATACACCTGTTGTATTGTAGACGCTTTTTTCTTTAGGCCATTTTGTACACTTAGTTCAGAGCGGTTTCTAGTTTCCTGCGTCTTTTACTAACCGGTTTGGTCACTTATTAACTTCTCTTTTCATTCAGTCAGTCTCAGAATGCGGTTACTTAGTTTGAGCCACGCTATCAGGCCTCATCTGCACTGTGCCACAGATCATCTGTTAAATAAAAAGAAAGTTTAAATTTAAAAAAATTATTTCCACTTGATAGGCGGGAATGTATGCATTATTACTTTTCCACCTAGACAATGATCACCCTGTAGCCATTGTCCGGTATAGCGAACTACCCCCTCCTCCTGCATGTGTAGAAAACTCCATATTGTAGGACTTAAATTACACAGGTAGTTAGAGGTCAAACAACACCTGTATGGGTCACTGTTTAGTCAACATGTCTAAATACCAACCCCACAAACAGCTGCTTTGTCTTTGGCCTAGAGGGAATCAAATTAACATAAAACCATTCTTTGTTACACTCTGGGCCCAAAAATGTTGACTTTTTCTATACAAAACTGAGTGTAACACACAATGAACAGGTTAAACAGTTACAGTTGGCTGTGCTTCTTCCTGCTATGGCATGTGGCAGTATGAGTAGTTCAGGGGGAGTAGTTCAGAAAAATTAACTGAAATGCACTGGTTATTCACTGATTGTAATGTAGGCCGCTAAGAAAAAGGGAAAATCTGGAGATAAATGAAGAATGTGAAACATTTGTTATTATTAAATCCAAAAATCATAACTCTTTTTGCTATTGTATGAATTGTCTTTAACTATTATCTTCCTATCTTCTATCATAAAGCAGTGGCTAAGTGGGTCAATGGAAGCACGACAGTGAGAGTCTTTATTGTGCATGTTTCAAATTGAACTGATTGACTGACTGCTGTCGGGCATAAACTGCCTTTACAGTTTTGTACTACAGGTTCCTCCCTGTTTATTCACCTTGATTCAACCTGTTTTCTAAATAGCACTTCACTCTTTTTTTTCTCCTTCCCCCAAATAGCTTATGTGCTGATTTCTATTTATTTATTTTCTGTTTGACTTATCAAAAATGTTTGATAGAATATCTGTTCCACAACGTGTCTTATCGCCTCATCAAACACGAACACAATCCAGCTTTGATAAATGTTGTGTGATTAAAGCTGTGGTTAGATACGGAACAAGTGCACAAATAAAGGCTCATTATTCAGAAATACCTCCTCAGACTCTGCTAACACACAAGTGTTGAAGTTTGGGTATGTGGGATACCAAAGCTTTGAGAAGTTTGATAACTAGACTTCTAAAATTCGGCTTCCTTAGCTGAAGCCATATTGGGGCATTCTTCACATTCTAGAGATGGTCTGTGTTTTTTTTTTTTTTTTTTTTCCTCTTTTAGACTGTAGTCAATCTATGAAATGTCCACCTGCTGAAAAGTGGACTGCGAGTACCTGAAAGTAGGAGTGTCTTTCTCATAAAGTAACCTGAGAACTGGTTAGACCTGTTTCAGACTCGCACCCCCCCCCCCTTTTCTTCCGGTTAGAGCCAGTTTCTGTGGTGCGTTGTTATAGGGAGCGGCAATGAGACACAAGAGACAGCAGCCAGTCTGTTGTACATGAATAGCATTTGTTTCACAGCTTTTTTCCCCCACAGAAAGGTGTCTTCTAAGCACATAAATACAACTCTGCAAAAATAAGTTGAGGTTTTTAATACGAGTTTCATCGACACAGATCATTGTAGAATTTAAATCCAGTGCCTATAACTGATAGATATTTATATTTTGTTTGACTCCGATGAAGCCTGACAGGTCTTGCCGCACCCTTGCCATTATGTTCCAACTGTTAATAAATGCTAGATGTTTGTCACAGTCGCTTATGGATTAACCCTTTTGTGTCCTTTAATCCAGGCGCCCTCCAGGCAACTCGTGCCCTCATGATTGTGAGTATCATCGTAACGGTTGCTGGCCTGGGTGTAGCCTGCATGGGAATGAAGTGCACCAATTGTGGAGGAGATGACAAAGCACGCAAGTCCCGCATTGCCATGACTGGTGGCATTATCGTCCTGATTGGAGGTAAGATGCCTTTTAATCTCCATGCTTTTTTTTTTTTTTTTCCTTTTTCTTCTCCCTGGATTTGTAACAGTTTCAGTGTTAATGTTCTTTTATCTCTTACAGCTTTGTGTTCCATTATTGCCTGCTCTTGGTATGCCCACGACATCATCCAGGCCTTCTACAACCCTTTCACCCCCGTCAATACCAAGTAAGTACATGGCAATGCCTCAGTTCTGCCCTTTCTGTATCCGGACATTCACGTGTCCATCCACTCTTCAAGTGCTACTTAAATGTATTGTGAGTGTTTGTTACCTGTTTACCCTTTTTACTGACTGTAAATCTCTTTCTCAAGGTACGAGTTTGGGTCTGCCATCTTCATTGCCTGGGCCGGAGCCTTCCTGGCTGTTGTGGGAGGTGGCATGCTGGCAGCTTCCTGCCCAAAAGGCAAATCTACACCAAAGTATCCCATCTCCAGACCCCCTAGCAGCAAGGAATACGTTTGAACAGCAGAGGGACTCGGTGTTTAGAGGCTGAAAGAACACTTTGACATTTGTGCTAGTCCTACTCAGAGAGTGAAACGCTGAAAAGATGTACCCCAGGAGGCGATCAGTACCCGTCTGTTTTTTTTTTGTTTTTTTTTAATTTTATTTTGTATTTTAGTTTCTTCTTGTGATGTTACTGTAATATTTTAAAAATCACAAATAAAGTTTTAAATAATAGCTGCTTACTTCTAAGAAAGCGCTCACTAGCCTTGCCCTATCTGTAACTGCAGTCTGTACTTACTGATTTGTATACTATGTAATGTACTATCCACTTAGTTGACACCTGTAAAGCACTAAGTTAAACTCGGGATGAAACACCCATGATATTGTACAACTTGGTATGCATTAAATATTTTTCACATGCTGAGTGCTACAATGTTTGGTGTATTAGAATATACAGTGTGTCTGGAAAACAGTTTGACTGCACTGAATAGAACTCAGATATGGCAAAGGACAACTCTTAAGCCTTTTAGGCTAAATGCATAAAGGTTCTTCATCTGGCACCTGATAAGCAATTTGCTACCATTCTTTCTATGTATTTGTGCCCTATTTATAAGAACAAGGCAAATCATTCAGTAACAGTGTGCACTGTTTTGTTTTAATCAAGTGCCGGAGTGAAATTTTAACTATATAACAACTTACTGATCCATTTATTAACTCAGATTGCCAAAGATTTTGCTGATAAACATGACAAAAACTTTGTGAGCTATTTGTCGTCTTGTTCTATAATGATCACTGTTTTGTGTGAATGGGTTTGGTTTAGGATTACGTTTGTTTTTGTTTTTTTAAATTGTGATTTGCAAAGTTTGTGTTGTACAGAAAATAAAAGTGAAAAATGTACTGTTTCTGGCTTTTGGAAAGTACTGTATTGCAAAAGAGTTATTTGTAAACTTCATTTTTCATAGCACTTTTTTCATACACAATACAGCTCAAACTGCTTGACAAAATAAAGGGATAATTTTCCCCCAAAACATTAAATATTAATATTTAATATATATAATATTTAATATATATTAAATATTATAGTTTTAATATTTAAAGGAATTAAAATATGAAAAAGATAAAAATGAAAATAAATTAAAGAGGCTACAATATACATTGGTGACCAAATGCTTCCTGGTGATTGAAGATACCTCTGTCTAGCTGTGTTACCTTTATTTAAATATATATTTAACTTTGCTCGTTCCCAGTTATTGCACAGAAATTCAAAAAACATATGCTTAGTTCTTCTCCTAGTGCTGAAGAAAACAGATCCACAAATGTGGGAACTTTCTGTAATTATGAACACATAAGTATTCTGCAATTTAGAAATGTTAGTGAGCAGACATGACTTACTAACATTTCCCCCTCTGGCTGGAAGCCATCTTTGTGCAGGTGGATGGATCGACAGCATTATGATGGCTAACAAAATGAAAGTGCTTTGCTTTGCCTTTATTGCCACCTTGTGGTGTATACAAGCAACTATTTTTAGTTGGACAAGTAGTTGTATGAACTGTATGGACACTTTCATTTAATGTACTTTACAAATGGTATATGTCAGATTGCTCTCAAAAGCATTTAAAGCTGTTACACGATGTGGGAAAAGCACTGAAGTAATATTTCACCATAGCGTACATCTGAATTCACCCTGTTCCTCCTGCTTTTTCACAACGCCTCATCTCCCCTCACTTTATCATTACACTTATGTCTTCAGGTTAGGATTCTTGTGATTTATTAGACCCAGAGGTGTCTTGCTCCAGTACTGCCTTTCTCATTCTGCCTGTCATTCTCTAATCATTATTCTTTCCTCCCCTTTGCCCAGATCATAAAAGTAGTAATGAGACTCTGGCCACTCCTAAGTTTTGCATTAATTTAGTTAATCATTGACTAACAATGTGTGTGTATGTCAGTATTCAGCATTCAGAGTGTTTCCGGATTATTCCTCCTCCCTGCTGTAGGGGACTTTTCATTGGAAAACAGTTGCCTCCCTGCATAGATTCTGACCACAATATGACTGAACTGATCACAAATGTAGGGCTGTTTATCACAGTAAATCTTTCTCAGCTACTGAATCACTGAACGATAATGAATTATTACTGTCATCCTGACTGTAAATGATGCACTGATGTATCTGAGTGGTCATTTACTGGACTACACAAGGGCAAAAATGAGAAAAAGGCCTTATTATCCTTATTACCTACATTAGTGAACCCACTATCCAAACTATTGTCACTCATGCACATGTATTAGCTCCTGAATAACTGGAGTCCTCTGCAAAATACTTTTGTGTTCTTGTGTTAAAGCTTCACATGATGACATTTTCATATCTAAGTAAAATACATCCAATATCACTCAAATCACAAATGGGAGGTTGTGGTCAGTATCTTGGTCTGAAGTGTTTTTCAACCACCTGTACTACTCCACACGAGTCAGATGACCAGTTCAGGCCTGAAGTAATAAAAGACTCTTAGTTATCTGATATGTAACTTTCAATAGTTTTCTCATGTGAATACAGAAACAGCTGCTCCTGTCACCTGACTTAAAAGTCCATTCTGTCCATCTATAGCCATGTTAATGTAGTTCTCTCTTAGCTGAAGGTCTTGAGGTATATTTTTGCAAAGTCATTTTAAGTATATGACTTATGATTTTACAACATCTGTGTATTTGTCAAATATATTACTAGAAAGAAACTGGCTCCTCACCAGGGTTTATATCACATGAGTGGTAATCGTCATGACTCATAGTGCTAGCTCACATTCCAACAAGATATGAGCCAAATAGGCCAACACTGAGGAAAACCCTTCCACAGGAGCAGCTTGATCAAACAAAATGCAGTAGATCCTGCACTGCAAAATGGATTCTCTTCAACATGGGTAAACATACGCTCTCGCCATTGGAATCAGTGTTAAAAACACGACTCTCTGTCTCTTCAATGTCTCTGTCTAAATCTCTTTGAAAACACAGTACAGGATGATTCTGTGGTCAGGTGACTGCACGGCTATAAAAAAGTTATTTGATCAAGGGTCACATAGTGCAAACACCCCAAGTATTACTCTCTCTGTTTGCCAGTCTGCAATATGTGACTCTTGGGTTTAATCAAATAAGTTGTACAGATTGTAACAAAAAAAAAAAAAAAAATCTGACACAAAATTTCAGCACCTATGCCTTCCTCACAAAAAAGTCCTTTGTTATTTATTGTGCAGTCAGTATGTCTTAGTGAGAGTAAACATTACCGGGTGCAATGTGATCTGAAAATTGTTAGTGTGGAAAACGCAAGAGGTCTCTCTTCAGTGTATATGTCTATAGGAGCTGTCCTTCAAGATTTGTGGCTTCTGTTGTTAATGGAAGTACAAACACTCGTGAACCAGTTTCATTTACATCCTTAATTCCTGGGATATTGCTAAAGGTGACAGTCCAACAATATCACAGCATAATGTTATCTACAAAATGTTGACTGGCTATCTACTGACCCTCTCTCATTCTACAGCTCCTCTTCCCTTGATCAGCAGAATCTGCAGCCACAAACCTGATTTAAGTAGTAAGAACATAAAACACACTCACAGCTCAGAGTTGAGGTAAGGCTCATCATTGCATGTTTTTAACAATAGTGGAGTTTGTACTAAAACTGAATGTTCTGCAGCTTTCTACAAACATGCGTACAAAGAAAATCAAGAAGTCATATTAGGTCATATTAACAGAAGACATGGCTGTGTACACAAGTAATGCAAAAAGAATCTAAAGATATCTTGGATCCTGGAGTGCAGATACAAACCAACACAATTTTCTGTTCTTGAAATTTTAACAGTAGATTAAGAAAATCTAATAATCAAAATGATCTAATAATGGCATGCATCTTCAAAATGGGTACAATTATCAGCTAATGTCATGGCAGAGAAACAGAACAATGGCAACGGATCCATGCGATTTGTTTTTATTTAATGAGTCTTAAGACAGTCCACCCAAACCCAAAGCATATAAATTCATACAAACTCACACTTGTTTCATGCGAACATGGAATGATCTTCTGCTTTAACAGGCCCAAAGCACCAATACTTGCATTTTAAAATCAATCTTCACCCACTCAAATGAGCACAGAATTTGCTTCATTAAACTTTGACTATAGGTTGGTATTTCTCAGAACAATACAACTGCAACTAGAAAAAAAACCCCCCAAAAACCCCAACGCATTCGCAAATTCCTTCTTGCATTCAGTCAGAATAAGTACTTAATCTTTGCCCTATTGGCTATAAGTAGTCATGGCAACATAAAGCAGCTAAACAGACCGATCTCCACATAGGCCAATAAAGATTAGATGTGTAGGGTGCTGCACTTATTTCACTTTGCTCTCCAAGGTTACTGGAACGTGTGGCTAAATACTAAATGTGAGACTATTTCGGACGGTAAAACACATAAAAATAACAAGGACATTTTGGATTCTGACTCAATGTTTCACTCAGAAAACAAAAGAAAAACTGTCTCTTGTTATGAGATCTTTATCACAGTAATCTCACCATAGCAAAAACATTCAAAACATTTCAAAAAGTGCAAAGTTGTCTTTTATGTTCATGATGGTACCAGACAAATCAATATTGGGATCGTTGCCGTTTTTATTATTAGTTTTTTTTTTTTGACCAAAACTGACAAATGATGTCACTCTCTTAGCTGACATTTCACTGAATGGATTCAAAATTAGTTTCTTGAGCTGCTTTCTAGTGTGTGTGTCCTTTTAATTGTGTGTTATGATATGATGCTTTTTTTTTTGTTCCTGCATACAATGCTGCCAGAAATCTGGTGAGAATTTTATTTACACATTTACAAAGAAGCAAATTTGTAAGCTGGCTCTCCCAGGGTTTATTCAACAAACCAAGTAATTTCGCTGCCCCAATTGAGAGCTTGATGGAGGAGGAAAGACAGTACAACAAGCGAAGTGCACTGTCACCATCTGCATCACTACCTATCCAGTCTTCATACAGGAGCACAGGCGGAGCTGGATTAGACTTTGAAAGAATTCATGACAACTGTGAGGCACTGAGTTTGGCTTCAGAGGGTTTAAGAGGCGCTATGGATATAAACAAGTCATAAAAAGAGACAATAAAACTACTACTATTAGACTGTTATTTAGCATCCTTCACTGTCTGTCTCCACTTCCACAGCTCTGCAATAACCTAAAGAAAAAAAAAAGAAAAGAAAAAAAAAAGCCTGTTAGGTTGATGACCCACGCATGTGGCAGGGACAAAAACAAAATGTAAAAATCAAGACCAAATCTGCACTTTCAATTCTTTTTACGTCTACATTTTTCTTTTTGGATTTGCTCCTTTGCATAAACAAGGAATTCAAAGTATTTACTTCAACATTACTTCCACTGTGATCTATAATTTGGTAGGGTTTTTTTGGAGTTTGATGCCCCCTGGTGGTAGGATCCATAAATAGGCTGTAGATGTGTGTTTAGTGTAGGGAAAAAGGCAAGGCATCAGCTATTCAGGATCCATTACAACTGTTAAGAAAAAAAACCTATTTGTGCAACGTTAGCCGTGAACATCCAGTTTCAGTAGTCAAATAAAACTCCAATAAGCTCATTAAAATAGTATAAGCTATGAGAAATACCTTAATGTCAACATTCCCTTTGCAAATTTAGAGTTTTTTTTTTTTTTTTTTTTTTTTTTTTTTTGCAACCAAGCAACCAAAAAAAAACTTACAAACCCAGAAACAACAAGCCCCTTCAACCCAACACTCTCCCTTGTCCTTTTTGCCTTTCTAACCCCGC
>JBBMJY010000004.1:6416080-6426716 GCA_037833715.1 Toxotes lorentzi
TTGGGGGGGGGGAGAAAAAAAAAAGGCGAGGGGGGGGAAACAACTGGGGTGGTTTTTTTTTTTTTTTTTTTTTTTTTTTTCGCGGGAGGGAAAAAAAAAAAAAAAAAAAAAAAAAAAAAAAAAAAAAGCTTAAAGAGGAACAGCGCCACCGACAGCACGACAGTGTGTACTGCAGACGCCACAGTCATGGACATGTTTACTCATTCCTAACTACAGTAAGTGTACTCTTACATACAGTACCACTCAAAGGTTTGGACACAGCTTTTCATTCAATGGTTTTTCTTTATGTTTATTACTTTCTACATTGTAGATTCATACTGAAGACATCAAAACTATGAAGGAACACAAGGAATTATGTAGTTGTTACATGTTTTATATTCATTGAAGTAGCCACCTTTTGCTTTGATGACAGCTTTGCACACTCTTGGCAAAGGGACTTTAGAACTGTGTTGTGGGTAATGGAGTTTAATATCTGATTAAATTAATCAAATTCATTTTCTTTATTTTTCAATTTCTGCTGTAGTTTTGTTATACCGTTACTCATTTGAATCTGCTGTGTTTTACATAAGCCCCACATGGTCCAGGCATAGTTGCATGTTCATTCATTCACTCATCTAGTGTGGAAACACTAGATGAGTGAATGTGTGAAAATTGTATAACGTAATGAACATTCTGCACAACTACAGTGTGTGTAAGTCTGCAGCTTTTCTCTACATTTATAAAACTACAATTTACAGCAATAGCTACAACTCTTAGTCGCACTACTGTGTCATTTATACTCAGAAAAAAAAAGATTATATATTTTGTCAATGGGATTAAATTTTTTTTTATTATCAGGAGACATTCTAGTATTTCACTACTACTGCCTGCAACTGCTTCATCCAGTTTGGATCTCTGTTTGTGGGCTAGATTCATGCAGGGTAGTATTATTATTCTTGGCAGGCATTCTGTTTGAATAGCTGACATTTATGTACACAGATGGATGAGAAATTAAAGGAAAAGAAAAACCCAAAGACCTTAGGGGTGGAGATTTGGGGACTGCAATATAATTCACACTATTTTTTAATTCATCAAACCATTCAGGCTCTCCTTACAGTTTGCTCTGTATCTGCATCTATGTTTCCCCGCTCTCACTCTGAGAGCACACAGAATAAATGGTCACACGGTCACAGACCCATGAATACACAGACACAGGCACACGTTTACACACTAGAAAGAACAAAAGTAAAGTAAAATGCAACTCAGTTTAAGAATTTACATATTTATTTTTATGGCTTAGAATCAATTTTCTGTTTGTGAGATATAACAACTCAGCTCCAAACCAAGATATCAGACACCTGAGGCTGTAACGTCACACAGATGTACCATACAGCAAAGAGCTGCTGCACTGATGGCAAAAAATAAGAGTGTTTAATATTTTAGTGCTTTAAACTACTATAGTCTAGTGAGTTTTCTATTTTGGTGGTGCTTTCGAACACACCCTGGCACACAGAAAACCATTGGCAGGCAGCCACAGGAGTCACCCTATTCTGTTTGTACCTGTACGTCAGTGTGACATCACAGATGTGGTCTGGATGGAGGAGGCAGTGCCAAATGTTCGCCAATACAGATGGAGCTGTCCTCAGTGTCATCAAAATATCACATTCCCAAAGCTGACATTCAGTGGCATTTCCCTGCAAGATTATCGGAAGCTGTTTCACAACTTACTCCAGACCAGGATTTCATTGAAATTTTGAGTCGAGCAGCATCTGACTCTTCTTACAAGAGAGATCAATATGGTTGCATCATACAAATATTTTTATCAACGTCCTTGTTTCCATCTCCAAGTCACACCTTGATCACATGTGCACATTAAGATATTGTTTTCATGATCTCCACTCTCCTCCTCATTATTCAACATCTTCATTTTGCACTTCATCATGTAATCCAAAATTTATGCACGTTTTTCACAATTTTTTTTTTTTTTTACATTTTCAATAACACACCGATTTGACCACAAGAAGCAAAACAGCAGGTGAAAGTATAAAAGAAGGGATCCACTTCTTCTTTCTTTTCACTAAAACCTAAGTTTCAACACAGACAGCAAGACTCAAGGCTCACTCACGCACCACATAAGACCCATGAAATGTTTCGAAATTGCTTGATGTTCTCATGAAAGCTTTAGACAGACACTTAACAATAAGCATCAGATTGACTCAGCGGGCAAACAGCACCCAGGTCAACCCAAAAGTACAGGGGGTCACTGCAGCAGTGTAAACAATACATGACATTTGAAAATTGCCACATCTGTCAACTACTAGATGCATAAGATAAATATGGAAGTCCTCATGGCCAACTTCCCATAGTACATCTGATGAAGTTTTGGAGATAAATCAAGAACTCTTGCAAAAGCATGCAGTTAGGTTTTGGCAAAAAAAGAACATCTTTTGGGAAAGAAAATAAAATAGATCCACTGGTTGAACAAATAGCTCTTCATTGGCTGGGAGCAGCCTTGTAATGCAGGAGCATCTTTATCTTTTAACAGGCCAATCTTCAAGACAGGACTGAGAGTGAGGCATTTACTTCCAAGTCTGTCACATCAGTCACTTTGTATTGTGTGGCAAAGCTCCACAGGAAGGCTAAAAAGCCTTCCAGTCCAGTCCCTTTGTTCAAGTCTTTGTGGGGGAGGGGGGTTTCTGTATCCAGACCACAGCTGGATAAGGTGGGAAGAGGAGGAGAGACTGGATGTATTGCACATATGCATCCACACACACGCACTCACACCAAGCCCTCTCAGTTTCCATGTCTTCGTCTCCATCGTCTCTGCTTGTCCTACATGACGTTTTCAAACAGCTGCATGGATCTCATCATGGTTTCATCCTGGGGAGAGAGAGAAGACAAGTGATCATGCCAGAATGAGTTAAGGAATTAAGTAGCGCTTTGTAGTATCACTGCATATAAGGTAAAGACAGCCGTGCTGTTTGAGCTGCATGAAGACAGCAGCTTTCAGATTTTGTGTTTGGAGAATATTTTAACTCTAGATACACATCTACACACACTACATTCTCGGTTTCATTGTTACACATACATTTTCATATGAATGATTCATTTTTATTATTCACACAATACATTTGTGTTTTATAATACTTTAAATGTCAGTGTGACAAAGTTGTCTAAGCTCAAAGGTCTGCTTACTAGTTTTCTGTCCTTTCAGCCACCTCTCAGAGTCTTCATTAAGCATGTAGAGCTGGCTGTGTGTGTGGCAGTGTGTGAAATATGCTCCAGAAAGCTGCTAAGTGGACCTTTGAGTTTACTAGATTATTTTCTCATAAATACATACAGTTGCAAGCCTTTCCAGCTTTTTATGGTTGTTCTCAATAAAAACATGAAAGAGCAGATTTTTTTTGTGTTATTATTTTAGGCACATTATATTTGTCAATACTCTTTATTTAGATGAAGATCAGTTCACATTTTATGACAAATTTAGGGTTCACATACTTTTTCTTCTGTACACAGATTTCTCAGTGCAACTAAATTGTTATGTCATGTTTTATACTGCACACAGTATAAAACATGACATGACTAAATATTCCCACTTTGTCCTTGAACAAAGAAATGAAGACAACCATAGATGAAGGACAATACATACCTCCTGACAAGCTAGAACAAACTCCTCTAAAGTCACCACTCCATCTTTGTTTTTATCCATTTTCTGAAAAAACAACAGAAAAAGCATTATGTGAATCAGTACCATAATTAATTTAAAATATGCATTATTCTGTGATGGTGACAGTGTGTTTGTTGTGATCTAGTGTTGCATTGAACTTTGAATGCAGAAACTGTAAAAACTAGAAGACAATACAAAGAATAACTGTTTTAAAGTTGCTATGGACTGCAGGGACTGGAACAGCTACCGATATAAACATTTATAGGCCTTATCTGAAAATGTCTCAATAAAATCAGAGAGGTTCATTTGGGAAGTTACTGGAGTGTGATGAGATTATTAGTCAGGTTGTTTTACTGGCTGTGTTAAAGCAACGGCTTTAAAATCAAACACCTGTCACTGTTAAAGAAAATGTTAATGTCTTATTTTAATTTCATATCACTTTTATATTTAACCTGAAAAAAGGCATCCACATGCTGCTGTGGGACGTCTCCCTTTAGTGCAGGGTAGGTATACTTTCCCATCATGTCATAAATGGCTCTCACAATCTCAGTCATTTCCTGAAAGAAAAAAAGATTTACTGAGATTGCGGTGAGTCACAGACACACACAGAAAACAAACACTGTATAAACTGTGACACCATAGTCTCACCTCTCTATTGATGTATCCATCTCTGTTAATGTCATACAGGTGAAATGTCCACTCCAGCTTTTCCCTCAGAGTCCCCCGCAGCAGTATAGACAATCCCACTACAAAGTCCTGGAGGTAATAAAAAAGCATAAAAGAGCAGCATAGAATCAGGTTCTGAAAACATCAGATTTACATGATATTATACATAAATATAATTACAAAGGATTTTTTTTTTTTTACCTTAAACTTAATGGAGCCATTGTTTGTCGTGTCAAATGCATTGAAAAGATAATGTGCGTACATGCTTGCATCTGCAAGAAAAAACATATGTAAGGTTTTCTGGACATAAAAAGCTTCACAAACCAATGAAGGAAATTAAAAAAATAAAACATTACCTCCATGAGGGAAGAACTGTGCGTAAATGTGTTTAAATGTCTCCTCATTTACCACTCCGCTCGGACATTCCTGTGGAAGAAAAGATGAATTAAGGTCATTCAATTAAAAAAATAAAATAAAATAAATAACACCAGAACTATGCAGTCTAAGACACTTAATCCTTATCTTAACTTTTTCACGGAGTATCTTCTGTCACAAACATGCCGGACATATTTCTACAACTGATTTATTACCATGAAATTTTGTAGGCAGACAGTCATAGTCACCAGATGATGAATCCTACTGATGTTTGTACTCGGACTTTTCATTTAACACCACCATGAGGTATCCTGTTTAGTTTTTAGTGAAACGTTTCACTAACCATTGTATGGATTGCCATTAATTTTGGCACAGACATTCTTGGTGCTCAGAGGATAAAGCTTTATGACTCTGATGATAGATCTCTGACTTTTCATCTGGGTCAAAGTTTTAATTTGTCCGGTACATCCCTACCATCCTCTGGTCTACTGTGTACTGTATGTTGTCTGTACCATTGTAATCTCATGAGAAAATCAGAACGTGTGTGATTACATTCTTGAAACCACGGTAGAGGATCTGCAGCTCCTGTTTGGTGAAGTTAGTTTGGGCTTCAAGTTGTTCAAGACCCTCCGGCCTGTGACACACCGTTGTCATCTCGAGCTCGTCATCTATTTTATCTGCAGGGAGGTTAAAGAAGTAGAGAGACAGCAAAAGATATATTTATTGCTCAGAATCATGTCAAGATTTCTAAAATCCCTGTTTAACATGTGCTCTCTCCAGTCTTTATGAATATGGAAAATGTAATGGACAGGAAAGAGACAAGTCAGCGAAGCTTGAGAATGTTTAAATAGGCAGGAAAATCGTCCAGAATCTGATTAGACAGCAGAAAAGATCGCTTACGGAGGTGGGAAGTGAAGCAAAAGAAGAATAACGCAGAGAGAGAATCACAAAGAGGTGGAAAGAGAGAAAAAGATGGATTTGAGAGGAACTACATGTACTTGACAAATAGATTTCCCCTCAGGAGCTGAGGGACTTAATTAATGGCAGCATGGTGCTGAGTATCAGGTGTTGTAGAGACGGATGGTGGCTAATGACGTGAAGAGTTCTGGTTTCTGCTGTGGGCAAGGGTTTGTCACTGTGACTGTCTCCAGCTACAGGGCAATATTAAAATCCCGACATCCAACTGTGCACACAGTCCACAAGCTGCTGAGTTCACTAACGAGAGCAAATATCCAAGAGGAAACAGCAACGTGAGTGCTTTCTGGAAGTTCACTGGCTGCAGCATTTGGAATAAAAAAAAAATGGTGAAGAAATAAAATCTGAAGTCAGGAGCCTTATATTGTAGTGGCAGGACGGCATATTTACACATGGTGGTTGTAGTAACTGGCATGGTTGTGTTTATATCCCAACTGGGCCCTGAGATATGAGCAATATCTAACTACATGCTTTGTTCTCAGGAAAATTCTTTTTAAAAGATCAAAACCCCATCAATTCCACAATGAAAGCTGATAAGCAACACATTAATGACACGTGTGCACACAAAATCCAGACAAGCTGTACCGCAGCTGTGTCAGCATCAGCTGGCTCGGTCAGCCTTTAAGAAAAGGAGATTAAAGTTAATACGATACTCCTGCTTTTTGGACAGAGGTGATGACTCATTCATTTCAACCTATTCATCAGTGGCGTCAAGCTTAATCCTCAACGCCGGAACAGTATCTTGAATCACGCATCATCTGCCAGAGGCGATCTTTACTTTGAATTTTACATCAAACATCCTGTTGGTCACCCGCTTTTTAGCAGCTCCCAGAAGCACAAACTGTATGTTATGATAAATTCCAACAGTAAGATCTAATTAGCTGCATTAGTTTTCTTTGTACGTGATAATCTCTTCTACTTTAATCTTTGCGTTCGTCTTCATTGGATCCTGTTTGTTATTTAGTACGTTTCAGATTCAGAACATGCAGAATGGCCTCAGCTATCAGAATGCCAGCTGTGTTTGCTCACTAGGATCAAACATGTTCTCAAGGCTGTAGGTTACAGATAATACTTGTGAAATATTATCTGTATTACTATAGCTTCTCATTTAGAAGTAATATGACAGGATAAAAAAACAAAAAACAAAAACATATCTTCTACATTTATGGAAAACTATAACACAGAGAGATACTCTATCAGCCATATGAAAGTAATTTATTCTGAAATTTGCAAAATCTGTGAAATGTGTTCCCCCTAATTACATTTTGCTTCTGTCATTTGTTTCCACTTCTTTGAAGTGTTTTTCCACTGAATGCTCAAATAGTGCAGAATCTTTGGAATATTTCCAATCAGTTCTTCCCTCCATCTTCCCCTGAGCTCCTGTTGCTCCTGACTGTTGTTGTCATGGAGATAGACAGCCCTCATAAATGTAACACAATTTCTACATTTTATTTTCTATGTAAATAAAAACGCTTTCATCACAAGACAGCCAAACTAAGAGGCTGCTGTTTGCTGTGTGTACATGTTTTTTTTTTTTTAATTCCCAGGGCCAGTGTGCTTTCCTCAGATGCAAATAGTGTGATCAGGAACAGATGAAATCAGATGAAGGTGAGAAGAGAAAACAGGCAGAGGTGTCAATCGGAGGAGGGGTGAGACACAGATAATTGGGAATAGAGAAAGAGGGAGCAGGCAGAGTGTGAAGAAAAAAAGAAGAGGAGAGAAGGAGAACAGCACATGGCAGCATTGGATCACACAATATGTTTGGAGTGCATAAAAAATAATGAGATTTAGTGAAAGACAAACACAATGCTATTGATCTCAGAGTCGTGATGAGAAAATGGACATATTGATTTTGAATTTAGAGTTTGCTAGTAACTTCCAGGCTTTTGACTGCCAGGGGATTACAACACTCAATTTACTGGTAATAAAAATCTTACTGGGAGACAAAATTATGATGATCAGATTAAAACTGAGGGATATATTCTTACGAGATTCAGGCAGAGAAATACTGTAGACTCTCTACAAGCATTCCCAGTCTTGATGCTTCTGTGCAAGGCAGGAGACTTGATGTAAATGATGCAACAGCTGCTCTGCACATAAACATTCACCCCAGGGTGTACTGGGAGGGAAGTATTACACGATGAAGTGATGGAGATAATTAGAAGAGGTTTTCAGGTGGTGATTTGAGAGACTAACGGCAGCTCTGTTACACTGTGAATGACACCACATAATGCTGCAGGTCTAAGTGTTCGTAACAGATTGGATTCAGTGTGCATTTCTGATGTGCGTTCTGAAGGCCCATCCCAAGCATCACCAACGCCAAAACCAGAGATCAACACACAACTGTTACTGTCATCTTCATATCAGAACTGTGCAAACATGAGACAAGTTAACAACATGGGGGTCGTACATCACAACTCGCGACATCACAAGTTTGCTTCCAGGTACATTTACTTGTTATAAAATTCAGCCTGATCTCTCTGTCTCTGTTTCTCTTCCACAGTCAAAGAAGTGCAACGTTTGCCCCTTTCATACCTCACCTTAAAGTAGCAGGTGTTTGTTTGCTTAATTGCTGAGAGTTAAACAAGAAGATTGATGTCACTCTCATGTCTATAAAGTAAATGTGTAAGTTGAAATAAGGGGAAACAGCAAACCCAATGCAAAACTTTCGACTGCGAAAGTAACAAAATCCGCCTTCAACCATGTATAATGCTCACTAAATAACAGTTTTCAATTTGTTTGTTTAATCCACCAACTACCTGGAGTCAAGTCAGGTCAATCTTTGTAAATATATATATATATATGTATACAGCTCAATATTACCAATCACAAATTTGCCAACTCTGCTGGTTGTCTCGAAACCTCAGTGTGACATATATAATGTTAGGAATTCACTGTGCTTGGCCAAGAAATAGTCCGGTACACCCCCTCTCTCAGATTACAGATTAAACAAGGAGGATGTAAAGTGTTGTTTAGTGACATTTTATAGATGATGGTAGCTGGATTTTGTTATTTTTGGACAGGGCCAGGTTGGCTGTATGCCCTTGTTTATGGTCTTTATGCTCTGCTAAGCTAATGGCTGCTGGCTGTAGAATTATATTTATTGTAGAGACATGAGAGGGATGTCGATCCTCTGAGTCAACTCTTGTCGAGAAAGCGATTAAGTATATTTCTCTAAATATAGTACTTGTTGTACTATTCCTTTAATTCTAACCACAAATATTTGTTGAGGTAGCTTGTTTCACAATGACAATAGGATTTTATTTTACATTCATGTCATGGAACGACACCAGTTGCTGCTTTGAAATCTTCAACTTATTCTGGTCCCCAAAAAAACCAAAACAGGTTGATGTGATGGCTTTTGAAAAGGTTCATCGAAACAAGGACGAGGAAAAACACAAAACACAAAGCATCACCTCATCTCGTGGGGTGTTACCTTCACTGTCAGAGAGTAATTGCTTTATTTGCTGGTTCACCTATTTTATTTCACTCTCATGCTGCAATAAATTCATCATTCATCCCAGCTGAGTATTGTTCACACTCTCCTCCTATGCCCCTACAACCCAGTCTCCATGACAACGGGCTTCTCAAGCATAAGGCCGAGGAAGTATGATATGTGAGCTGCGTGTTAATTCACATACTCTAGCTTTAACCCTCCTTCGCTTCCCGTTTCTCTCGCGCTGACGCACCTGCACATCAACCGCACATGCACACAAAAGACACACATAATCATAGAGTCAGAGACAGTGATTCTGCTCTCTAGCTGTTTTCAAGGACATCTGACTCTAATCTCTCCATCATGACCACAGTCCATGTGTTATATCTCACTCCTCACTGCCAGTGGAGGACTTCTATCGCTTGATCCCTCTCAATTCTGCTGCCACTTCCTTGAGTGTATGTTTCCAGAATTTTATTTAAAAATAGCTGTTTTTATTTCCTGTTTTTCCACACTCTTTTATATTACAAAAACAGCATCAGTGCTATTGGTTAATGCACTTAACACTTACATGCCATCTGGTACCATTTGTTAAATGTAACATTTGTTAAATGCATTATCCTGTTTTTTTTTCTTATCCTGTTTTCTGACTGACTTCTTAGTTCAACATTTCACTCCACAGAAATGTGCAACACGTAGAAAATGACAGAAACAAGCACATAACGAATTACAGAATGTTTTCTTTCTTTGTTTTTGTTCAGGTGATTTCTCTCTGCTCTTTCTCTCTCTCTCAGTCTTCAGTCTAGCTTTCTGTTGCTCTTTTGTCTTCTCTCTTTCTCTTTCTGACTAATGTTAACGTACCTCTGGATGGTCTTCTCTGCTTGGTTTGCATGGTCAAAGTGCCCACCACTGCGCCCATGTTGTCACCGTGGAAACCAGCCTGGTCAAACAACCCAGAGAGTAATAGTCCGCTATTTATTTCACGATTTTGTTGCCCTGTCGCTCTGTCTTTATCTGCCTCCGCAGCTCTGTATCTTAAAGGGGCTTTGCCCCTGTTATGTCTTCTCACTGGTTTCAGATGTGCCACTGAGGGACGGCTCTCTTCTTTGAGCTGATTCTCTTGGATTTCTGATCTCTTTCACCAAGCACACACACACACACAAGCTGCTCCTGCCTTTCTGCGCCACTCCCTCTGTTCTGTGCCTCACTCTACTCATCTGTCAGCCTTTCCCCCTCTTTCTAGTCCTCTGCCTACTCATGCCCTCATGTTATTGTGGAGTGCTGGAAACTGATGCAGTTCTCAGTAATAACACTACTGACAAGTGAGTGGTAGCAGGTGAGGGACATTCATTAAAAGCTGATATCTCAATGCACAACATTTTAGCATTTTCTCTCTCTCTCTCTATTCTTATTTTCTTCAATATATCTTTATTGTCTTTTGTGTTTACACTTTCACTAAGACAAGTGCACACACACACACACACACACACACACACACACACACACACACACACACACACACACACACACACACACAC
>JBBMJY010000004.1:6432451-6444725 GCA_037833715.1 Toxotes lorentzi
GTGAAGCGCTTTGAGACAATTTGATTGTGGAAGGCGCTATATAAATAAAATTGAATTGAATTGAATTGAATTGAAAATGAATATGCAGCAAAGGCTGCTGAGCAGCACATTTGTAAAGGTGAACAAGCAGAGTTTCATGGTTCATGTCACTGTGTATATAAAGTGTGTGCAGGCAAGTATGCTTCACAAACCAAACTACTGGAGATACTGTACATGTGTGCTGGAGACAAGGGACTTGCATTTTTTCAGTCTACCTGATATGCTTGCGTGTATGAAGCTGAATGTGCATGTGTGTGCAGATTTTCATGTCTTCTTCCATGCATATGATAGCTGCTGGTCCTCTGCTACAATCTGCTGATCTGATGCTCTGAGACACGATTACGAGTAAACTGTGCAGAGAAAGGTCTCAGGTCTCAGGTCTCTGGGAGAGAACCACAGCCACAGTGAAAGAATAAAGATAATGTCTCACATACTAAGACCATACATAGGAAGATCAATTCTTTTCATTGTGTTGTTTGAATCTGTCTTGTATGTGCTCAGATATTATGTACTGGTTTTAATGCTACATGCAGTTGCTTCACATGACCACTAAAATTAAATGAAAGGGCATTCAATATATACAGATTTCGTAGTTGTACTTTTTGTAGTTGAGAATATACTCAAAAGATTAAAGGCACCATCTAAGATCCAAACACAAACAAAAGCACTAACTTGCAAACTCGTATTATGCTCAATGATTTTAGATCTTTTAGGACGTGAACTAGCAGGGGACAACCACCAAATTTAAGTCTGAAAATCTAAACAAGGTTTGTTCACATCAGCCTAAGAAACATTCACACTCAGCAGGCCTAGATTTTGAATTACATTTGGTTTTAAAGACATCATTTCATCAATTTTTCTACTGTGTTTTTAAGTCAAACTCTCCAATTATATATGTAAACACTGCTCAAAAATGTGTGGCGCAAAAAGTATGGATCGGGATCAAGCACATTATGGATTTAAATTGTCATTTTAGTTTCTAGTTGAGATAAAAAACAAAGGTTATTTCTGGTATTATATAAGTTGTGAACATCTTTTATTTATGTATTTATTTTCATTTATGGACATAGTAACAATTACATGAGTACGATTTGTTGTGTGTAATATAACACAATAGCCTGACAATAAATACTGAATTATATTTGTAATTATATGTTCAGGTTTTATTGAGTCTGTATCGGAGATCTTGTATATCACAATCAGACATCTTGAGATATCGCAATAGGGAGCTGACATCACATGATTCACACATTACACCACATACTTTTGTGCTCAGTTAAAAAGTTATTTTCAAGTTATTTTCAATCAAAAAACATAATTTTAAAACTTGAAATGATGTGTGTATTGAAATCAGTGGGCCCCATTTTAGACAATTTATAACTTAGTATTTTGACGAGCGGCACTTAATTAACTCAGTGACATTTAATTACAGCATTAAATGAAGGGATGGCCCTTGTGCTGCCAAATGCACTTGCATCTTAACCTTAAGTTAGAGAAGGTCAGCCCCACGAGCTGCAATCAACAGAGCACAAAAGAACATTTGGGGGAGAAGCAGCAAATATATGCAGAGGCACAATGTCAAGAGACTACATTCACACTCCATCTCAACTACTCATCCTATGAGGATGTAGAGGGCAAAATTACTGGCCTCTACAAATAACAACAGAGAGACAAAGATCACACTGAAAACAGTTTTCCTCGTTCTTCTTCTAAAGATGTGAATCCCATCCTTACTTTACATTAGCAATTAGTCCAAGCATTTTAAGAATACTGTAAAAGTATGAGTGGTTTGCGTGTTTCTATGTTATATATAAATGATGGATAGTGCGCAGCCTCTCAGTTTTTAGACATTACAGATAAGTGGCTGTATCGCATGACCTAGATTGTCAACCCGTGCAGCCATGAGTAGGCGGTATTATTTCTAAAACAGCACAGTGACAAAGTTACTGACAAAGCCAGTTTAGAGCACATAGTTTTACTCTCAGCTGTTTTCATTAGATTTCTTTATTGTATATATATTTTTGCATTAAAGATGCAAATGATACCAAAGCAATGCTATACAAATATACTCCCCAGAAGTGTTTTTGGGGTTAGTGTGAAGGTAGAACAGTGTGCACATTAAAATTGGATGGATTTCTGCATCATATGGGAAGCAACAATACTGTAGCTCCTATCCTATAGCCATGTTTTATATTTTTGACAGAAACTGTGGGAAATTCATTAATAGGTTCATTGAACATAATACATGCTACAGATATTTAACTTGTGTGTTCCAACTTACAAAAAGTAATTTAAAAAAATAATACATTTTTAGGTTTTGTAAAACATCTCAAACACATACACAGGTTTCCTCTTTTGGTTGGCATTGCTGCCTAATGTGATTGTAGCTCTTTTTTGTTTTTTTGCTTTGTCACGTTCGACTCATTGCTCTGTAAGAAATCAGTTCCTGGCAGTGAATATGCTTGCAAATGATTTACAGGCAGATCATAAGACCATCCAAGTGTTTCTGAATGGAAAATAAGCAACTGGTGACCACGTGTGTATTGGAGGAGATAAATGGTAGATAAAAAAACGCATAGACCTGCAGTTCACGGCCCACAGTGAGAGTATAAACAAAGCTCTGCCTGCGTCTGCACAAATGATTTATGTGCCATGCTTGTGTGTGGGTTTAATTTTAGGTGCAGATCTGTGTGTTTCGTGGACTGACTTGCAGCTGCATTCTGACTCAGCATTTCTTTTCATCTGCTGCAAAGGTGGAAAGGGTGAAGGATGAGGGAGGTTGTGAGGAGAAGGATAGCCGGGGCTTTTAGCACAACGATGATGAGCATGGCAAGAGGCTGAGAGTGTATCACAAATGTTGCCTAAGGGTTGTGTACGGATGACGCAAACATGACCTCAGAATTTAGCTCTTAAAGGTGACCATACATGGTTTAAGGGAGGGCAAGCACTTACAGCGTAAACCGGCTCTTTTAATCCCCAGAACTGGACATGGCTGCCCACCAACACAGTCTGGTGGTGGAGTAATGGTGTGGGTAATGTTTTCTTGGTTCACTTTGCGCCCCTTAACACCAAGCATTCATCGTTTCAGGATCGGCCACAATCTGTCTGAATATTGTTGTTGACCATGTTCATCCCTTTCTGGCCACAGTTCACCATCTTCTAATGGCTACTTCCAGCAGGATAATGCTCCATGTCACAAAGCTAAAGTCTCAAACTGGTTTCATGAACATGGCAGTGAGTTCAGTGAACTTCAGTGACCTCACAGACCTAAATCCAGTAGCACACCTTTGGGATGTGGTAGAACAGGAGATTGGCAGCTTGAATGTGAAGCTGACAAATTTGCAGAAATGATGTGATGAATCACGTCAACATGGAGCAGGAAGGTTTCCATCATCTTGTAGAATTTGGGGGAACCTACCCAGGCTTGGTATGGTGTTCTCATCGAGTCATGGTCATGGCCTTGTGCCAATTTGAGCAGATCAATGAAAAGGGGAATTTTTCTTCTTAGTTTGTTTCACACAGGTGAAAATATTCAGTATTTCACAAGTAAAAATGTATCAGAAATATCTTGGGACCGCTCATAAAAATCCGAGGGGTCCCAAGATATCCCACAGACCCCTGACCCAATCCTTATCCAGCTCATCTGACCTGATGGTGCAGTGTAGCTGCCACCAGCACGGTACCAGCTACACTATATCACACCATTCTAGTGTCCAAAACACAACAAGGATTATGTTGCATTTCCACATTTACTTATAGCTGCATCAACAAATAAAAGGTTATGAGGTAAAGAATCTTGACCTTGGCTACATGACTGCACCAGATTCCCAAAATCTATCAGAACTCAACAGTGGCATGCAAATGGAGTCTATCTGGAGAAACTGAAGCTATCGATAAAAGTTGTGAGGCATGTAGCCCTCTCAAAAAACCATGTTGTATCTAATAATGTACACAAGAAAAAAAAACATGAACTGTGTTAATGCACATTTGAGTGAAACATGTAGGTGCATCAGTTTTTGGGTAAAAAGCCACAGTACCTTTTGTGAGGGTTCCTGAGACCAGTCTCTGCAGGGACTGGATTAATTTGAGCACCCCCTGCCTGCAGCGGCTGGTACAGCCAGCCATCCTGAGGTGGAGGCAGGGGCCGAAGGGGGCCGAGGCGTCACCAGAGAAAAACTGCTTCCTCCAGTATATTTTTAAAAAAGTGGTTTGAACTTGAAACTGTCTCCACAGTGTTCCTTCAGAAGATGTTGCTATAGAGTGGGGCGTGATCCTTGATGCAAAGCAGAGTCTGGATTCAGTAGTTTTTGTGATACGACATCTTAAGGTGAAGAAAAATTACGAATTGAGATAAATAATAAGTCGAATGCAAAATGAAGCTTTTGCAATGCAGCTTAAAAATAAAATAATGTGTATTCACTTACACATATACTCTTCCACACAGTTACACCTGAGTACCTGCTAACTCACTCAGTCAGGAATGAGATGCTCACACACCCAAAGAAACAAACACACACACACTGGGTTGAAGTTCAGAGGCACGTATTGCTGAAACTGCCAAAAGAGCCAGATTGTTGGGAATGTTGAAAACAAAAATCCAGTCCTGTGTGTCAAACTTTTAGAAAAGCAAAGTTTTGTTCCAAAGACCAAAACGAATCAGAAGATAAATTATTGAATGGACTCCAGAAGTAGACCGTGAGGAGCCGTGTGTGCGCCCTGGAAGTTCTGGCTGTCCAAGAAAAAGCTGTAAACCTCGTCCAGTTCTTCTCACCTCGTCCTCCTCTTGTCGGATCACTCTTTCCTTCTCCTCCCCTTTGTGTTGTCTTTTGTTGTGTGGTCTCGTGAGGTGTCAGCTCCTTCCTCCAGCATATATTTCAGTGTGAGGTTTTCCTGTGAACTGCAGCAGGAGCCCTGCGGCTGTGGTCTGCTGAGGAGCTCTGCTCTGGTGTTCTCAGCAGATCTGTACTGCAGAGAGCGCCAGCAGCCACCACTGTGCCCGCCCTCTCTCCTCAGTGCTCCCTCCTCCTGTCTTACATTGGTGCTTCCTCACTCTCAGTCTATTTGAAGCTATGTCTTCAACCTTTTTTCTCGAGCCTTCACAGTTGCATGACCCATAATCCAATAAATAGACTGTATGTGTGCAAATAGGAAACAGAGGGGGTTTAAGGGTTGGTGGTTCACGGTTGATGAGCCCAGATCTTTGTAGCAATTAAAGCATTTGCATCTGCATTGTGATAACATGCATTGAACTCACACTTTTGTATTTATAGCCCCTACAGCAGTTTATTATCACAATATGTCCTCTTGCAAGAGATCATATCACAACCCAGTGAAACATCAGAGTCACAGCATCAGTATTAATTACATCTTTATGTCTGCCTCATGAGTCGAACATTTAAAGCTGTACCTGTTTTGTTAAGTGGCTGTTAATCTGAAATACTATCACCATGTTAATGTAAGGTTTTATTTTTGCTGGATATGTTTTAGTTAAAATTAAGTATTTAAATGATATTATTTTACAGTGATGCATTAAGTGTCAGTCTTTTTAATTAAATGGAGAGATGGGTCTGGGATAAGAGGCTGCTCTGTAACTGATGTGCATCTACATCTGAGCATATTTATTGAAATAAATGAATAAAATTTGTAAAAAAAAAGAGAAAAACTCTGAAAACACATTGTGGAACAGAAGCTATTCCAGAAGAGTGCCTGTCTACAGTGATAATATTAATCGCTACCATCATTATCATACATACAGCTCTAGCAGGATCTGTCATCCTGAAATGCACATTTTTGTCACTATGGTGATCAGGCACCCAATAGAACTGAGAAGCTATCTGCCCTCAAAGAGAAGCAAAAGGTCTGTGCCAAATTCACATATATGCAAGTGATCGCCCAGAGGCACGGTCAACTCTATCACGGAATGACTAAAACAGGTTATGTAAGCCTGCAGTTTGCTTTTGGAGACAGAGCTTTTTTGTTTCTCACTCCACTGAACTGGGGAAATGCTCAGGGAGAGCATGACGCAGTACTTCCTCCGTCTATTTTTCTCCCCCTCATCCACTGTCTTGTCTATATTTAATGCTTATAGATTCTATTTATTTCCGCACAGTCAGCGTGGCATTTTAGGAAGTCTCTGAAGTCTCTCCTATAGTAAATCTCCATCCTAAATGTCAGGCTTTAAAAAAATAAAAAAGTAAAAAAATAACAGCAAAAGCAAGACCACAGCTTTCGTGACTTGAGGTGGTTGTTCACACAATCCTGTTTAGATCCCAGGGGAGGTGCACTTTACTCACAAAGTGGCAGAGTAAAAATAGCCGCACAGTGCTAGACACACTGTCAAGAGTATAAGTATGTGCAGGATATTAGTAATTACTGTTAAAGTACAGTAATAAGGGAACAAAAATAGTGAAAAACTATGTGTTTAATAGTGTCAGCACACCGACTCAGTTTTACATTTTTGTTGTACTTATTGTACAAGATTTTCTTTTAAGAAGCCTTTATTTAGGGCTCTGAAAGGGGTAGAACAAAGTAATGCAGTACACTGCACAGACACTGTGCATTATTGATAACATTTATTATTTTTATTATTATCACAGAGGTATTCTCAGAGCTTTTATTTCAGTAAAACTACTCACTGAACAACCGTAAAATACTCCATTACAAGTGAATGTCCTGCATTCAAAATCTTACTCAAGTAAAAGTACAGAAGTAGCAGCAAAATGCACTTAAAGTCAAACATACTGAAAAATATACTTTAGACTTTAGTAGACTGTCAATCACGGAGCTAGTTTTCAAGTTTGGTTGTTCAGTATAATAAATCCCAACCTACGAGTCAGGCCTCATCCACAAGTAAAATCTGAGGGGCCATGAGATGATCAATGAGACAAGCAAGCCGAAAAAAGAAAAATTCTGCTACTGAAATCTGTTTTCATATTTTGTACTTTTCTCTAATCTTTGCTTTTTTGGGATGTATTGGATGATTTGACCACTTTTGGTCCCAAAACATGTATTTTAATGAAACTGTCTGGGAAATACCTTTTTGTTGGAACACTGACAACTTACAGACACCTGAAAAAGTGACAAGGAGTCCCAACTACATTCTAGTGACATGAAAGACTGGGAACCAGTGGTTTAATCTTTAACAATGCAATGTATTTCATAGGCTGATATGTTCATATCACTCTGAAATGTAACAGAATGAAAATATTAAGTTCCATAAAATGGAAATACTCAAGTAAAGTATAAGTGCATTAAAATTGTACCGTACTTTCCACAGCCACAAATCACCTTGTGAGCCCAGTAAGTAACTCGCTGGCATTTTCATTTGCTTCTTCCTCCACCCACTCAGTGTAACCATGTAGAAGCCATTAGCAGGCATGGTAGTGTCAGCACACATTTAACATGGATAACTCACTGGTGTAATTTCTGCATCACTTCTGGGGTCTTCTTTCTACGGCACAGTCACAAGCATGACCCAGAGCCTTTACATATCATATCATGAAGCATATTATACCATAGTCCTGGGGCCAGTGTGCCTCTCACAAACATAATTTACATTTCTAACAACATTTCTACTAATAAATGCTGGCGTTTAACTGTTACTGTTCAGCACTGTCACCATGAAAAAAAAAAAGGTTGGTTTCTTGTAACACAAGTCCTCAAGGTGAGGAGGCAGAACAAAGAAAAAAGCTCAATTACATGAAACGAATGCAGTGTCCATGGTGATATGAAGATATTAATAAATATACTCACAAAAAATCTACTTGGCACTTGTTTGCGGAAAGTATTGTTGCCATAGCAAAAGCTGGTTCCTTGAGCTGAACAACCAGGACTTATTTAATACTTAAGTGAAAACAAACTACGTAAGTTTTTCTTCACTTATTCATTCATTCATGTGCATTATCCTGAGAGTGAAGCCTCAGATTTTCCATTTCTTCAGTGTTGACTGTTCAGTGCTGTCAGTATAGAAACAGCTGTCGGGTGCAGGCAGCCACACAGCTGACCCCTGCAGCAGCTCTGCATTGCCTCCCCCATTCAGACGTTAAGTCTCCCAAGCCTCCGCACTGAGCATGCTCAGACAAACCTGTTTCTGGATCTCTAGACAGGAGTTTAGAAGTCATCCGCACATGGAATGATAAGAAGTGACAAGAACAGCGGGAGGCCATAGAGCTGAGATATCTGGCAGCGCAAGGCTGTGCCAACAGCTGCTTTATTACTGGACCCACATACAAACTCGCACCCACACACAAGAACACACACGGGAACAGGTTTTTGGCTGTGACACAAAAGCTTTCCGTAATCTTTTTTAAACACAGAACACTAAGATAAGTTCAATATGGAAACAGACAAAACCTGGTGCTGAAAGCAGATCAGGTTTCAGCATGTCAGTACATTCAACAAATATAGTAACATGAGAGAACATGCATAATATAAGTGACAGGTCTTATCCTTCGGAAAAGAATGATTGCAGCACACACATTTGAGGAAGCTACTAATTAATATTAAGTGAAGGAGAAGGGAAGTTGTGCAGGCTGAATGCTGCATGTTGTAAAAACCAAACAAGGCTGGGTCTGCAGCCACGTGAGCGGCTCTGAGGCTGCACTCCATGATAATTTAATGAATTTACTTAATAATTGGACAATAGAATAAAATCCCACAGCACTTTAGAAACACTTACAGGCTCATGGCCTTGGATGAAAAGTTAAGGGATCACCAGTTATTACAATACTGCATGAGGACACAAATGTGTGGAAGTCAGCCTCATGGTGCCTCAATCCATTCTGTAATTCATCCAATAGTTGTTGAGATGTTTTCAGTCTCCACCTGGGCGTTGGACTCACTGACACATGTACTGACCAACACTGCCGTTCTTGAATGACAGTACAAAGTTAAGCAGTGATCAAACCTGTCAGGAAAGTAAAGTTCAAGATCAGTTCAGCTCAGTTTCTCTTCCACAACACAACAAAACAAGACACTGTCTCTGTTCCACCTGCCATTTATACGTCTACAATAAAGAAGTGTCAAACTGACAAACTGACAAAACTGAATCCACATAAAGAAGATGAGTGATACTTTCTCATGACTTTGTTGCAGCAGTGTTGAATGTATAAATATAGCACATCATCAGCCTTTTGGGCTCACATATAAGAATGCTACTGATTGGAAATCAGACTCATGATGTAGGTGGTATTAAAAATATAAACTGGACTCAACGATTCTTTTTCCTTGCTTGTCACTGGTCTGACCAACTGGCAAACCTGCGCAAAACTCACTCCCAGTGCAGTCTGCAGAAGAAATTTGTTTAATTATCCATGGCAACTGCTGCCCTGTTCAGGTCCACTGGGTACAATTAGGACGTGTGACTTAACAAACACCAGCCAGCACTCCAATCAAATACAGTGTATTCGCAGCCTTACAATGCAGGCTCAAATGGCTGCAGAGAAACCAGAAAAGGGATCTTTTTTAGGCTTCGCTCCTCACCACCCACCTCACCTCCTACTCAGTTGCATAATGGATGAGCTTATTTGAACGCTTCTATCACATTCCTATGACTATAAGCAAATAGATAAATGAACAAACACAGAAATAAAACCAAGTGGACAAAGCTGTTCTGTCTAAACATCAGATAGTTTTTGGATTTCTCTTCAAAAAGTTTTTGAGCTGTTCTGTAAGAACAAGTTTGAAACATCAATTCCCCAAAAAAATCCAAAATACTGAACTAATTCTCTCAGGTGATGAAGTCATCGCTTTATTTTCTTTTATCAGTAATTTCCTTGAAAGTCTCTTTCCTGCTCTGCTTGATCTTTGTACCGAGGAGAGTCCTCATGGGCCACGACATCTCCACCTTCTCTTTGCATTTAATTAAATTTAAGAAATCAGTTTTCAGTCGTTTCTCTGCTCCCAAATCTCAAAGCTGATTCCCTCCGTTCATCAGTTACTTTTCTAATGTTTTTTTTTTGGACTTGACTAGTTTCTCATGAATCATATGGACTCCAAAAACTCTAAGTCTGAACATTTTGAGGGCATACCACCACAATGACATGAGTGCTGCCATGTACCAGACAGTCCAAAACACTGGACTTTCAGTGGATGTTTTAGGATCTCTTGCAGAGACATCACCAAATACAGTGTTTCCTTTTACCCTATGCTGTGATCATCTGAATAATCCATCACTGTCAACAAGATTTTTCATCTTGAGGCCATGCATATACATAGAGTAAAAGAAAGACCTTGACAAGTACATGCATTATCTCTGTAAATGAAGTCTGCAGGGTGAAAACATGTTTTATTCTGCCATCTAGTGGTAAAACACTGTTTGGCCAGAGCAGATCAAGTACTGTCCTGTCAAATCTATGAGTGCTACCTATATGAAAAGACAGCAGTTTCATCTGATTAACCCTCTGAATGGCCCTCAGACATGAATTAGCTGTGGGCCCTGGATGACCCTCTGCCAGTTTTGACAAGAGGTTTCTCTACTGTACATGACAGATCAACAAGACAGGACCATCACAAACAAACTAACTGCACTCAATGCTCTCTGTGGTCCTGTCCGTGTTAGTCCAGAGCTTCACCTCTTCTCCACGTTTCCATTTCTGAGAAAGCCGTTGACAAAAATTGCTACAATGGCTTCTTCAGCTGCAAGGGAGTCTCACTGCAACTGGCTCAGCAGTGACTGTGCTACTGTTACAGCTAACTTGTTGGCAGCTATGAGCTTTTTGTCAGTGATTTATTTGCCCCTGTGTATTTGCCCTCTTTGATGCACTGTGACACGCTTCAGTGCACCTACTCATCCTTCTGAAGGCGCAAATGTACACCAAGGCTCATCAAGGCTGTTTTCCCCATTTTCATGACACAATTTAAAATTCTTGCCCCTCTTCCATTTCCCACCTCCTAAGTTGGTGTAGGCATCAAAAGTGGCATCAAAACCAATGAGAATCTGAGTAAATCTTTAAATGCTAGGTTTCATTGCAAAATCAACCAGTTTTTCTTCTGTGCTTATTGGGCCTTCCACACTCAATAAAGGTTATTAAATATGGACATGTTCAAAGCATTGTTATTAAACCACATTAGTGTAGCTGAGTGGTAATAAATGCACAGCAAATTTCTAATAAAAATCACTTAGATCTATAATATGTTCCCCAAAAATATGAAATGTGTGTTTGTGTGTGTGTTTTTTTCCCCCTCTCATTTATTTTGATTGTAACGTGTTTTATACATGAGAATGTTGTTGTTATGTTCAACTGGGCTGCTGGGTTTATGTGTTGTTATTAACTCTGGTCCCAAATTAGTAACAACGCATAAACACATTTGCATTTACACATTTTGTATTTTTAGGGAATGTATTATAGACCTAAGTGTTTTTTCTTAAAAATGTATTGTACATTTATCACCACTACATTCATGTTGTTAATTTACCTTTTTTTCCCCTAAAAAGTCATCTACAGACAAATAAATGTAAAGTACGTAATCGCAGAGAACTCTGAGTTGCCATATTTGTGTGTTCTCTGCAACATGTAGGTTATTATCACAAAGAGTGAAAGTCTGGGATATGGGGGATAATTGACCATGATCTGGCAACCCTCAGTTTCAAAATGTTGCATTGTTGATGAGTTGCAGCCCAATAGCAGCAGTGGCAGAGCTGGTGACGAACAGCACTATTTTATGCTTCCCTCCGCCTGAGTGAATCAGCTCTTACTGCATGTGGGTCATTCAGGCATGAACATTATTTATAAAGTATATTAGCCACAGCTTGTCCAGCAGATTTGTTTGTTAATGTGAGGCATACTTTTATTCTGAAAATCTTATCAGCAGCAGCCTGAGCGTCACAGTCACACAGACTGGTGAGCTGCAGGCTCTCAGGTGAACTCTGACATCCCAGCCATAGTTCAGGAGCTGAATGAAAAATAATACAAGAAATTTTCTGATATAACTTCAAAATTTGACTGAGCATCACTGACGCTCTGTCAGGAAATTCTTGAGTTGTATTGCCCAAATCAACAAAACGAAAGGACAGAGCCACAAAATCTTAGGTGAGATTTAAAAGGACTCATAGCAAACGTTCGAACTGTTCGAACAGAGTAGCACACTACCTACAGGTTTTTATACTATTATATATATATATATATATATATATATATATATATAGGGAGAGAGAGAGAGAGAGAGAGAGAGAGAGAGAGAGAGAGAGAGAGAGATATACACACAATATTTCTGTTAAATGCAGATTGCCTTTAAT
>JBBMJY010000004.1:6455052-6470657 GCA_037833715.1 Toxotes lorentzi
ACACACACACACACACACACACACACACACACACACACACACACACACACACACACACACACACACACACACGTCTGGGTCTTAAGTCAAACATCAGTTCTCGCATGAACCTTCGTTTTTGTGACTGGGAATTTCAAAATGTAATTCAGTGTGTGCTTTCTTAACCTTCAGGCTTATTTTATCCACATAAAACCCCAAACCCCCCACATAAAACGTTCAAAGTGTGCTGACTCACCTCAGGTTTGTCTTACACAGATCCAGCCTTCTTTCCAGATCATCACTGTTCTCGTCTGGTTCTTTCAACCTGCTTATGTCTAAACTTATTTCTCTCTCTCTCTCCCTCTATCTCTTTCTCACGCTCTTCCCCTATCTCCTCCCTCGCTTTCCCCTTCGCTGATCTCACAGACATGTGTGGAGAGACACATGCAGCCAACATATGAACGTCTCACTCCCTCTAGTGCATTGTCACTGATGTTTTAGCTTAAAAAATTCATTTCACCCCCTTTCTCCCAAACAGCTGGACACACAATTCACAACTTCATTATCCTGTATCTTGGATTAAGAAATATAGATATTTAATAAGCAACCAATGTTCCACCTTGCCTCATGTCCTCATATTAACATTTTTTTTGGTAGCCTCTGTATTTTGCTTATGCAATGTACAGAAAGTACATAGTTAGTGTAGGCGAATGTAGGACAAGATAAGCCGTGTCGAACGTTGATGACAGAAACGTCTCTGGCTAAAACACAGTATGTGTTTATACATACTATAAATGAGGATGTTGCACAGCATAGATCACTGGTCAGTAATTTATCCAGTATAGTTTTGAAATTTAACAGGCTGATATTTAGCTGGCTGATACTAATTTGACTTGTTTGCATGCTAACATTTATTTATCATCATTAGGAAAGTTGGTCACCTTTCCTCGACATTTGTTAAATTGCTGAAAAGGTCACTTCAGCCATGCAGACAGTTTCGATTTTGTTGTCTCAAGTTTTGAGACTCATTTCCAGTACAATGAAGACCAAGGGAACTTGGCCTCCACTGTATTGGGGCACTTGAGCAATTTCAAAAGCACAATATCAGTGTGTCTTTCCAGCACGGCCCAGCTCAGGAAAACTCACAGAAACTTGCTGTGGGCAATTTTCTTTGGGACCATTTTCAGCCGTGGCCCCAACATATGTGACATAGTGCTTTAATATCTCAACTATTGCAAGGCTTGATATTCATGACTACTGAAATATAAAAGTGTTCAGTCAAAGAAATGTGTCAATGATTGCCTCAGAACAAGGTGTGGCTCACCTTTCTCAGAAGTTAACAATTAAAGCAGGTTTGAATAAGAACCACAGAGACTGGTAAGACTATTTGTTCAACTAGAAATAGCAGTGGGCTATGCTTCACAAAACTGACCAGGTCAATGGGGGTGACAGAGACAAATTTCTTCAGTGAAGAACAACTTAAGCATTAAGAATGTGGAGTTGGAGGGCAGAAGGAGACTGTTTTAAATCAGCGAACTAGATTTGAGTCATTTGGATGCAGCAAAGGAAACCAGAGACTTCTGAAAATCTGCTTCTTTCAACCAATAAAGCAAATAAACAAAGAAGAAAGGCTGAATCTCATATCAGAGTCAGTGTTTGATTTTAAACTCGGATCAGAAATCAAAGTGGATTGCTCTAATTAAAAGGAAAAAAATGTGGGTGTGGTGTGGTTGGCAATGAAAAACCAATATTATTACAGTGTTATAAAATTGCCAGTGGTATTCACTGTGGACACAGAGTGATTAGCTGCAATTCCACCATGAGGTTCATTTTGTCTGACACAGAAAAAAACTCTTAATGAAGCAATTAGTTAGCAGTTACCAGCGAGTGGGACACTGTGGGTAAGAATCTTGTGTTGATATGCCTCCGAGCCGGAGACAGCCGCGGCTGGAGGCTTTGTGCTTTCAGGTTCTCCTTGTCCCGTTCTTGTGAGCTCGATAAATCAAGAACATCTTTAGGAAATTTCTTCATACCTTTTATTACCTACATTTGCAATGTAGTGAAACAGAAAATATTGTACTCCCAGTACTTCCAAATTAAGAATTTAGGATCTAGGATCAAGGATCAAGGAACTTTATTGTGATACCAGTGCATGTACATGTTATGGCACGAGATTAGTACTCAGGTCCCAGTTTAAGCCATCAAGAGCAAGATGTAGCAAAACAAAAGAGCAAAAGAGCAAAATATAAACATGAGGGCAATAAAATATAAAATATAAACAATAGAACAAAATATAAAAATATAGACGTTGTGAAATATAAACAATTAAATAAAATAAAATAAGAGAAGGAAACCGAGATTAGCATGTGCAAGTAGGAATTTATATTTTGTGCATACCACAGTATTATGCAACCAATCTACACCCTTAAGATTCTTATTCATCATGAATATCATAAATCCTAGGCATGCTCACGTAGCTTGCCTTATGGCTTGGCTGGTGCCTCACAGGCATGCTTCTGTATGTTTGTATTGTATACCGTACACCCTGTAAAGCTAATGGTGATGTATGTGTTCATATGTGCACTTTCAGAGACCAAACTTCGCAGACCAATAACAGGATTTAAAAAGGCCTTCAGCTGTGTTGTCTGTCAATCACGCTCATTCACACGGTTGCGCTAACAAGATGTGAGCGAGCCTGAAGTGATGTTTCTGACTAACAAGCCTTTTCTCACTGTTTCAAGGCCGCTGATCTGACCTGCTTTGTGTTGCTGCACCTCCACCATCAAAGCTGAGAGAATTAAAAATAATCATAAAAAAACAAAAAAGACCAGGCAAATGAAAAATGCTCCAATTTTGTAAACTTCACGTAGGCATTTTATTTATTTTTTTACACATACTGTAATTAATTGGTCAAGTGATCATTTGGTGGTGGTGATTTTATTTTTTCTGGACAGAAGCATAAGGTCCTGAGCCGACTGAAGCAACGTTTTGAATGTTAATTGAGAGAAAACTCGTAAGACTCGTAATTCAAAAAATAAAAAAAATAGTCAAGTACCAGGCATTCAAAGCCCACTTGTATACATCTCATCAGCCATGAAATGTGAATTTAAACCTAAATTCCACCGTGATAACTGCCATCAAATGTAAATTAAGTAGGCGTACAGCCTTGGAGCTGTACGCCTCCGACAATCAGTCAAGTTTCAGTTTACAACCATGTCTGTCCAGACTCATGTAATACATGCAGTGAAGACTTTGAGGGGATTTAATAAAACGTATTAAGTGTATGTGCAGAACGTTATGATCTGTGAAGTTGACCTTTGATCTTGTGGATATAAATAAATAGGGTCGAAGTTGCATGTTTGATGGAGTGCAGTGCTGTATTGGCATACAGTAGATGTAATCCAAAAAATCTTTGTTGATTAAGAAAAACAAGGCTATCTCTGCTGTATAATTCACGCTACATGTCCTGTCCCGTGAAAGTGTGATATGTGCTAACATCAGTGCTTTGTCATTCTTATTATTATGGTTCCAGACAGTGATGAACATGATGGAGGGAAATTGGGAACCAGAACAGACAGACAAGAGTGGAAATTGCTATATGTGTTACGCAGGATTATTAAGGCAAATTACACCATGTTCAAGGCCATATCAAAGCCCCAGGCAATTGCCTGCTCTGTTGTATGGAAATTCAGTCAGTACGCTCTCCTTCCTCTTGCATTGTGCTTTGTCATAATACATTTCCATACCAGGGGAAGCCAATCTCTCCCATCTCAGTGGATTACTGCTCCTCTAAAGCCCCCCTGGAGGACACTCGACCCTGAGAGGAGGAGTGAGAACAGACCCCAATCTGCCGTTCTCTGCCCTCTTCCACCCCTTTTTGTCCCCAAAGGAACACTGCCAGTGAGTCTCCACGTCTAAGTGAGTCATTAGTTCTGTCTGCGAATCAAACTAGCAGCAATGCCTTCATAAACAGAGGAGAGAAAGGGAGGAGTGTTTATATTTGGTGGCTATAATAGCGTAAAAAAAGGCTTTATATTAATCAAAAAACTGATGTACACAAACTAACAGTGACATGGGGACTGAAATCATCTGCAGTTTTTCAGCGGACTTGGCTGCTGAATCTCGGGCTACATTTGTATTTATCTGCAGTAGCTGTTTGTCCACATATAATGAGGTCAGAGCCACAAGTTACTAATTTCAGTATGCTTACTTGGCAACCATACTGCTGTCTCAGTGCATCCAGACTGCCCCATGGTATGATCTAATTGCATCTTACCCTCCAAGTACAGACAAATGGACGCTATTTCTGTAGTTGCTACTCACACTTCAGAAGTGTCTAATGCATTATTAAATAAACCAAATCTGGTTGAGGGTTATCCTTGCTGTATATTTGACCTAATTTCAAATGTCCACGAGGCATCCGGGCACAAAAACCTTAACTGTCTTGGTTCTGAGACGTGAAAATGGAATCAAACAATTCACCTGAAGAAGGTAAGATTTGACTCAACATGTCACTCTATGCTCCTGTTATCACATTGGAGCTCATATGTAACAACAGCACAAATAAATTCTTCTTGAATCAGATCATTCAACACATATTTCGGTATCTTATATTGAATATTGAATATCTGCCATAAAAAATAAATAAAATCCTACACATGTTTGCACAAGTCAGTATATGTGTTGAACTTAATACAAGTGCACACTCACTATCTCTTGTTAATACAGTCCCTATAGTTTCAGAAACTGATTTTCCTGATTTGGCATCATGGGAGTCTGAACATTTGCTCCTAACTTACTGTTTTGGACATCCAGTGCTCAGATGATGAAAGTGTAACTGATTCCCATTCCACATCCTGTCAGTGTGTCCAACCAGCACCACAGTTTGTTGTAGCTGTGATATCTGCAAACATGCACAGGGCTGGGGTCTTTGTCAGGGTCTCGGACACATTAAACAAATAATTTACAGAAAGTAATCATAAATCTTAGCAGCACATATTCATGATTTAAAAAAAACAAAAAAAACCAAAAACAAATCACAACTGTCCACATGCATTAGAGTAAGTTTGGCAGTGATTAGATGACTGTTGACATAATTAGAGGTTTTAATGTTAAAATTGTCAACAGCACAAGACATTGCTTACAGCAGGAGATGCAAGTTCAGGAGAACAAAAGTTGTCATACACACAAAAGTGTTCTAATGTCTTCCAAGACAGATGAAGACAGCTTCATACATAGTACAACAAATTCAGAAGATGTACTAAAAAAAAGTTGTGAAACTCTAAAATGTAGAGTTCTAAATATATATATATATTAAAAAAAACAAAAACAAACAAACAAAAAAGTTTGTGGTAAATTGAGCCATGCACTGGCATGGCTCTTTTCCCAAGAGGTGGTCAGTCACACCAAGCACACAACAAAAGATATCTATTTGCATCAGAGCGTGACATCAGTATTCAGAAGACGTTTCATTTTCTTACTGAAACAAAACAAAACAAACAAACAAAAAAAAAACACTCTGCCCTTCTGCTGTTGAAGTCCTCGAGGGTTTTTTTCCCTCCACAGGCAGAGGTGGGATTAACCAATTAACACTCTAGGTGTCACAGCAGGGTTAGGAGTTGATAGTGTATTTCGTGGTGTAAAATGTTATTATGATGACACCGTCAGAAATGATTTAAAGAAAAAAAAAATCTGACACTCTCTCTCACACTAATTGTCAACTGACATTTAAACAGATAACACATCAGAGAGAAATTGACCCAAGATAGTTTGTAAGGTTCATGTCAGCACAAGAAATTTAAATCTGCTCAGTTTGTCATTATTAGTGTTACATTTGTAAAATTCCATTTTGTTATAGCTTCCTGTAGATGTAGCAATTCGCAGTTCACTGTGCTGGAAAGAAGAATAACAGGCCAATTTGCACAGAATTTCAGTCTAAAAAAAAAGTCTGTCAGTGCACAGCAGGCTGCCCTGGGAGAAAAGTACTGCAGCAGAAATGAGCGTGTCCTCTCTGAAACTGTCTAAAATGGGGTGGACAGTGCATAAACACATGTATTATACATTAAAACTTGCAAATATTTCTACATTTAGGTCATGATGTCCAGTTCTGTCCAATTATGTCTCTTGAAGGATGGAGAAAATAGTATCTCTCTGCAGTTTTTACTAAATATAACAAAAGGGCCCCTTTCAGGTTAAGGGCTCTTTGCGAAAATAGTCGTCTGCTATTTGTAGCATTTTATGCTGTACCGAGTTGTCAAATGATTAGCATATGTTTTACTGGATTAAAAGCATGCATGAATCATTGGTGCCACATACAGCTTACGGTGGTTCAGAGATGCAAAATCATGCAAATCAGCACCAGTGGCCTCTCCAGGATAGCGTGTGTGGCTGCGGCGTGCTTCTAGTTTGCACATAGTAATGTCAGAGTAATCTGTTTTTCATGACAACATTATTTCTCTGGGATCACCAAAGTCAGTAGGCTTCATCCTCTGAGGACCATGAATGTCTGTATAATACTTCATATCAATCCATCCAGTAGTTGTTTAGATACCACTCTGGACAAAAAGTAGTAAATAGCCATTTTGCTAGCATGGCTAAAAACAAAAATGTTATTTTTGTATTAAACTGAATAAAAATAAAAGAACAGTAAAGCACAGCAGCAGGTTTACAACTTGCACACTCAATATGCTAGAAAAAGGCTACACAGTATGAATGGTAAGAATAAGTAGAATTGACAGTCATCTGCAGACTTCACTATACGTCTTCGAGGAAACTTACAACATTTAAACCACAATGAATTACAACCACTTAATGTGTCATGTGGAAAAGTGGAGTGTAAAAATAACTCACTGACTCTAGTATTAGCTTGGTTACCTTTGTCATGTGACCCCAATGGTACGTGAGCACCCACTGCAAAGTTTCACCTAGATTCTGTATTAGATTTTAGGACTCTTACTGCTGCTGTGTTGTCAAACACTTTGCTACCTACACATCCCAGTCCTCATTTTGCCACCTGTAAGTCTGTTCATTCACTCTTCATGTTATGTTTAGTGGTCTGTTTGGAGCCAAAGCAGAAGTGAGCAGTCTTTTATTTAAAACAGAGTATTGTGAATCAAGTTCTTAGCAGTGGAGTGGGGCAAGCAGGGGCAGGACAGCTGGGGTCCCAGGATCCAGGTGGAGAAGAGAGTCTTGATAATCCTGAAAAGAACTGAACAGCCAGAGCACCATGGGAATTATCGTCCAGAAACACATGAGGAACTGAGTGTGGCTGGATACCAGTGGCAGGTGTAAGTGAACCTGCAGCACAGGCAAAAGCCAGTAGTCAATTCCAGGAAAGGTACAAGGAGAAAAAAAAAAAAAAAAGAATAACACAGAGAGTGTGTCAGCCAAACCTTAATACTACTGTGTATGAACTGACAAACAGGCAGGGAATGGAGTGAGGTCCTTATACTCTGCAGCTTAGTAGGTGGGTTGATGATGAGATGACTCACAGGTGTGCAGGAGAATTGGCGGGAAAAAAAAAAATCTAGGTCACCACACCCAGGCTGGAGCACACTCAGAAACTGGTAGAAAGACAAAACGGGGACAAATGAGAAACACAGGGGAGGGAACACAGAGGAGGAACAAGGGATGAGGGAGGGAAACTGCCTAATCCTAACACCTCAGTCCTTTTTTTAACACCTGAGAAAATTTCGCTTCAGTTCAGTTGCTCTCTGGCATTTTTCAATGCACAGGTACAGTCCACAACTTGTTTGAGCTTGTGAGCTGGCAGCTGCCCCTGGCTTTTATATGCAGGAGCTGGTGAAAGCCGTTGGACCTCAACCAGACGGACCAGTGAACCAAAATAATGAGCTGAAAGTGGCTGAGGGCTGCACAGAGCTGCAGACTGAGCTGTAACTTTTAGTGGTGTTGGCAGCGCAAATAATTCTTTCACCTTACACGGAGCAATTTGATTCAGAGCTAATATCAGCAATGTCACTTAAGCAGGTTGATTTGTTCATAACAGCCGTAAAGGGCCAACCAGTGCTTGATTTGTAGCACTGATTTCCTTTGTGTTGCCTTTCACTGGGCAGAAATGCACTGTTAAAGCCATGTAGCATTCATACATGCAAATATATAGCTGTGTTACACATCTAATTGTTGGCATACTGGTTAGATATTTATGTGATTTTGAAATGTCACCTTATATGCTCACATGCTACTTTGTACCAGAGCTGGCAACTCTCTTCACCACTCAAAAGTGCTGGGAAAAAGCTACCTTTTACCAATGGTAAGAATGCAGAGGTAGAGTTAAGAGGGCGTTAAAAGATTACTGCAATGCTGTGTATTTGAGCATTAGTCAGTTATCCCTGTCACGCTTGCAGCTGGTGCAGAATCCCTGGCAGACTACAAAGTGGCACCAGGAAGAGAGACAGCATCTCACCTGTACAGTACTTGCATCCCTGCATTGGTTCCCAGTCAAGAACAGAACTGAGTTTAAGGTTCTTTTATTTGATTTCAAAGCTTTACATGGCCCAGCGCCCCAGTACATCTCTCAGCTCTTCTGCTCCGTCTCCATCCCCAGATCTCACAGATCCTCAGACCAGGTGTTCCTGGCTACCCATTGGTCGAGGCTAAGGGGGTAAAGGGGGGAGGTGTTGCATCTCCTTCACCACCACCGATGTCCATTATGCTTGGTCGAGGGATCGAACTGGCGACCCTCCGATCTCCAATGTCCGATATATGATCATTCACATTTTTTGTGAACTGTTGTGTGTGTGTTTCACTTGTCTGTGTGTTTCTATGAGATAGTTTCTTAAATCATCTCTGTGTTATCTCTTCTGTTTTTGTTTCTTTTTGGCTCTTACCATGTTATGCTACTTTACTTACTATACAGTACCATGGTCAACTCTGTTTGTTTCACATGTGCTTTAGAAATAAATTTGATTTGAATTGAAAACTTATTTGCAGACCGCGCTCTGAGAGAGAACAACACAACATCGATTTTGTTCTCATATTTTTGACTGCCAGAAGAAAATTGACATGCAGCTTGCAGCACAAGTGTCTCAGACAATGTAGCCATAGGATTCCTTACAAAAGTCATTTTTTCCCCCCGTAAAAGCTTCAAAGGAAACATTCAACATTAAAACCAAAACCGACCCAAAGGGCCGTGAGACATAAAATGTACCGTACCTAGATGCCCTGATGGCCCACAACCAAATTTGTAGACTCCACTGCAGACTTTGTGAGACAGCAAATGCAGATAAATGTGGCTTTAAACAGATAAAATGCAGGGACAAGGAAAACCAGACAAAACAACTCTTAAAGGGAAAACCACTGCTTAAAGAACTACTTCAAGAGTTTCCTTTGTTGCTGTTCTTTAGAGGAGCGTGCACTTCTGAAGTGCACCAGCACAGCAGTTCCAGGCCTGACTGGTTCTGCATTATCTCCAGAGGCACAACAGACATGTTGGTATTGATAAGGTAATTTTCCCCAATAACTCTCTGCAGCTCTACCCACTTGCCACACTTCAAAAGAAGCAGTACAGTCATGTTGTTGCTGTGATTGCATTACCAAGACACAGTAAATTGTTCCTCTCTGCAATTTTGTGAATTCCACTGATACTTTTACAGCTTTAGGCAAGGCTGGAGCTCATATTGTAGAAGTACTTGTCTAAACACTTTAATTTAAAACTTTAATCATCACACAGAAGGCAAGTACTTTCATTCACTGTGAGAGATATTCTCTGATAATATATCTTCAGTATGTTGTCTGGTCTGTTAATGTTTTGTTTCATGGACCCATTTATCTTTGGCTGTAGGACTCAGTGCTGTGATGGTGCTGCAACATTGTTCAGCAGCAAATCTTCTGCAGCGTTTTCAGAGATCTGCAGAATCTTTGCAGAACCCTCAAGTAGAGAGTTTAGAGTCCTCTGCATAAGCAAGCATGGCCGCAGCTTGTTAATCCTATTTTCTAAGTTTGAACTGTAGCGTCTTTCCTGTGTTATTTTTGTTCTGTTTTTTTTTAAGTGTCATGGCAGTGTCATTTAATGTTCCACCTGAAATTAAATTTGTGTGACTTCTTGCCTCAGTCAAGGAAAAGGGTTTGTGTTTGACAACGATTTTTGTAGCTCGTGCAGAATGTGTTAGCTATAATGCAAAATCATTAAACACAACCGTTACCACTGGATGACTCCGTTTGGGGTGACTTCTGACAGCACACGAAAAACAATTTTGTTTTTAACTCCTTATTAAAAAGGCCCTTCAGAACGACTGCATGGCACAAAATACAAATGCTATTGTACATATATATATATATACACTACTGCACTGATTTAGCATCACATAGCTATATTCCAACATTGTTAAACTCATGATGGACAGTTTTTTTTTTTTTTTTGTAAAGGGTCAGAATCAGTGAAGCAGAACCAGAGATACAGGCTTTATTCATTTATTTATTCTGTGCTTCCAGGATCTGCTAGTAATGCCAGATATAACCTCAAGCAAAAGGGTGGGCCCCGGAGGTCTGGTAAACCTCTTTTTAACTCCACACCCCAGATTTTGTTTTTCTCCCCTTTTTCCAACTTGTAGTCCTCAGCTCAGCTTAAGAACGCTGACTCAAGTGACATTACCTTGGGCAATTCATCAGATTCCCTCAGCTGCCTTTGGAGCCTCAGAAAGCTTGATACAACTTTTTTTCACTTATGCAGCAGTGTCACGATGTCTTCCTCCGTTCCCCTCAACCCTGGTGTTCAGCCCCTTTTCATTCCACTCAGGCCATATACTCAGGCCACTCAGCCTCCTGATGTCCTCAGTCCACCCCCCGCTCCCCCCATTTCCATTCACCTGTTCCCGCCCATCTGCACACCTGTTCCCACTTATCATCAGCCCTGCAGGCACCTGAACTCTCTCCACCTGCACCTCATTCTATAATCAGCCTTGCAGCATATAGGCCAGGTCTTCTGCTTTGTTCCCTGTCAGATCATCTGCTTGTGTTCCTTAGTATTTCCCCTGTAAATCTGCTCCCTGTGTTTTTTTTTTTTGGAATCCTGTTGTCTGTATCTGCCTGTTTGTCTGCCAGTCTGCCTTTAAGCCTGATATATTTTATGAAAAGCAACTTCACCACATCATCCTGCCTTTGTCAGCGTTTTGATCCTCCTGATCCGTGCTACTATCAGCAAACCCTGACACAGTGGTTCTCCCCGAAATCTACAAACAAACTTTGAAGTTTAAAATCGGTTGAGCTCCTCTTTAAGGAGCATAAACAGTTCTTGTGATTTCTCTGATTTGAAACGACAGGAAAACAAAACCTCAACATTTAGTGCAAAGTATTTTTTTTGTCTATATTTATCTTCCTCAACTGCATTGCTGTCCTACACTGTATGCTGCTGGTTTTAGTGTTTAGACAATCAAAAGTCATTAATTCATGCATGCACTGTTGTGATATGTACTGAAGAAAAAGATCTTAATGTTAATCACAATAGTTAAACATGTCTTGGTAGTAGAACTGTGTCTTCTCCACGAGGCTTCAAGGTTGTAGCAGTTGCTACGAGCCCACATTTCCCTCATGTACCATTGTTGCAGGAATTTCATTTTCACTCTGTATTTCTCCTGCTCAAAAGGTAATATCACACCATTTGCTCGAGTTACTGCTTCTACTTATGCTTGGCTGTTTAAACATTCCTCACTCATACTGTAAGCTTTTCTCTAAAATTCTCCAAATCTCCCCTTGCATTGATTATTTATGAAAGCTTTGGTGAAACCATCCACAGGGGTTTTGTTTCAGGTTGCTGCAGTTTGCTTTTTACGTCCCTGTGCATGAGCGTGTGCATGGGTTTGTGCTTGTGCACTTTGATTGTGACTCATGCTTCATTGCAGCCTTTCGTCATGTCATTGTTTTACTCAGGAACCTTTTATGAAGTTCATATTGTTAGGGGATTTGGAGACCATCCGCGCAATTGGCAAAAGCATAATGAATGCTTCTCTATTTTCTTCACTCTCGTGGCCGGTTTGCATTTTGGAGAGGGTATAGATGCACTGAAGCTCCATGTCTTTGCGGAAAATTGTTTTTTTCATTTCATAAATGGACCAAGTTCAGTTTAACATTCAGAATTAAATGAAGCTCTGGACAAGTGAACAAATTCACAGGCAAATCAGCTCTCAGCAAATTCAGATTTATTTTTGCATTTCAAAATAATTCCATTCAAAAACTTGTTTTGCATTACACATTTATTCTCAGGAGAAGCAGGTGAGGGGACAGTTGAAGGGGAAATGTAACATCAGCTGGAACTCAGAGTGCATTAATCATAACCGTGCGAAGAGAACAGATTTGTATGTGTGAAATTAGATAAAGAAATCTGTGGCTGTGGTTAACCATAAATTTTAAGCAGGCATGTAGACGACAAAAATAGCATTAACTTTCAAAAGTGATTCATAGAATTACTTATGGATGGTAGTAGCTGAGGGTCACAAAGATCAAGGGCAAATTCAAGTACAAAATCCTGCCTATGGGCTTTGACAGTGTGCAGGAGAGTGGAACTCTACAAGAATCTAATTCAAAGTAATCTCATTCTGTGGGGATGAAGGGAGTCCTCAGCAAAGGCTTCTGCTGGTCACTTGTAACACAGGCTAATGGCTATTAAACAGCACACTGGTCTTGTTAGGAGGTCTACACCTGCTGGATTTTCCTGGGCAGCCATTTGAACAGGGTCTTGCACAGTTTTTTGCTTTTCACCTTTGACTTTGTCAAGTTCTTGATGATGACATTTCTGAGCAGGCTGAAGTTTAAGGGCTGGGACAGGTGAACGGAGAAAGCAGTATTTCCCCTCCCTGAACGATTCAGAACCTCCAAGAAGCGTCTTTCCTGCTGCCTGAAGTCATACTCCACACTGGACAGACAGACATGCAGCCCAAAATTACTAAAACCCAAAAGAAACATAACATAAAATACATCAAATTCATCTCTTGCCAAATAACACAAATGAATGCTGCTTGTGTGTGTCAGATTTATCAGCTCATTTTTCTACAGTTCATACTTTTTTTTTTTTTATGCCACAAATCACTGTAAACTGTGTCGCTACAGTTCACTTTGCTTTATGTGGCACCCCTCATGTGGGAAGCTCTGTGCTTGTCAGATTTCAAAGTGGTTGACAGGTTTGGGCAGAAAGACATTCCCCAGCAGGGTATCCTTATTTTCCCGGTACACACGACTTATTTGAATATCCTTATCTTCAACTTGGCCTTTAAGGACCAGACACCAACACACAACAGTCAGCAAATCAACTTACGTAACATCTTTTTGTCATGTAAAAGCGGTTTTGAAAATAAGTAGATCAAGGGGAGTGTTTTGAACACTTCAAGATAAAGACCACTTTAGGTTTTTCTTTGTTGCGCACGAGGCATTTTCGTAAGAAGATGATGAGAAGACTTTTAGATTTCTTCGCCTCCTTTCAACATACAGTATTTCTGGGACAGCTGTTAAGATTTTTATTTTTCTGTTGCCTCCAACTGATGCAACATTTCATCTAATGGGTGCAAACCAAGACCAAAGTGCTGGGCTAACTACTATTGCATGCGAAGTTTTAAAACACTTACATCTCCCACAAATTTGGCAAGATATGTCAAAGCTTTTCTCAGACCACCATCAAACAATATCTATCATTATCTTTCTTTAATTAAATGAAAATGACAGCTTCACCTTTATGGAGATGTCTTTTTTTTTGGTCAAAAAGGCAGATTTAAACTGATCCTTTTTAAAAATTGCTGCAGAATTTGAAAATATCAAAATACTAAATCTTTCATTTTAAGGTGAGACTTTAGATAAATTCCCTGGCTTCTTACAGCTCGCCTCATCTGCTGAACTACTTTATTTTATTATTGCCTGCAAACTGACAATGCTAACAGTGACTTCAGTGAAGTGGTCATTGTAAATAATTATAAATCCAATCTTGCAGGCTGCTTAGGCATGACTTGCTCCTCTTTGCTTGCCTGAATTTTTAGAAAGTCTTAATCTTAATATCCCCCCTCCCAAATAAAACATGCTGTGTGAATAGACTGAGTCACATACAGTAAGTGCTGTAAATCTGACAGTTGTTCCAAAAGATTTATGATCTGCTCAGAGAGCAAAAATGTAATCTCTCTATGTATTCTGAGCAAGAAACAAATGAGCAGCTCACAGCTTTTCATTTGGTAAGCTGCCTTCACAGTAAGTCATTAATTTTCAGTGAAGTGGAGTGAGCAGGCTGGCAGAGAACTGCTTGGCAACCGAAATGGGCGAGTAGCCTTAACCTTGCTGTACTGTGTTTCTGAAACCTGTAAATAAAATATCTATGTTTAACTTGTCCTTGAGTAAACCGACACATGTTCCCAGTGCTGTGCGTGTCAAAACCTTTAGTAAAACAAAAAGTAAATATCTCCCAAGGGAATGTTTTAAGCCCAAACTAATTTTCATCTTTATCAAATGAAGTCTCACTATAATCTACAAGTAGTAGTACAAGGTTATATTGTATGATATGTTCATATACCATTTGCTCTATGTTCTTTAGCCATAATTTCCTTTTTGGGCAAGAGTTGAATTCTAGAGCTGCTCTGATCACTTATCAGTTCAAAAATTACACACAGACAAGACTGGAAATTTCACTGTTATCTCACCTGTATACTATACAAGCAGTCTTCTGACAGGTTGAGCAGTTTTTGAGGTCCTGTCCAGTTTTGAAGCATCGCCGACTAAAATAAACAAAAGTAAATCACACACTGTGAGCAACTTCCAAAACTTTCATTGTTTCAGATCCACAGTTTAATATTCTCTCCACTCGTCCTCTCTGTCGGATACTCAGTCTGTCGCTGACGGCACTGATGAGCTGTATAACGTGCATTATGTCAGACATCAGTCGGTTATTAGGAGTTAGTTATTCTGAAACATGACCTCAGAGGCAGTCACAACTTATTAACACACTACAGTGGATGAGAATGATTGACGGAGACACGTTGCCAGAAGGCCATTTTAATTCCTGTTATTTGTCCCAGAAGAGTTAGACTGCTAAATAAATCTCTCTGAGACGTGCCCTCTTGAAATGCCCAAGTAGGTTTCTGTCACACCGAGGCACACATGCACAAACCTGTTTGCAAACGTGTAACAACGTTACAGCTTCACATCATCATGCTATGAACCCTGATTTGGAGCATATTTAGTGGCCACAAAACCAGCTTTGTAACATCTGAACAGTGTGTTCGCCTTCCAATATTATTTGTGTTGTGTTATGTAACGTAAAGTGGATGTAATGAACCGCAGTGATCATCATTTGCTTCTCTCGTTAAGGCTTTATTTTGCTGAAACAACGTGGATACTCGTTCAATGTCATCAGAAAGTCAGTGTTCAACAAAGTTTTCTGCATCTAAATTAAATCTATAGCATCAACCACATCCAAATTGTGTTAATTTTTTTTAACCCTTTTGCTGCGTGCGAGACAAGATGACAAAATATCTGAGGAACATTTGCTTCCTTGGTTTGTCTATTATTTTACAAGCAAACGTGTGTAAAGCAAAACTGATATTTTACTGTATCTGCTGATTTAAAAAAAAAAAAAAAAAAAAAAAAAAAAACCGCCCCCCCCCCACAACTATACAAGTCAAAAGAACACACTTCTGACC
>JBBMJY010000004.1:6470757-6482820 GCA_037833715.1 Toxotes lorentzi
AAAAAGATATATATATATATATAGCTATATATATATATATATATATATATATATATATAGCTATATATTCTATAGCTATATTCTATAGCATAGAATATGCTATAGAATATAGCTATAGAATATGTCTTCAGGTGCAGTCTACAATTAGCTATAAATAACCTAGAGTTTGGTTTTCTTCTGTAAATGATATGCTTTTGTCATCACTGCTGTAACCAGTGATTCTCCTCTGAACTCTGATGAATAATCATGTAATTAAACAAACAAACAAAACACATTCACACACACAACTTGTTTAGATTAAAAAAAAAAATCCACTTCACCAATGAATCACATGAACCACTGAGCGGTTCCAGTAAATGCAAGTGATGACTCACTGGAAAACCAAAGATCAGCACTGCAGGACAGCTTTTAAGGTAATTCCCTAGAACAAATTCTGGCAGCTGTACCTGTACTGGAATGAATGTAGTACATTAATAATTTACAAGTTATATCTGACCCTTCAGTTTGCATATTTCTTATTCAAAAGTGTTAAATTCTGCTGCAGTTCTATCTGTAACAAAACACTATTCACTAATGAGAAGAGTTATTTCGTTATAGAAAACAACATCATTGATCCTACAGTGTTTTGTTTGCACAACAAAAAACCCAACACACAATTACACACACACATACACACACACAACCTCTTACCCGCTGGTGGGAGTGTGGCACGTCTCCAGGTCATGGATAATGTTAAGCAGAGTAGTGATCCTGTCCTTGTTGGCTGCCAGGCTGGCCTCCACAGTCTCCAGCCTCTGCTGTAGGGCTGCTGATTTGCAGCACTGTGGGGAAGGAGGCAGCAACAGGGCTGCATCAGCTGGGTGGGAGTGAGCCAGGCTGGAGTCCTCTGGGCAAGGCTGAGGGGGAGCAGGGCTAAACTTTGAATCCGGTCTGACGATTGCCTCCGCCTCACACGACCATAGGCGGGGACGGGATGCCAAGTGCATTGTTGATGATGGCAATATGGAATTACATTCAGGGCCTGCGTGTGTGAAAAGCTCTCCCTCACCTTTGAATGGGACCGGGGCAGTGAGAGAAGGCTCAGGATCTGCATGTGCTTGCGGCAGTGATGATATATCTGAATCAGAGTTTTGATGGACAGAAGATTGGGTGATAGTGTCAACATGTGCTCTAGTGTTTGGCGGTGATGAGCTAATGCAGTTTGTTTGTGCTGTGACACAGGGTGCTGAGTAACTGGGATGTGTCTGTTTTCCTGCATTGGATTTAAGCTTAATATTTGCATGCTTGGCTGATATACCCAAGGCAAATTGCTGTGTATTTGAATGTGTCTCCTGGGCTGTTGTTACTGGTGGGCAAGTAGCTGAGTGTCCCTCATGCTCTGTTTCTGCGTATCCTTGATAATGGGCAAGCCTTTGTTGTTCTGTGTTTATGCAACCCTGCACACAAGAGCTGCTTGACTTAATTAGGGAAATGTAATGGTGATGGTTAGTGACCTGTGATGGATGGTAATCTAAGTCATTGATTAGATTACCACTGAATTTGTTTTTATCAGTATATGATTCAGTGTTGGGATTTATTATTGATTTAGGAATGTGGGTGCTCACATCAATGCCTCTGTTAGGATTTTTTGCCACATTTAGCTGCTTAGATGATGTCAGTAGAGTTGTTTTGGAGTTGTTTTCCTGATTGGAAACACTACAGAAAACAGATTCATTAACATTTTGAGTTCTGATGTCTGCCGCTTGCGTGTGCCTGGACTTACTTGTGTCGGGCACTTCATTACGACTAAATTCTTCTCGTGTTGCGTCTGTTGTTTGAAGCAAAGTTGTACTTGACACACAGACATTACTTTGGTTTTCTGTCGGTGCAGATGATGAGGAGCTGGCTGTAGATGGTAAATTTTTCAGACAGACTGAGGAGTTCCTGAGGGCGATACTTTTGGATAGACCGCTGTTACCTTTAGATGTGGAACTGGGAGTTGCACTTGAAGGCAGCCTAGCTCTTGAGTGTATGTGTTTAGTTGCTCCGTGTGTTGTGTTTAGAGATGACGCAGATACGTGATGTGTAGGTTCAAAATATAAGGAGTTAGGCTGATCTGAAGTAGCTTTATGATACAAAGTGCTCTGTGGACCAACAATGCTGAGATGCGATGTAGTTGTGTGTGGTGTATTAGCAAAAGTAGGGAATGCAGTTGTGTTGATGTCAACTTTTGAGGCCAGTTTTTCTTGTGGTGTCTGAGCTGAAACAGGTGAAGTGCAGGGTGGATTTGCAGGTGTTTGCTGTGCAGTTGTTTCTGATTTATGAACAGAGCCTGATGCATTGGTTGCTTTTGATAAGCCGGGACATTTTGTCTTTTGTGGGCTATCAGTTGTATTTGTTGCTGTGTTTACTCGTGTTGTGTGCGTTGAGTGCAGCAGTGTGGTTTCAGGTTGAGCGTTAGCAGCTTTAGCAGGTACACTTTTTGTGGACATTAGTGCAGTGTTTATGGTCATGGCTGTTTTGTGCGAGTTGGTGTTGGATGTGTTTCCAGGTCCTGAAGCTGTAGTGTTCGAATGAGAAGGAGGCGTCAGAGTCTTTTCGGGTGTGACGTGCACGGATACGCATACATTTTTAGGCACATTATTTTGTGTAGAGTTGTGTTGCGATGTCTTCAGGAGCTTAGGATACGTGTGTGGATGTGGGTTGTTTGACTTGCTGGCTGTGGCCATCTGTGGAGTCAGTGAGAGGCTTGTTGGTCGGGGGATCTTACTTTCATGTGTTGGCTTTGGAAAGGACTTTGAAGTGGCGTCATCTTGTCTTGTTTCAATAGTTGCTTTTGTGACAGTGATGGTTTTAGCATGTAGGATGGTTGTCGGTTGGGTGGATGTTGCATCACCGGCAGCATGTGTATGTGACAAAGTGACCAGATTGCCTCTAGAGTGTACTGGGCATGCTGGGTGTGGTGTTTTTCTATACCTTAGTTCTTCGTTTAGATGTAAAATTTGCGGATTAGCTGTCATTTGTGTCCTGTTGTCTCTGTTTGTGATGCTGTCAAGGATTTGATGCTGAATTGGTTTAAGGTCTCCGTTTCTCTCAATATGGGGCATATGGAAATGTGTGGTAGTTGAGAGGGTGGTGAGGGCTGACTTGAATGGACAAGCATCAGCAGCAGGGCTTTTTTTCCCCAGAGTGACAGCTCGGGTGGTTGTAGATTGTCTCCCACCGCAATGGCTGCATACTTTTTGTTGCATACCAAAAGGTCGAGCAGCCGATAATAATAGCAGCGTCTTGCCAGACTGCTCTGCATAATGACCTTGCAGTCTGGTTTGGTCTCTTCCACGAGAGGTTGCTCTCTTTGAAGGCTCCGCTTCCTCATTGTCGACGCTAATTCCACCGATTGCGTCCGAATCTACCACGCTGCCGTTGGTGTAGCGGGCAGCAGATTTCGGTTTAGGCTTGACATTAGTTACATTCCCTGCAAAGTGTGGGTTGGTCTTGATTGCCCTGGCATAGCAATAAGTCCCACTACTGCTCCTCTGACTACAGGCCACATCCTGAGAGGCCTCACCTCCAAGTGCTTTGAAAGTCACTTCCTTTTTGGTCTTGGATTCCCCACTTTTCTGTTTTAAAATAGCCCTTTTCTCCTTGTCAGTCTTTGTTAGCAGTAATATCTCCTTGTTCTCCGTTTCCTCTGTAATATAGCTGTTAGATGTTTGAGTAATACCATCTGATGGCGTGGCGAGTGTATCAGTTAGCTGTACGCTGTGCTGGGTGGGTGGTCTGCTTATCCCCGGGGACGTCTGAACACCAACGCTACTATGAAGTCCCCACGTCTGCAACAGGGCTCCTCCAGTTCTGTCTCCTCCTGTTGTCTTCAAACCCCGCACTCCAACCAAAGCAGGAACACCTAGAACTGGAACCGGAGTCGTCAGGTCGGCCGCTCGTCTCCCCATCCCTTGTCTGACTGACTCAAAAGTCTGATTATTCAAGAGAGCGGCAGTTCTTCCACACCATTACATCCGTCTAAAAGTAAGAGAGGAACAAGTTTACAGTGAGTGGAATTTGAGATGGTGCTGTGAAAGAAATCCATGAGTAAGCAGGACACGTTTGAAACAATGCACAGAGATAGAACTGAGACAAGGAGCTGCTCCAATACTGCAGAAATGAGAGATAACTAGAGTTGTCAAAAATCAATTGCGGACTTGAGATAAGGCTGAAAGAATTATGCTCTCACTTTCAAACTTCTCGAACATAGGGTGACTGGACAAGCAGTAGGAATGGCATGCTAATGTTGATAATAAGGGGAGACTGTTGCTGTGAAAACAAGTGTTCTATATTATATTAGAATTTCACACACACTGCACAGATTCCCTGTCAATGTCTGACAGTATACAGAATATTTTATTTGTGAAGTAAAAGACAAAATATTGCTCCTGTGGTGAACTCTCTCTCTCTCTCCCTCTCTCTCTCTCTCTCTCTCTCTCTCTCTCTCTCTCGCTCCTCTCACATTGTAATGTCTGTCATAGCCGAGCAGCTTTCATGCTGTTGTCCTCCACATTCAGCTCACCTTGGAAAGAGGCCATAATGTATACACTGAGTCTATAGTACAGACTTCATTAAGCTTTGGGTGCATTTAACTGGAACACCCTTTCACAGAAGGGGGCAATTTTGTCCGTGTGTGTGTGTGTGTGTGTGTGTGTGTGTTCCCTGCCACCCATGAATTCACATGTGCCAGTTTTCCTTTGTGCAGGAGGTCATTTTAATGATTTATGCGACAACACTTAAGAAGTCGACAACGGGGTGATATAATGGCAAATGAGCAGGCCTTTTGTTGTTATACAGCAAAATACCCAGTGTGAATGTTTATGTGTGTGTCCGCGCGTTGATTTATGACAGCGATTTCACGCAAACACACGCTGACAAGGCTCCCTTCCTCCTCTTCATCCTCCCCAACAACCTTCATCCAGTGATGTCAAAACTGCAAAAAGATCATTTAGTCATCTATACCTGTAGGGACTATTATTTTGGGTTGTTGTGTCATCTAATGTTACTTTAGCTCAGTCAAGTGACCTATGTCTGTTGTCACTGTCTAACGCTAAGTGACAACTGTCCTGCCCTGTTAATACACCATTAAATCCCCCTTTGCGGAGGAGAAAAAAAATAAACATATTCCTGCAAGGGCACACACTTTTCTTTTTTTTTTGTTAAATGATCAGGACAGAAAAAGAAAAGAGCGGTTCTTTGGTGAAATTACTACCTACTGTGTTTTAGTGGTTCTATTCAGCAGACATACCTGAGTGTTTGTTTGATCCTGCTGCAAGATGTCTTGCTTTCCTGAGAGTTTCCCACTTTCTGGTTTATGTCCTCCTAGGTCGACAAGGTTTGAAGTGACTTTGTCTTCATACTGTAAATCCCTTGTTGGTAGAACTCAAACTCAGAGGAGTCTGCAGGCAGTCAGTTCCTCAGAGCAATGCTGCTTAGTGATCCCTTTTTTTCCCCTAACACTCAGATTCTGAACTAATCTGTCTTTTATTGATCAGGCATGAAACCAAGCTGTGTCCTCATTGTATCCCCTTCTCCTCTTGTTTTGGTCCTGCTGATGCTCCCATGCTCACTCCATAAACACAACACAGCAGTATGCTACAGTATGCTGCCCTCCAACACACTCTGTCCTACTATGTCTTGCCTTTCTTTCCTCCTCCTCCTCTTCCTCGTCCTCCTCTCTCTCTCTCTCTCTTTCTCTCACCCCCCTCTCCCTCTCTCTTATTTCTGCCACTATCCTCCCTCCCAGAATTCATGCATCCTGATCTACAGCTGGGTGGAGAAAGAGAGCAAGGGAGAGACAGAGAGAGAGAGGAAGTGACTTGCATCAGTGGGATAGGGACTGTGTGTAAATTACCATGCAAGTTAAAAAGCAGGAAAATGAATCGACAGTGGTAGTAAAATAAATGTAAATGTAAACAAAGTTGTAGTGATTTGAGGAGGCTACAGAATAAAATGTGAGAAAATAATTTTACCAAAACCATATTTGGTGAACTGAACTATACCTTGTCTCAAGACTATCCTTGATAGCTGGAAACATTCATTTCAAATGTAGATTTTCGTGTAAATGGCCTTTATTTGATCTGTTGTCAGACTTCCTTTTTTTATGATCTCTGGACAGATATGAACCTGGTTTCATTTTATGCAGGGCTAGTAATTGTAGTAGTAATCAAATGTAGAATTATTAGCGTTCATTTGAAATTAATTCATTGTTACTGTCAGCTTATTTTTACATTATGACTGTTGACCTTTGGAGGCTTGTTTATTTCTTTTTTCAGGTCTTACACACATATCATAGCTTATTACATGTTGTTGTACTCTGAGCTCTTTCTTACATTGATTAAAGTAAATAAGTATCGTACAAGTGTTTATGTGTTTGTAACTCACTCATGCAGCTCATGCTGCTTTATACCTCTGCTCTGCGCATTTCAGAGGCATGTATTGCTCTTTTTACTCACATTCATTTGATATGAAGTTAGCAGTTGTGTTGCTGATTCAGATTAGAGATGCAAAGTATAAGCAACAAATAAACTATGATGTATTTTCAGAAGCTGGGATAAAACTTTATTGATTCCAGGGGAAATTAACAAAGGTACCCAGTGACATATAAGGTGATTAAAATTAGCCCCACATTTACCAGCTGCAACATTCAAGTGATACAGTGATGCATCATTAAGATAATACTATTCCAGTAATATAATAAGCATTATTCTGAAATGGACCATTGGGCAAAATGAAACTTTCAGAACTTTGGTGTTACTTTAGTTCCTTTAATACAATTTTAGATGCATGACTTTTACTTTTAATAGTATTTAATAGTATTTCTATGTTGTGGTATTGCTACTTTTACTTTAAGATCTGAGAACTTCATTCACCACTGGTTAAAAAAAAAAGATGGATTAAAATAAATATAGAAATTGATTAAATGATATGAAATGAAATGCCAATAGAAATTCTTTTCACAGAGCAGTTCCATCAAAAACAAATGGCCTGCTGTGCACGGGAAATTCAATTATTCAATTATTTGTAACTCAAGGCCAGTATTTAGCTCAGAGAGGCTTGTCAGTAATCACAGCACTCTTGATTAGAGTGATCAGCAGTGAAAGTACAGCCCTGACAAACTGTCCCATGATGAGCTCTGTCACTGAATTCTTGTTCTGTGCAACAGCAGCCTTTACTTCACTTTCATTAGACCAAACTGTATGAATCAGTTCTATGCAACAGCACAGAACAAGAATTCTGTTCAAACCTATGTGAAAACAGCAAAAATAACAATAACAAACTTTATGATCTGCCCTGTTCTCTACTCTCTTTATTGTCTTATTTTGAAATCACCCCATGATGCATGCCAGTGTCTGATAGTTGCTGTGCATACATGACAGTTTATTGATAGGATTTATTTAACCCACTACGAATCAGCTTCACAGAGTGTGCTTGTGTTTAGTTAGAGTAACCTCTATGCTTCAGATTGAATGGACTATTTGGATGAACTAAAACATTGTTTCAAGTCTCTTCAAAATTGAAATCTGGGTGTAGATTTACAAGCAAGTAGAGAATGACAGACAAAATATTCAAGTTATCGACCCATTTAAATTAGTTAATAACAGAAAATGACAATATAAATGTTTATAGCATTTCCATATTCGAACTTTTCAAATATCGGATGGACATTTGACAGTAGTGATCAGTAACTAATAAAATTTACTGTTCCTGCGTTGAAATAGGATCATACGTCAGGATCCCAGAGTGTGCTATGTTCACTAGATTGCACTCATATTCCATCACTGCAGCTCTGGGGAACATGAGGCTGACTTTGTGAATAGAAAATTCTTCCATTGCCTCAAGGTGATTACACAATATTGTATCAGTGAGAACGCCTGCCGTGCTTTAATAACATGGCACAACAATTTTACTGTCACTGTAAGAGTGTTGTGTGGTTTGCGTTTATTCATCCTAATAGTTGTTATAAAAGCGTATAAATATTAGAAATCAGTTTCTTTCTCTCATTTCTCACTTTTAGAATTTTCATCCATATCGCTTACAGGGGTGAAAATAATGAGTCATGTCTTTGACTAAAAGCATCCAGATTTAGGGTTAATTAATTGCAAATATGAGCAACTACTGAGTACCATGTTCATGGCAGGTACAGTATTTGCTCAACATTTTAAGACACTGATTCCATGGTCAGTCAAATATGCCCCATGCTGAAACAGCTGAAGAGACTGATTTCAGTCAAAGCTAGTATGGTTGCAAGATGACATCTGGTTTACTAGTTATATTTAATTTTCTTGTGGTAAATTTGACCTTGAGAATAAGCTGGGAATGTGACATTAAGGAGTTCACTGAAAAGAACAGAGCATATTTTCAAAGAAAATATTTTAATAGTTCAGTTACGTTCACATTTACAGTGGTAAAAATGACGTACATTCAAGTAAAAAAATACTTGAATGTACGTCAATTTCTCCCTGTGACACTGGCACTCATACTCAGATGAAATGGGATAGTGTGTTCCATTAAATAGATGGTACACAAATCATCACACACCCTACATGTCCTTTATATTAGGCAGACACTATGGAAAATAACACCCAACATTTTTAATGCTGAACAATGTAGAGAGCGATTATGAGAGACTGTTCCACCCACACGTATACCGCAAATGAATACGTTTCCTGCTAATTGTTCTAAGTATCTTTGTTACACACACACACACACACACACACACACACACTCACACAAATGTTGGGTGTTATTTTCCATTGTTATAGAATATGAGCAATGTGGGTCAGTTGTCAGTTTTAGCTTTCATCACTAGATGGCAGTGGTGCTGGAGCAATGGACTTGAGGAGGACTGAGGGAGGTGTGAATGAATGATTTCTCCGGTCTACAGACAGATGGAGCCCTTGTTGCAGACATCAACAGATTCCTGCTTCCTAGACAACATTAAATATGAGAACCCTTTGTTCAAATGGAGGAAATGATGACGTTCTAACCCTGATGTGCTGATATGTTACTGACCTTTCACCTCAAGCTCAGTGGAGATCAGTGACCTGTGTCAGATTTTTGTATTGCTGTTTGATCCATTTATTTATTTTTTTATCTCTCTGACATAAGGTCAGCTGCTTGGAGGATGATCCATTTCCCTTAAATTGTACCATCTGATTTCCATCAAGTTCCATTTCTCCCTGTTTTTCACTTTGCAACTGACTGGAATTGAAATGTGTTGCAACAGTGCTCTCTCCTACCAGTAAATAAGGATGCTAGTGATTTGAGTGAGTTGAACTGAAGTGGTTTGGGAAGTGATTGAGTAATACAGTTTTTTTTTTTGTTTGTTTGTTTGTTTTTTCAGATTCCCCAACAGTTCAAGGACAGAATATCTCAGTTTATCACCAAAGATTTCCAGGAACACTAAGAATGGTGCTGTTGTTTGACTGGAAGGAGTGAAGTTAGAAAAAGTAAGAAAAAAGTAGTTAAACAGTCCCTGTTGCCTTATTACCTGGATTACTTGAGCTATTTACATACAGTTACACAATACTTATGAAATATTTAATGGAATCATACTGTGATAACAATTGTGTTGACAGTGAAAACTACATTCTGCTTTGTTTTATTAACAGCAGCAGTCAGGATGTTCCTTAATATTGCCCTAGAAAACTGTTCAAACTCTGCCCTTGCTAAATTACACACATGCACTGAGGTTCAAACAACGCTTGTAGCTGTCAGTTTGAAATCAGCCCATTACACAGCTTAAGATATTTAAGAAAACCTTTATTTGTGACTTATAAACAAAACACATTACCAGATTGATTAAATCATAAGAATCACTATTATCACCTTTACAATGGTAAGCAGGTGTACAAAAAAAGTTATTAACAGATCTGCACTGTCACAGTCGACCGGTGTGTGTCACTCACGGCCACACCCAGAGACTGAGGAACATTCACTATACACAAGCAGAGAATACATCAACTTTATTATTTTTTTATAACATTTTATATATTTTGATTTTTTTCCCCTTCTTTTTCTGTTCTTTTTTTCTCTACTGGGCAAGGAATAGATATGGAAGGTGAGTAAATGATTTTTAATTCACAATAGTGTTTGTATGATCATCATTTCAAAGCTTAACACAAGTTTAAGAAATGGTTTTTCTTACAATGAAAAATCATAAGGGTTAAAAACAGAAAAAAGGCATTTCTTAGCATAACACAATAGCATTATGTATATCTAGAAGATTAAATTCATTTTCAACAGGATAAAAAATGTGATTCTTTCAGGTTTTTCCACAAATTACTGTTCGCAATAGAGTATATGTATGTATGTATTTATGTGTGTATGGAGGATTGAGGGTCTTTGAATGTGACTGTATTGTCTTTGAGAATGTGTATCAGAGGTATATGTATTCCAATACGCATTTCCCAGTGGAAAAACATATCTATGTATATATAGTATCTATATTGTATCTGTTTCCTTTGCTCATAACATGCAAACAGCCACTTGGTGATCTGACAGCACAGAAGTACACCTGAAGGACAGGGCAGGGGGAAGGAAATGTGTGCATGGGAGGGATTGAGCCTGAAAGCAGCACCTATATACTCCTACTGTGACTGGTAATACGATGGTCTAAAAAAAACAGGTGAGATTTTATGACACTTTTCACCATGTTGATGCTGTTCCAGTATCTACCGCCTTACCCTACCCCTTCCTCCACCTTCCTAGATCTGGGTTTCATAATGCCAGGACCAAATAAGGTTGATCAGTTTGCACAGTTCACACTTCGGTCACTGCAACGTTTTATGTTGTTTCCCTGACACGAGGAACTTCGCAGCAGCAGCCTTGTTTCCAGTGTTTATGTGCAGCAATTAAGCAGATGAATGTATTATTCAAAGGTCTTGCCAGCTGTGATTTGTTTTATCTTCGCTTGCTTTCTAGTATCATCCTCCATGTTGTTATCTCTCAGTGGTGCACCATCAACAGTGTGTTTCTCCTCCATTAACTCATAAGAGGATTCCCCCCTCTTTCCAAGTCAACCACCAACCTCTTTCCACTGCTGCTGAACTGCGCTGCATTTTGTAAGTGGTTTTAGTTGACCCAAGTTGCTCAATTGTCACTAATGGCAGACGCAGGAATAACTAGAATATCACTGTTAGTGCAAAAGAGGAATGACTTGCCCTGTCTTCTATGTTGGAGCTGCACACTACTACACTACAATCACTTCTTTTCCTGACTCTTCTTTCACCCTCTTCCATCTTGTCTCATTATATCCACTGCAGCATATTCTCAGTTTTATTGCCAACCTGTCAGACGACCTCATAATGCAACGCACAGAACCAACGCGAGGGATGGCAGAGCTGTCAACAATGAGCAATTAGAAGAGACACTCTGGCTGAAGCGCCTAGGCTCAGCTGAAGTTGAACCTAACAAAATGTGTGTGTGTGTGTGTGTGTGCGTGTGTGTGTGTGTGTGTGTGTGTGTGTGTGTGTATTCTGTGTGTAAATATGCAAATACACAAATGTTGCTGTGTTACGACTGCACAGTTCGTTGAAGGAGAGCGACTTGAAAGATGTTGTCCAACCATGTTGATCTGAACAAACAGGAGTAGAGGGAGGAGACAGGCAGCGGGCAAGCAAATCCTACAAGCACTGAAGCAGTTGAGGCAGTGGTGCAGGGCAACTATTTAACATTCAAAGACAGAAGTAGAGGGATCAGGCTTGAACAGAAATGAAGCAACAAGCAACCTTCCTGTGTCCCCGGGCACATAATACACTCCCATATTAAGGTTGGCATTGGCCTTCAGTCTTAGATTTGGGAGTTTCCAGAAATGGGTGTGTATTGTTTTAGGGTTTTTTTGTTGTTTCTGTGTTTATATGCACGGTAGGTCTGTGTGTTTAAGAGAGGGAAGAGACAGTGTGTGTTCGCTTGCATTTATGTGTGAGTAATAGGCAGAGACAATCAGTATTAGTGTCCAGTGAGTGTGTGAGTGTGTGTGTGTGTGTGTGTGTGTGTGTGTGTGTGTGTGTGTGTGTGTGTGTGTGTGTGTGTGTG
>JBBMJY010000004.1:6489713-6556277 GCA_037833715.1 Toxotes lorentzi
TGTGTGTGTGTGTGTGTGTGTGTGTGTGTGTGTGTGTGTGTGTGTGTGTGTGTGTGTGTGTGTGTGTGTGTATACATGTGAGAAATTAATTAATAACGAGCTGGTCGTGTCACAGTTTGGAGGAGTTGGTACATTTATGAAGAGCTTTGCTTCCTCTGTGCTGCTGTTTCTCTAACATGGAGGATTACTTGTAACTCTGCACTTCCTCCATATTAGCCAATATTTCACAGCTAATACGTGTTTGAAATGGATTATGGTGTGGCTGCTGTTTAGCAGGACAGTATATGTGGCTCCTTGAGAGGAGGTTGCCATGACACCTGATGTGGATATGTGGGTGTTTGAAGCCTCATTTCATGTAACCTGGTGTCCTACATTTAAAATAGGCTACGTTATTTTCTGTCTAGTCCAAGATACGGTTCCATCTAAAATGAATCCCTCTGGTGGTTTGTAGCACATGCACAAATCTGACAGTCGTGTAGTGCTTGTGTGCGCTGAGGTGCATTGCATGTATTCTGCATGAGACCTAGACCAGTCTTCCCTGCATTATTTCTTCTGAATTACTGGATGTCCTCTTTTTCTTCTTAATACCTGCCCTTGCCGAGTCCTCTTCCCTTCTCTGCCCCCTACTCCTTCCTTCCTCTTTTTTTTTCTGTCTCTAAATCTTCCATTCAGAGATATGACTGGTTACCATGGAAACTGCCTTCGCCCACTCCCTGCTCATGGAGGGTGCGGCTGCTGCAGCAATCGCTCAGTTAGACAGTGTTGCCAGGCAACAGGTCACATGGCGTTCCCTAGCAACAACACTACTGCAGGAACCTGCCAATCCTCTTAACCTTTCTCTTTCTCCATCCCCCCACACCTTGCTTTTTTTTTTCTCGATCCCCCTCTACATCTCCTCTGCTCTTCCTCTCCAAAATTGCTTTTAATATTCCTGGATCTCCCTTTTTTTTAATCATGGAAGTCGCTTATTACTGATAACAGCTTCTCTCCCCTCTGGCATTAGACAAATGTCTCCTCATCTGCACCACGGGTCACTTACATAAACACAGTTTTGAGGGTGCCGCATTTAGATGCATCACAGCATATCAGACGGCTTCATCATGATAACAATTCACTGCAGACACGAAAATGTGTCACAAAAAAGGCTCCACCTCTCGATGCATAGAAAAGAGGATCAACCTGCAATCCAGTGTGTGTCTGCGCCTTACCACCAAGCCACTCTTTACAAATGATTTCCTTATGCAACAATGCACCCCTGATAGATCTGCAGCACACTGTGCACTCTTCTTCAAGACAAGATTTGAGTCTTTACATGACTGGAAAGGCAGGTTTGCATCTGCTCTAAAAAAAAAACATAACACATTTCTCTGCAGCAAACTCTTACAGAGAAACTGGGGACTGGTACACCGTGTATCTCGAACAATTCCCCAGCTCTCCTTTCCACAGAGAGAAAAGCCTTCACATATATATGTGTTTGCTGACAGAGAATAAGACATATTCTGTCTCTAACTTGTCAAGTGACTGACTGTGATGTTACACTTCACCCTCAAGTCACTACCTACGTTCTAATTCCTGCAGCTAGACAGAAAATCAATGAATAGTAGCTAGGCTGAGGAAAGCAGGGAATCGCAATGTTCCAAAATCTTTCAGTCAACCAAACACAATCTGCACACAATGTCTTTGTGTGCGTTTCCATGTTACAGTGGTACGCCCAAATTTAGTCATTAGCTCTGTGCCAGTGTTTCTGTGAATGATGAAGCACAGGTCATTTTCGAGGCCAACTCTATTTACACTTATGTTCTGCTGCTACACATTTTCAGTGTTGCCACCCACTCAGGACAACTCATTTCTTATTAAAAACAGTTGCTTCTTTTCTGTCTGTCTGTAGCTCTCCACGCTGCGAGCTGCTTTTATGGGAGGATACAGTTGTTTATCTGTGACTCTTCGTATGGGCCTCGGGCTTTTGGCATCTCAGCTAAGCTCTGTATGAACATCACACTGGAATTCAAGATTATGTAGATATTCAGTTCTGTCAAATCCTCATTTTTACCATGTTATCTGAACCAAAGTAAAAAAAAAAACAACACAAAGATGATCTCCATGAACATAAATTCAGTGTATTTAATGGAATCTAATGCAATGAAAAAAAAAAAGCATGTGAAAAGCTCACTAAATTAACCATATTTCTTGTTTCAGGAACCTTTAAGCTTCAACTTTTTTATTCTTTGGTTTTTGTAAAGATTAAACACATACAACATTTAACTGCTGAGCTCTAGAGGTGCTGGTAGGCGGATTCTTATTTTATTTTTGGATAATGTTTCCAGTCTTTATGCTAAGCTAAGATAACCAGCTGCTGGCTATATCCACTCATCCATTATGTTTTTAACACAAACAACCAAGGTTAATTATTCAGTATTATATTTGGAGGAACACATTCTACTGCCAAGCACTATATTTAGCCTGATAGTAAGGGTCTCTCAAATGTGTACATAGAAATCCAGTCTTTATAACGTGGCAGTGTTGATGAGTAAATGTATCCAGTGCGTTTGATACTTACTTACTTCTGATACTTCTGATACATTTTGAAAATCTATCTGTACTGGTAAAATGGCGAGTCAGTTACCTTCTACTTACATATTTTTTTCTAGTCACCATTACCCCAGAGAAGCTGACACTTGCTGCTTTTTCACCCTACATCCTGACCGCTACTTGTCCACTCACCTGCAGCGCTGGAAACAGTGGGCCAGTTCTGGACGAGCATCCCCTGGGCCCCCTGCATCACAGAGGACTCCTCCATGTGGACCGAACTGAAAGACAGGACACATTCAGAAGAGTCAAAACCTGACCTCCAGCTAATAATTATCTCCTTCTTAAAGAAGTTTGTTTTCCTTCATAGTCAGGATGGTAATCTAACACAAAAATTGCTTACAGTGTCAAAAATTTCCTGCAGTACGCCTCAACAGCCTAGTTGCCGAGGGCGACCAGTTTTAGACTACCATTACACTTCTTTCTTATGGTCTTGTTGCCCCTGGCGACTGATTCACACTTTTCGTATTATAAAAAAATGAAAAAAACTGAGCGTCCCATCCTACATGAAAAATCCTCAGCCTTAAAAGAATGTGACAAAAAGCCCTTTACCCTGAAGCTGAAGCAGCTAAATGGAATTCAGCCGTCATTCCTTTTTATTATTTACACCTGTGCTTTTGAGCTTTCTACACGTGTGACATGTCAAAATGTCTTCAGTGCATGTTGCACTTCAGAATACAGCTGCAGACGCACACTTGCCATGTTGCATATCCTATGACAAGTATTTTATTAGCTATGGCGATCAAAAGCTGATGCCTGGTTTCCTGGCAGCCATTTTTAAAACAGTATATATAATGTGCATGTTTTATTGTACCTCTTTTTTTTAATTTCTCTATTTTACTTTTACATATTACATATTATATAGGGATATATTAAATAATAAATATTAAATCATTCACTGCATGCTGTTTTCAGCTGATCTTGATGCATAGTTATATTTGATTGTTAGGTAATTATATATTATATATGTGTATGAAAAGTAGGACAGTGTTTAAAAAAAAAAAAAAATCACACTACATTCCAAACATAGACACTGCAAAGGCACCGGAGTGGAGTTCTTGAAATTTTAGGTGGTTTTTTTTATTATTTTTTTTTTTTCACTAGATGTGAAAACCCAGAGGGTGTACTTTTCTCAGCTCTACTTTTTTTAAGTCAGTGTAGCTGGTGAGTAGACATCACTCTGAGAGATGGCACTGAACAAACAGTTCTTCCTGTTTTCACTGTTAAAGTTCACTTTCAATTTGTGATGACTCTTACTTGAAAAAAAAAAGTTTTGATGTTGCATGTTTGAACAGAGGAAAAATACATTTTCATTTCAGATGAAAATGGAAACTGTGTTTTATATATCCCTGGCAGTACAAAATATTCCTACTAGTTTCCTAATAAGCAAACAAATTCCATATATGCTCTGCAGTATGTATTCTTGCGATGAAATGTTTTCAAATTCGTTAAATAATTTGACCTTTATTGAAAGAAACTTTGCTTTCTTGCCACTGTCTGTTACAATAAAAGCTACAGTGAGCACCTGTTAGCTTAGCATAAAGACTAGAAACAGAGGGAAACAACTAGCCTTGGTCTGTCCGAAGGTAAGCCTGATACCACCTCTAAAGCTAAAGATGTTATATCTTCTATGTTTAATCTGTACAAAATGTGAAAATGACAAGTTGTGGGTTTACTGAGGTGTTACCTTGTTGTAATAAACATACAAAGCCAGATGCATGAATGCAGTTTCCAGCCTAGGCTGAGGTTTTTTTGCCCTCATACAATCATAATGAATAGTGAGCTTACTGTATAGCAGGACCTACTCTGACCGGGGCCTCTGCAATGCAGCACATCCAGCATCTATCTCAAACTGCAACACACTTGTTATGATGAATAGGGATTTGTCATGAATATAAAATGGCTCTGTACATCCTGAGCAGTGTCAGTCTCAAGCCTTTACATAAGCAGAGGTGCAGTTTTCACATGTGAGGCTATTACACAGATAGGACTGGTGTTTTCTACAGTGACTGACTACACCAGGAATGTGGGTCAGTAATGTTGGTGCTACAAGCTGCGTGTAGTGTGAGACATTACGGCGTGCGTGTGTTAGGGTTAAGTGTTAATGTGAGCCGTCTCCGCGTCTATGTGCATTACAAGCACTGCCATTTTAGAGATGGCAGCGGCAAATTGCGGTGATGATTTGTGTTCAACCATGTCATGTTACAGTGACTTGATGACATGATGCACATTATGATACCCACCGCACCAGAGAAATTAAGACTAATATCCAATTAATTCAAACTTAGACGGCGCAGAGGACTGCACCACTAAGCAGTAAGCATTGTTAGCATGAAATTATGAAAATTCAGTACAAAGGATAGACATGTGGAGAGGAAAGACTCATTAGTCCCTGATGTTCCAGCTGTCCTCATGTCAAATTAGCAACACACTTGTTTTTTGCAACTACAGTTGAAAAAAAAACAACACTGTTTTATTCCAATTGTTCTTTTTAATTGCAGTATTCTCTGATTTGCAGAAGGCAACTAATGAGAGAACTTACATGCATAGTACTATATTTACCCAGACATAATTGGGAATACTCAAGTATTGTTAACAGAGCAAGCAAGATAGGCTTGTAACCCAAACTTTACTAACTTATTTATTTTTTTGGAGGATGATACCATTTGCACCATTTGCATGTGGTTCTAAAAGCTTAATTTTTCAGTCTAATATTTGGTATATATAGTTTATCTATCTATGTATCATTGGGACTTTGTCAAGCCATAGCTAGATAAACAGAGTGCATGCAAGCATGCCCTGTAAATTAACAGGTATGACTGGAGTCTAAAATGTCCTCTGCTGCCTGACTTCACAACTTCACTCCTCATTTCCAGATCAAAAATATATAAATACACACATGTGCACATGCAGGGCAGCTGGACATGCAGACACTGATGCATGCGTGTATCTGATAATCAGAGAAAGGTCATAGTCAGCTCATTTGTCCTTCAGGCTTCCTGCTTAAAGACTGTAACTGGGGGAGGCACTGCTCAGAATGTAGATGGCCTATATAGTATTACACCACAGAGGAGTGCTCTGCCTCCACTGGGAGCTGCACATGGCTTTTCCCAAAGGAAGAAGATGGGGTTGAGGTTCAAACAGATGCTGAGGGGCCACTACTGGTCATTTCTAATGACAGATACTGAGCTGCAGTATTACACCGCAACGTCTTTTTTTTCCCTCAACAGAGGTCATTTTGAGGAGCAGGTATCTGTAGGAAGATGTGCATTGCATCATGAAGGGTCACTGTAGCAGTAGCACAGACCGGGTGCAGACGAGGAGAACGAGGAGAATGATAATGGTATAACTTTTCCTCTGATTATCATGAAAGCTGCAAAAGAGTTAAAGATGGAAAGTGCTTACCTCTGCACCCCTGCCCTCAAAGATGCAGAATATCGCCAGTCAGCATTCGGGGCTTTTGGCTGAGCGAGCAAGAGGTAGAGAGAGAGAGAGAGAGAGAGAGAGAGAGAGAGAAGATAGCGGGAAAAAAAGAGAAGAGAGAAAAGAGAAAGATGGAGAGAGTGAGAGAGAGAGAGAGAGGGGGAAGAGGCTGAGTTTAGTTTGATCTCATACACTGCAGAGCCAGGCTGGGCCATGGTCTCATCAATTAATCATGATACACATCCCAGCTCTGGACATGGTACGAGCACTGCAGTCGCGTTCTCCCAGCTGCAAGCACACTCACACACAAGCATGAATACATATTGACATCCACGCAAGCACTTTAAAAAGGGCAGTGACTGGAAGCCATATTGATGAGTTTTTGGACAGTCTTACTCCGTGGGGCATGTAATTTTGTGTGTGTGTGTGTGTGTGTGTGTGTGTGTGTGTGTGTCTGCAACTGGAGTAAATCTGTTTGCTCCTGATGAACCTGGGCTGAGTGCTTGAAACTCCTAACAGCCCTCTGGTAAATTATTGCCTTTAAGAACCAATAGGCAAGAGCTATCATCGCTAGGGCAACCACATCCTATTCCTGTAGTCTGTATTAACTCAGTCTGAAAAGCAGTCACTTACAATATAATAATTTTTAATGGTGAAATAATGGCAATGGTAAAATAGAGAAATGCTTCTTTTTGGCTAGATATTAGTTTAGATGGTGCTGAGTTTTTGGACTGGACTTGGGTCCCATTCATTTACCTTAGATGATGATGAAATTTTGCTAATGATTATGCCTTTAAGTTCAAAGAAGCATATGAGCCTATTTATAATGAGCTAATCTCTCATGGCCATTAATTATTCCTGACCCTTTCATAATTATTTTCCTCATGAGTAGGTACTGTGCACATGCGCTGCATGAAGTGACTGTGGACATCTGTACCACAGTAAACGGTAAAGTCAGCCTCATGTGGGTTGCAGCCTTAGATCTCAAAAAAATAAGAAAAGCTGTGTTTCGGACACAAACTTGTTCAAGCCGTGGCAAATGTCCCAGATAAGGAGGGCACATTATGTTCCTCAGTTCAATTCAGAGGGGAGTATTTTCTGCTGGTAGACCCAGCCTCTTTGACTAAATCTAATTTGCAGGGCTGAGGAACACAGGCTGGAGGTTAATTTAATTTACACTGCCACACTTGTCTCTGTAAAAGATTTTTTCATAGTATTACTAATGTACCAGAGACTGGTACAAGATAATTAAGACGATGCATCCAGAGGTAAATTCCTAACCTTAGGAGCCTTTGATTCAACAATCTGGCAATAAAAATAATATTATTCCAATATTTGAACCAAGAAATCTTTGCTAGAATCAAATCGAGACTCCTTAAATGTCTGACTGACAAACATGAAGGAAGACACAAATGGTGCATGTATGGCTAAAAAATCAGGTGCCAGACTTGGGATCATGCCAACTAAACAGCTTAATCCAAAACTTTAAAACTGTATTTTAAGTGTTTTTTGGCAGGTTTTCTTTTTAATATTTCATGTAAATCAGGGGTTGTTCATATAACCCAAATCATTAGTAGTATGAATATTGTCTTGGAGTTAAAGGCATTCACTGTTACACTCATGTGGAGGTCATGAAGAGTTAATAAAACTGTGTCACTGAACTGTAATGCAGCCTTCAAAACCAGAAAAAAACATTTAGGCTGTAATGACAAACTCTAAAACAAGAATTATTTCTGCCATACTCAGACACACACACACACGCGCGCACACACAAAGTCAAGCCCACATGCAGAGAAGGAGCAAGTAGTGAAGACGGCACGACCTGTTCTTGGTTTAGATGTGATGACAGCCACAAACTGAAACACAAATCTCTGAATCATCAGAAATAACACAGGAGCCTTGAAAAGCATCAGGGCTGACACTAATGCAGTGTGAGTGTTGAGCTGAGCTGGGCTGAGTGAGTGCACGATACAAGTGGGGACCGAACAAAGAGAATGGGGACTGCAAGGATTCAATTCATTAGAGGAGAGGATCAAATTTGACATTAAGGAATATCATCTCCCTTCAACAACAAAACAGAATTATGGCAATAGTGCAAACTGTAACATCAACCCTCATGAAAAGTCATGTTTGGCATGTACCTAAAAGGGTTTTAGATTGTTTGCAATGAAGTAAAACTTCATTTAAAAAGAGGCTGATAAGCAAAAATGATGATTCATGACCTTGCAGGTTTAGATAAACATAAAGAATTAATGACACACCTCTGGGCAGATTTGCAGCGAGGCATCAGGCATACTCAGTCTGCGTACAAATCCACTTCCACTGGTGAAGAAGCGGTCAGCACCGCTGCCCCAGGTGCCACTGATGGGACGTCCCGTGTTGTAGAACATGAAAGTGTCACTGCCAGAGGTGGCTGTCAGACAGGTCTTGTAGCAGTAAGTCTTTGTTAGGGAGCCATTCCCACGAACTTCGATGTAGTGAGGCTCCACTTTAAGGTCTCTACGAAGCACCACATTGTTATTAGGTTGCCCTGCGGCACCACCACTGCCTCCCCCACCAGCACTCACACTGCTGCTCCCACCATCTGGAGGGGGCTTCTGTGACACACAGCAAGGGGAGCAGGACCCAGGCTGGGTGCAGTAGGCATGGCAGCGGACGATGGCCAGCACCACCACAGTGACCAGGAAAACAAAGGTGGTGGCACTCAAAGCCACAATCAAGTAGAGGGTTACATTGGAGAAGAGCAGCGCGTTGTGAGGTCGGATGATCCTCTTGGGGTCCGGAACCACTTTGGGCGGCACCTCCATGACAGCCACATTGATGGTGGCAGTAGAGGAGAGAGCAGGCTGCCCATGGTCCTTCACTACAACGCTTAGAGCAAAGGAGGTGGAGTTGTCTTCCAGGATCCTCCGAGTGGTTCTGATCTCACCGGTGTGTTCATGCACCTTGAACAAGTCCAGGTCAGTGGCTGTCTCCAGCACGTACACCAACCAAGCATTTGGACCGGCATCTGCATCATATGCCACCACTTTGGTCACCAAGGCACCAGGCTCTGCGTTCTTTTGTACCGTCTCCAAGGAGCGCGTGCCATTGCCGGGAGGGTTGACTATCAGTGGTGCATGGTCATTCTGATCCATTATGTAGATGTAGACAGTGGCGACGCGGCTGAGAGGAGGAATGCCCCCATCTTGGGCTTTGACCTGGAAGTGAAACTCTCTCAGTGACTCATAGTCGAAGGCTCGCAGGGCATAAGCCTCCCCTGTATCGGCCTTTACAGACACATACGAGGTGACAGGGATGCCATGGTTGTTGTCATTGAGCACTGTGTAGGTGATGCGCGCATTCTCTTTGATATCTGCGTCTTGAGCTTTCACAGTACACAAAGAGGCCCCAGGGGCATTGTTCTCAGCCACATAGACTGTATATGAAGTCTGCTCAAATCGTGGAGGGTTGTCGTTAACATCAGCCACATCCACCTGTATGGTCTTCTGGGAGGAGAGGGGGGGGTTTCCTCCATCTGTGGCACTCAGAGTGACATTGTAGGCATCGGTGGTCTCGCGGTCCAGGAAGGCTGAGGTAACCAGAGTGTAGTAATTTCTGAATGACTTGATCTTGAAAGGAAGGCCTGCTGGGATCTCCAGGCTCACCTGCTTGTTAGCGCCGGAGTCTCGATCAGTAACACTAATGAGGGCCACTACTGTGTCCGCACGGGCATCTTCCCTCACAGGGCTTGACAGGGATGACAACACTATCTGAGGGACGTTGTCATTCACATCCACCACCTCTACCACTACCTTACAGTGTGCTGCCACTGCCCCAGGTCCCTTGTCCATGGCCTGGATGTACATCTCATAGGAGTTGGTCTCCTCATAGTCAACATTGTTCCTCACTCTTATTTCTCCTGTATTGGTGTCCATGCTGAACATCTGTCTCACTCTCTCTGGAGTGTAGCTGCTGAAAGAGTAATAAACCTCCCCATTTGTGCCCTCATCCAGATCAGTCGCATTCAGTTTAATTACCAGGGTGTCTTTGGGCGAATTTTCCAACAGTTTCACCTTGTATACTGAGCTGTCAAACAAGGGGACATTGTCATTTGAGTCCAGGACCCGGACATTGATTTTAGCAGTGCCTGTTTTCTCTGGCGTCCCACCATCCACAGCACTTAGAATTAATTGGTGGTAAGGCGTCTGTTCGCGATCAAGGGGCTTTTTGAGCACAAGCTCGATGTGCTTTGTATTTAGGGAGGGTTTGTTAGATACCAGCGCGAAATGGTCGTTCGTGCTAAGCTGATAAATGCGAACTGAATTGGACCCAATGTCTGGGTCCTGAGCGTTTTCAATTGGGTAACGAGACCCCGGTAAAGAGGATTCTGTGATTTCCAGTTGGTACTCGTCTCTGGGGAACTGCGGCGCATTATCATTGGCATCCACAATCTCCACCTCGACATGATGCACCTCAGTGGGGTTTTCGACCAGCACCTCCAGATTAATGAGGCAGGTGCTCGACAAATCACACAGTGCTTCCCTGTCGATCCTTTCATTGACAAGTAATTTCCCGTTTTTGGGGTTGACAATCACATAGCGTTTACCGCTGTTGGAGGTTACCTTAATTTTTCGGGTGGCGAGCTTTCGAATATCCAGCCCCAAGTCATGCGCCAGATCACCGACCAGTGCCCCATTTTCTAGTTCTTCGGTAATAGAATATCGCAATTGTCCACACGAAAGGCCACAAAATAAGGAAAATATCACAAAATAAAAAGGCACATTATTCCCTATCCAGTTGCATATCCCCGCCACAGCCATTGCAAGCTCATAGGATCCGCAGACGGATTAAACGCAGCCTTCCGCCTTTTTAGCTTGCAGTATCTTGCATCCCAGCACCTCATTAAGGTGGGCTAATTTGTCTCCCGGTGAATGAAACAGAAGCGGCTCATCCATTGTGTTTCCCGGCTGAGGTGAATCCTCTCCAGCGCACCCATATTTCCTTTGTCCGTGATGCGTTTTTTTGTCTCCAATGCGCGCTGCTGACGGGTGTGTTTCCCAGCCGCTGGAGCTGTGAAGTCCGTCAACACTGACGAAATTTACCAGAATAAAACCGGAAAATACGAGCGTTCCTTTCAAAATAAACCGGTAAAACGGTCGCTTGTTTGCTCGTTTCTGTCACAGAGTAAACCAGAGAACTAAACCTGAAGAGGGTCCTCTTGTTAATTATGTTAAGCGGCGAAACAAAGGGCTGTGAGTCCTTTGTTTTGCTGGTTTTATTATTTCTGACTGTTTTAGCCGTTAGACTATTTAGAATTATTAAATCTTCATTTTTGTTGTATTCATGTACATTTCCATGTTGTATTTATGACCACACGCTGATTCTACCTTGCATTTTACTTTTTACTTTCTTGTACCTTTCTATCTTTCTATTCACGTGTATTTATTTTCTTTGCTATTTCATAGTAGCTTTGTAGTAGCCTTTACGTTTATTGGTTTTTGTTTTTTTTTTTTTACTTATTTCCTCATTTTTGTTCTGGGTGTTGAGATCGACAAAGTTTTTTTTGACTTCCAGGGGCAGTATGCATGCTCATTCATAGAGAGCTCATTTATATTTTGAAAATATCAACCGGAAATTGTGTAATTCAATGTAGCTGACTTGACCTTGGAAGGACGGTATCCCACCCTAGCGCGCACTCAGACTCCAGCCCTCTCCTCTCCACTGTGGCGCAGCTCCCCCCGTCCCTCCCCACCCACCTCTCTCCTCTCATCCCTCCATTGCGACGTCGGTTGTATGGTCTGGGAGCTAATAGACGACCAACACATTAAAGCACTTCCAGAATAAAGAAAGGCGACCACACAAAATATAAATATTGCCATATAAATATTGATGTATTCAGCGACACCAGTCATTCAGTTCATAAATCGGAATTTCTGTGCAGCACATGACTGAAAAAATTATGGTGGCATTATAAAATGGAGAATATAATATATAATATATAATTTAACAGATTCCCCGCTTGCTTGGGTTTACTGTTGCTCAGAAAGGCAAAGGTCAAGGCAAATCTGCAGAATGCCCAACATCACCACCTCCCCCCCGACATGAAAAACGTGGTCACAGACGTGTTTGGGGGGACTCGCTTATGTTTGTCTCCATTTGTCTGTATTGGGAATCGTAAGAATGGTTTATTTGCCGGTAGCGATTCTGCGGCGCAGCCGCCCCCCACCCCCCGCATGGCGAGCGTTTGGGCAAAGCGCAGGAGAACGAAAGCATTGCACTGACAATCACAACCTTCCCTCCACATGGATCCCTGTCAGTGGTAGACCTCAGACTGTCAGGTCACATAATCGTATTTAAGATGCCTGTGGTGGACCCCGTGAAGCACAGGTCTCATTTCCTCTGTCTAAAATATATCCCGAAGAGAAACATGATATAGATGAGCATATAGGCACGGCAACAAGACGGCTGGTGGTGTGCTGAACACAGCCTGATATTAAATAAATAAATGTTGTTGCTGTATTAGCCAAAATAGTCTACATGTTGGAGGAACTGGCCATTAGCCTTTCTCCTGTGGTAGTAAAAATTCTACAATGAAAAGTATTGTTTACATGGTTCATTCTTGCATTCCTATTCTTATATTCCCATTTCACTGACTGTGTAAACTGAACTTCTAGGGATCAGCCCTATGATTAGTCCTATGGCTGGTAACCAAAACTAAAAGCTTATTCCAAAATTTGCATGTTCACCCTCTGGCAATTGAGATGTTCCATTGAAATGGAACATCTCAATTGCCAGCAGTGCCAGCTGGTGTTGATGTCTGAGGATTTAAACATATATAGGTGAAGTGTGAACAGAACGTATGCAACAGTCTGACTCTGTTGCTGTTTCATAATATGGTTAAAGTCTAGTTACCCCTGCAGCTGAGATAGTAAGAACCATTCAGCACAAAGCAGTTGTAAGGCATTAGAGCATTACTGGCAGTTCCTAGCTCTCAGATGTGTTGTTGTCCAGGCTGTAAGTGCTCTCTGAATGGTTTGATGGACACGAAACTGACCTAAACTACATACCGCTGCTTTCTGTCTGCCCAGCCTGCATCCAGAGTCAAGACAGCATTTCCCACTGCTTTCTTTAAAACGTAGCCTGATTGTCTTATAGTGTGTTACAACAATTTATGGTCCGACAATGCACACTTTTTGCCATGATCTCACACAAACCTCTCTCCCAAACTGGAAAATGTTTCACGGTTTGGATGGAAGCTGTTCACAAATACTAACTGCTCTGTCATAAAGTTACAGTAAAAATGATCTGTTTGGCCAAATTTTTCAACTGTTTAGTATTTGCTGACACAAACCAGGAATGTGTGGCATAGCAAAAGAAGCGGCACCAAAGAATCATGTCAGCACCAGAGGCAGTTGCTCAGGCTCAGGCTGGATGAGGTGACAGAATGAAAACAGTATGTAGACGCTACAAAACACTTTGCACCTGGACAAATCCGGACACAAATGTGTAATTACTGGCAATATTTACACGCAAATGTCAGCCTGAGCATGCATTTGACTTAGTTTGGGATCTGTGGATGTAAAATTGTAACCCAGCTAAGCTCACAATTGAATTAAGACAGATGTAATGAAGATGTAAGCCTTTAATATTAATTAGAATCATTTGTTATTTATGTCAGAGCAGTGGTGGTCATGTGAATCACAATCTCTGTTTACGTGAGAGTAAAACGTAATCTGTCTCTGGATGTGTTAATAAGATGAGGAAAATTATGCATTAATTTAAGCTATGCATGCACACAGTGTGCATACTGATGTGTTGATGCGTGTTTTATTTTCAGTCTTAACCTTAAAATACACCCACAGATTATATTCGGAAAATATCCCTTTGAGTATTATGTTTACCACTTACACAGGTATTGTTATTGTGACATATTGAAGGAACAAGTGAAACATAAAAAATGAGACTAAACAGGAATTGCTGGGTCAGTAACCACAGCTCTCTTGTGTAAAATTTGGGGTAGAGCCTAGAGATAGCAGCGATCAGACAGTGAATGAATTAGCTGCCATAGATTCATGTACCAAAAATGAAACTGGAGTGATGTCTCTGAATATAGAACACACAGCTTTTTGTTGAGTAACAATGAACAGTAGCTGTAAAAAAAAAAAAAAAAAAAAAAAGAAAGAAAGAAAATGTCATGGTACAAGCATCAAATTCACTGAAAATAAAAGTCAGTCCCTGCATTTCACTGTGAAAGTGTGGCTACAGTATTTTAGGCTGAAGCTAAGGTCTGGGAAATCCGTCCAGAACAGACAAGCAAAGTCGGTCACAACAGCTGGCAGGGAAAGTCTGTCCTGATAGCCTTAAGCTGAATAGATCACTGGCTGAATGCATCTAATGGAGGAGAGCCACGATGGCTCCTTTGAATAATCTATGCAGAATCAGCTGGACCACTATAAGATATCATCATAAGAACAGAAGTTTTAGAGAATGTTTTACCTGACAAAACATTAATTAATGCAAAGCAATTAAAAAAAAAAAACACACACCAAAGACTATAAAACAAATAACAGCAAATGTCAAAACAAAAAGAAAAGAAAGGTGAAAGGTGATTGAAAGGATTACACTGATTTTTTGGTCTCCTCACACTGCCCTGGGAGTTGTGTTTTTGAAATAATCCAGCAGCACAGTTCTGCAAACTGTCCCTGGGTTTGCCGATTACCTATAATGTTGATCTGTTGATTGAGAATTGGAAATACTCATATTAACAAGGATAACATTATATTATATTATATAAGAGCATATGCAAGTACATTGTACTTAGTCCTTAGTGTTTGAGCTTGACTTTATTCAGAATTTGAATTGATTGAACGTGCATTTCCGTTCAAATGTGCACTAGTGATTGTGCACCTGCCTGCTTATGGGAGCAATTTTGGATTTTTTTCACATAGGAAAATATTGTTTCCATAGCAACAGCAATTTGATGAATGGTTTCAGTGCCAGTTGTGATTAACATTCTAAATTTGATGTACTGTCCCCACATAAAACATGCCAACAAAAATGAAAAGTCAGTGGAAGCCATGTTAGGCACCCCCAGAACAGGACACTTATGACATTCCTTTGCAATTCACATTCTTTATTCGAATATGCATTTTAATGAGTTAAATTATAGGGCAGCAGAAAGGAGCTGTGGTCAGAGATAGCTGCAGTGTCCTTGAGCAAATCTGTCTGTTCATCTGTGCATCGAATGTGACACACATTGTCTAAGAGATTCATATTAACATACACCACCCGTTGCAGTATTAAAGAATCTAATGATCCCCCTCTGTGTTTTTAGGCAGACATGGTTATTTTGCCAAACTGTGCAGCACAGCTCATGTGCTGGACTCCAGCTCACATTCAGTCATCTAAAGCAACCAGCACATAATGGCCAACACAGTCCAGTGCAGCAGTGACCCCATGGCAAGGGCAGCCACACACATAAATAACCTGCCACAGGCTTCACTTAAGATGGAGCCTAAATCACGCTGCACTTAACCACATCATAGTACTCCATCAGCCTGGCCTCCAGATCAGCGTAGACTACTTCAGTCACTGGTTCCCCCCTGAGAATGTGAAGCCTGTTCCTTATTAATGCTTACACTTCTTTAAATAAATACTGCAATAATCAAGCTATGAATTCTCTCTAATCTACAGCAGCATTTGCCTCATCAAATCAAAATCCCACTGATGTAATATACAGGCAACAAGACAGATGTTTTCCAAGGAGATCTAGTGGACAAAATCACAGACTTTGCAGATGCGGTAATTGATTTGTATTCCTGCCTTGTGTGTATTCCCGGCGTGTGTCTGTAAATCAGAGTGACAACTTGTTCATATCCATTTCTGCTACAGCGCAACAAGCGACTTATCTTTCCTCACAGCACAGACACAAATTAAAACAAACAACACATCACTCCTCCCTCTGACTGCGGTCAGAGCAGCACATTACCAGACACTTCCTCTTCACTTTATCCTTCCATCTGTAGTGCAAATCAGAGCTCTAGGTGATAATACTCATGACCCCATTGTGCATGGGCTCCAGCCAGGTTACCCTCTCTACTGATCTGACTCACTCATACAAATGGGTCAAGCATCCACTGCCCATCTCACACTTTGACTGATGTTCCTGAAATTCCAATAGCAAAATGGGATTATAACTAAAACAGCATTCACGGGTAGAAGTGATGATTTAGTGACTCTGCATTGACTACTTTCCTTCCTAAACTCATAAAGTTTGCCTGAGGTGTCCTCAGCCGAGATCATAATCTGTGTAAATGCAGCATTTGACTTAAATGACTTGTGCATTTGCAGACAGTGGCACTGATAAACATGTGTAGTTGGCAAAGTTTTTCTGATATGGCCTAAATATATCAGAGCATTAGAATCTATTCCTAAAAATAAAAATGACAAGTACAATAACTGTGGTTTGCACTTATTAATATAGTACTCACCTCTTCTCACACTGGATGACACATCACTAACCCCCACATTCATACTCCAGGCCTAAAAGCACAGACAGAGGGCACCAGAGAGCACACTCTGCTAAAAACACAACTGTCATTGCAAAGATTGAATTGACTGTTGCTATCTTCAGTCTTAAGCAGGAAAATGGTCAACATTTTAGGGCGAAAAAACAACATTGCATGTATTTATTCATTTAAAAAAATAATCTAGTTTTGAGTTTAAGAAGTATATCACACTTTTATTTCTTACATTTTACTGTGACCAAATATAGACAACATTGAGCAAATCCACATAATCAGGTTAAAATAAGCAGCTTGCATTCATCTCTGAAGATATTCATTTTTAATATCCTAATACAGTACTCAAAACAGAAACACATTTACAGGATCAATACCCTGCTGTCTGCCAGTCTAGCTCAGTGCAAACCAAAACAGTTCTCTCATTGTGATGGAGACAAGTGATTTATGATAAAAACCCAAAAGACTAGAAATGAAAGCACTGCAGCGCTACACAGAGAAATCCTGATGATGTATATGGGGGAGCTTAATTGCGTACCTCTTTAAGACCACAAATCATCATCTGAATAAGCTTGTTTACTACGTGAGTGTGGAGAGGAGAACGTTTTCAGGGCTGCTGTTATTCTGTGACTGATGTACTGTGTTAGAGCACCGTGAGAACACCCCAAGGCTACAAGAGCTCTCGTTGCCACCTAACAAAAAGGACTGGTGGTCAAGAAACTCCTAACCCCTTTCCCCTGTCATATAATGTAAATTTAGATAATATTATCAACATGCACAGTCTGTTCATTGATTTTCTAGCTTGGCCTGTTTCTGTTCAGGGTCACGTTGGGACTAGATGCACTGAGTAGAGCAAAACACGTCTGACAGGCCACCAGTCCATCACAGGCCTAATGCATGGGTGTTTCAGTACACCTGACCTGCATGTTTTTAGACTGTGACCAAACCTTTGCATGATAATCACCAGCTAATGTCACTTCATTCATGCTGTTTGAATTGCAGAACAAATATATTGGCTGTTCACAGCTGCCCTACATTACTACACTTATTCGCAATACTGTATAAAGATATAATTACAATAATGTTATTGTGTGAGCTAGAATTTTACTGAGCACCCTGCAGAGTAAATCGTTTAACAGTAAAAATTTTGAGTAAACAGTGTAATAAAAACCACACTTTCACACCCCAGTGTCCTGGTTTTTCACAGCTGGGTCGCACAACATTTTCAGAACTATGAGCAGCACCAGTTCTCGCTAGGGTAGGAGAGTTGATGGCCAAGTATTACGGCAGTACTCAGCACACATGAATGTAGCCACAGGTGCACTGCTTATTTTCACTGACCTACTTCTGATTCTTTTAAAGCACAAATAACCAGGGAACCTTAAGGCCTTCAACAGAAATGCTGGTTTTGAAAAATTCTGGAGTGCTGAGGTGAGTGGTAACCATTGGTTTACCACCTATCCAACATAACGTATAACTCTTTTGACTTTTATATTCCAAATATGCCTTATTACCACTTTATCATGTCTCTGTGTAATTCTATTTGGAAATTTCAGTTGAGCATGAAACTCATACAGGACACTGATGGAAGTTTTATTGATGTTTTGGTCCTATAAGACATACTATAGCTATCCAAATGGGCTGGATGTGAGCAAATGCACTTGCGTGCATTGATTACAGTGGGACTTGCTGGCTACCATACAAATTCATGGGGCCCTCACACATCAGTCTCCTGTAGGACTACAGACTGAAAGCCCTGTGTGGTCACAGTGAAGAGCAGACTATGTAATTTGGCTCTAGGCCTTTGCTAATCCTGACAAAGCTATTATTTGTCTGCTTCTGCAATTTGAACTGCAGGCACATCGCCTTTATTTAGTTTTCAATTTCCAAGAATTAGTACAGAGCGTTATACAGAGAAACTGGGTCAAAATGTGTGTATGAGAGGGAATTTCAGAGACACAGAGAGAGAGGGAGAGAGATGGAGAGAGAGAGAGGGAGAGAGAAATTCATGTGTGTCACAATCCAGAAGTCACTTTTGATAACTTCAGTTTCATTTTTCATCACAAACACAACAGAGAGACAGATTAAAAAGCTTTATTCAAACTAGCATGATCAGGCAGAACATTTAAGCCAAATAAGCAACATCAAAATCTGACAATTAACTAGACTTCAAAATAAAGCAAGGCCATTCTCTCCCATACTGTCTTTGATCCACTAAGTGGGATGGAGCTGGATTACGTTTGATGCAACTCTTGAAGCAAACTGTACAATCTGACTGGCAAATCAGCAGAGGAAATTAAAAAAAAAAAAAAAAAAAAAAAACTGAGCTAGCTGTGGACACAAATGAGAAAGAACACACTTTTACTATACCAAGCACAAGCACCACCTGTGCCATTCGATCACAGTGAGTACAGAAGATATCAAAAAAGTGTACTGTATAAAAAAACACAAAGTATAAAGCAGTTCAATTTACAGTAAATGCATCTACTGGTTCGAAATAGAACATCTGTTCTTAAACCAAAAGGCCAACATCTCCTAAGCAGTTCATGGTGTTATTTTCTCATTGGGATAACTGTAATTTGTAATACTGTATGAAATTCCATTATTTCATTCATCAACAGTCACATACATCTTTTACAATGTAGAAGGCACGCAAGGAGCTCATCATATGTGCAATTTATTAATTTAATTCTTCAAACACTGTTGGAATCAACCAGTTCAGGCGATGATTGCACATACAACATGTACTCCACACCGAGAGATCCCTCATTAGGTGACATCTTTAGTCTGACAGACAGACAGCTGTGTTTATGTCTGGGCTGCCTGGTGCAACGGTGAGAGAGGAAAAGAGAGGTTACATTTCACTGATGCAGACTCGATACATCTGAGCGCTGCAATCACATTTAGGTTTGGTGCGTCTGCTCAATAATTTCTGTGCACTCTCTATGTGATCAGCAGTGTTTTCTTTAGTTTTTTTTTTTTACTTGTAGAGTCAGCACTATAAATAACACTGTGTTCTCCTTCTCACAATCCATTCTCCTTATCTTAACCAATCAGGTTTTATAATTTAGCACCCTAACTAGTGGTCCTAATAAGCTCCTTGTTTCTGAGAAATTAAAGTCCTGGGCTTCACAGTAGTGCTACAAGCACTACCTCTGAGGTCAAGAAAAGTACTCTTGTTTTAGTTTTGACTTATGTACACTATCAAAACAACATCATATGCACTAAACTACAAATATGCAACACAAAATGCCCTTGAAGAAGCTCACAAAATCTGCATTAAAAGTTAATACATAAAATACCTATAAAAACAGGAATATTCATAAAACACCTTGACTTATATTCCCTTATACCATGGCAAATAAATACTGTAAATACTGTACAGTTTAATATTCTTCCTCTTTTCAATAAACATAGTATTTATCATTACAATTTTTTTTTAGTTTCCCCTGTAATTGTGTTTTTTTAATTGATTATTATTATTATTATTTTAATAAATAAACACAGTTAACATTTGATTTACCAGTTTTATCAGCTTGGAAAAAGTCAGTCAGAATTAAGCTGAGAAGATAATAGCTTATATGTGTGAAAAGCAAAATCTTGTCACAAAGAAATGTGACTTGACATTTGACCCTGTTTTGAAAAATGTGGTTTATGTTCTACTCTGTGCCCGTTCGGGCCCCTCTCAAGTTTGCAATGTCAGAATAAAACTGAATAAAAATTTGACCTGAGGACACACCTCCCCCATGCACCCTCACCCACTCAGTCCAACGAGAGGAGACAGGCTGAAACAGTTCAGATTTCGAACATGAACCTGTTTCAGATTCTTTCTTTTTTTTTTTTTGTTTATTTGTTTGAAAAATCAATATTGCAGTGTTATTGTGTCTCTCTAATACAGCCAGAGAATTATATTCCCAGTCAGATACTTTATAACAGCACAGATGTCTGTAAAGTATGAACTGCACACCTGATGTTAGTGAAGGTGTAAAAAATGTATAGAGCTAATTACTAACCAGAAACACTCATGTGTTTCTTTTCATTTTCTTTCATTCTCTTTTTGTCATTTTTCACACATTCATCACTGTTAAGTACAACAAACATTGTAAAAAAAAAAAAAATCTAAAATTTAATCACTATTTTTTTTTCATTGGAAAGATACTAGTTATGAGTATGAGCTTTGCTAAACAGCAAGACTCATAATATAAGTAGAAATGTTCTATTAAAAAGAACAAAAGAAATAAAACACCTAGTGCAAAGCCTGAATCAAAGACACAACCAGCTACAGTTCAGTATTTAACAGATTTATGGAAGAATCATATTCACCCTGATTCATATGTATATTTATAATTAGACGTGTTTGAACGTTTGCTTAAGAAATGTTGCATGATGGCGACTTATTCGTATGGTGAGATACCGATGGTTTCTAGAACTACAGCACACAGCCAAACCCTGGAGAGAAGGCAAGTTTGTCCATTGAGGAGCTTCAAAACATTAAGAAGGAGGGAATGATTTACTACATGAGGCCACTCTAGTAATAGCCACATATTCTGCCATAAATGATTTCAATTCTATGTCCAAATATTTGGAGCATGTTGTAGAATCATGCAGATTCATGCTTAAAAGAGAAAAAAAGGTTGAAAGCTGAGGTGATTAGTGGTCGATGCTTGTATGGGGGATTGGAGGAACTAGAGAGAAAGAGGAGCTGGAGCAGAGCGACTGAGGGAGGACAGTTGTTTTACATCTTCTTTGTGAGTCACAGGAAAGAATTTCAGCCAAAGACTCCCACGAAGAGATGATTATATCATGGCAGTTCTCTTCTGGGTTCCTGCTGAAAGACGGCACATAAAATTAGCCACAACAGAAATTCTACCTCAATATAAACTTCTAGAAAGTCCCCACTCATGCAACAGTGGATCGTGACTGGTTACTGCCACCATCGTTGACATGTCTTTGGGTTTCAGGGACGTTTAAAGACAGGGGTAAACCAACACCTTGTTTCGGTATTTGGCTGTATATTTTTCGGGTTCTTTCAAATCAGTGTTTTTGAGTATTCACAATTTCCACGAAATCATAACTGGAAATCAATCAGACTAACATTCAGAGCTAAAATAAAATATGACAAAGCCGTAAACTACTATAGGGAAGCAGAAGATGTAAATAAAGCATGCACAAGCAGGCATCACAATGTGCTATTTGGTATTTGGTGGGCCAATATTACAACTAAAGAGGGGGAAAAAGAATAGACTCCATGTCATTGTAGGACACTGCCCACAGATTTGAAACATGGTCTAACAGAGCTTGTGTGCAGGGATGTGGACTTATTTGATGCAGTCACTGCTCTCAGGGACGTTACCCGCTGAGAACCTATTCAGGACAATTCATTCTTTAATCCCCTTTTTTTTTCCTATCTGTGCCATCACTGTGCCCCGAATCTCTGCCAAGCTAGCCAGATGTGCACAACACAAATCTGACCAGTAGCCAATTTTATTCTAATCTCAGCTCTCAGTATAAGCTGATAGGTTTTCTCACTTGAGAGGCTGGCCAATTTAAATTTTAGTGCTCACAATAGCATTGCATTAGAGCAGAGTGTTGGATTTGTGAGGGACAGAATCTGACCAGGGGTGGACAAATGGAAATAAATCGATTGTGCTCTATTTTATCAGGATAATAATAATATGTTGATGAAAGGATTACACTAAAGATCTGTATTGGGAGCTGTGACAATTTATCAAACCAATTTTTTTGAGCCAAACCAAACATGTATACCAAATAGAAAAGGATAGAAAATGTCTACACAATTATAGTGGCTCTACAGAATGTAGTTAGCAACCAGCATACCTCCAGTTGTAGAATGGACTTCCTTTCATTTTGAGTACTTAAGAATAGAAAAAAGAGACAAGTTCAGTGGTACATGTGAAACTCAAACTCTCACTTACAATACGCACACACAAGTTCCTCTCTCTCTCTCTCTCTCTCTCTCTCTCTCTCCATATACACCTGTGCATTTATGCATATTCATGATGTTTAATCTTTCAGAGCATCAGTTGTTTCGGTTTAGTCTGCAGGTCCAGCTGTACAAAAACAAACAGCATCTGGATCAGTATCAGCACGTCTACATTGATTACAGTCTACTGTGTGCAGGAGCACTGCCAGAGATTCTACAGACCCCCAGCACTGTGCATCTCATTAAGTACAGCAACACGTCTTGTCCTTGAAGAGAGCCCCACCATGTCTGGGCTTCTTTGAAGTGCTCCGCTTGTGTGTTATGCATCTGCAATAAATGACCTACATACTACATAAGACATCGAACAGTGGCACATTTTCAGTTTGGGGTGCGGGGTATTTGTTTGGCCTGATTATGCATTCATAGCACTGATAGCTTGCTCTAGAAATGCACAGATAATGAACATCAGCATGATTATGTTCTTATCTTAGTTGTGACTAATTTCCAAGATTAATTTTTTTCCTGTTGCCTTTGAAAATATGTGCATTAATGTCCATTATATATTTCAAGTTATGAGTTTGCCAAGCAAATAATTTGACCTAATTCAGCATCTTTGCACCATCAACCTCAACGGTTTTCATTTGAATCACATTTCAGTTTTCAGTTCAGTAGTTCAGTCCAGTGACTCCTAACTTAGGGGGCTTAGGTGTTTTTTGTGTAAAATGTCAATCTGAAACGTGACTAGTAATATAGTCATGTCTATAGCTGTCAAATAAATGAATTAGAGTAAAAGAAATAGTAGAGTTAAAAGCACATTTTCCTCTGAAGTATAGTGAAGTGGAATTATGTGTAGAACTCATGACACGTGTAGGTGTCATAAATGAAACCACTCAAGTAAAGTGAAAGTGCTAATGCGCAGTACCTGATCAGAAGTACAGTACTTGAGTAACTGTACTCAGTTACTTTCCACCACTGGAGAGTTAAAACTATGCACAGATATTTGACAGAGACCTTCAACTTGAATATAATCTCTAAATCTCCATAATCTTTCCAATGTTGCCTATATGACCTATTTAAAAAAGTATTAATAACTCTAAAATGGTGATACATTCAGTGGTAAAGACACTTCCTTGAACCTGCAAAAACTATTAACAGTATTATTAACAGCATTACCAAACTGCATCCATAGATAATACAATAAAACTGCAATAAAAATTTAGTGGACTTTCAGGGGGGAAAAAATCATGATATGTTAGAGAGTTACAGTTCCATCAAAAGCTGCCCTGTAAAACAACGCATCGCACCTGTTCATCAATCATGGCTGATTATACTAAATCGCAACCAAACCCAGTGACCATTTCACTCATACATACCTCCAGTGTGGATGCTCTGGAGTCTGTGGTCTCACTTGGCCCTATGCTCCTGGGTATACTGGACACAAAATACCCAGCTCCTTTGGGAATTATGGGCTGTCTCACCACCACTTTGCCTTTCCTGGTCTCTGCAAGGAACAGACTGTACCAGTAGGCATCGCTGGAGATCAGCGTGGAATCTGCGATGGTGGAGCTTCTCTGGCTTATTACACTGTTCCTGCTGATCACGCTGTTCCTATTGGCCGGGGGGATCTTGATGGCCTTCGGCTTTGGTTTTTGACACTTCAGCACAATAATAACCAAGATGGTTATCAGCAGCAAAAATGACACAGCTCCTAAACCAATTACTAAGTACAAGTTTAGGTCTGTGAAGACATCATATTCTAGTGGCAACTCTGTAGTCTCTGAAAAGGGCATAACATGTTCTACTGTGGATATCTTGATGGTGACAGTAGCAGAGAGAGCTGGTTCACCATTGTCTTTGGCAACTATCACAAGCCGCTGTTGTCTTGGGTCTCTGTAACTGAACATCCTCGTTGTCCGGATTTCGCCATTATACTGATCCAGACTGAAGAGGGTTGCATCACTGATCTGCAGGAGTTGGTACGTGACCCTGGAGTTCTGCTCAGAATCGGCATCAATAGCAATCACTTTGGCGACCAAGTGCCCCTTGTCTGTGGACCTTGGTATCACCTCCTCTACAACAGTGCCCTGTGCCCGCCAAGGTGACACTATGAGGGGAGTGTTGTCATTTTGATCCAGAACGATGATGTGAACTGTCACGTTGCTGCTCAGCGGGGGAACGCCAGAGTCTCTAGCCTCGATGTGGAAAAGAAAATCCCTCTCTCTCTCATAGTCGAAGGTCTTCAGGGCATAAAGATCACCATTCTCAGGGTTGATGGAGAACAGCATTGACATAGACGTGTTAACGATCTCCTTCTCCATTATGAAATAAACCAAGTACTGGTTCTCATTTAGATCTGGGTCAAACGCACTTAGAGATGTCAATAATGCCCCTGGTACATTGTTCTCTATGACGTGGATTGTGTAGAAGGACTGAGGGAATGTGGGTGCGTTGTCATTGATATCCAAAATCTCTAAAGTGATGGTCTCGTGTTCAGATAAAGGCGGCGAGCCTTTGTCTGTCACCCTCAGTATGATGTCATATTTGCTTATCATCTCTCTGTCCAGTGGTTTTGAAACCAGCAGCTCAAAGTAACCCTCTGAGGATTTGTTTAGGATGAAGGGTAAGGTTTCTTGCTGGTTCAAGGTGAGCTGCACTTCCCCGTTGACTCCAGAGTCCCTGTCACTGACACTGACCACCGCGATCAGTGTCCCTACAGAGACATCCTCACTTACTTCACTTTTCAGAGACTTGATGGTCACCTCAGGGTAGTTATCGTTCAGATCTGTGATGAACACCATCACTTTACAATGTCCCGACAGTGGGTTCGCCCCCCTGTCTTGAGCCTGGATGTGCATCTCAAAACTTTGACTCTCTTCATAATCGATCACCTCCTTCACCTTGATTTCCCCTGAGTTTGGATCAAGTGAGAAGATCTCTTGCGTCTTCTCTGAGGTGTACAGTGTGTATGAGTATATCAACTGGGCGTTTGTGCCTTCATCCAAGTCTGATGCGTTTAAGGTCATGACCACTGTCCCTGCAGCCGAGTTCTCTGAAACATTGACTGCAAATACCGGCTGACTGAACAGGGGGGCGTTGTCATTGATATCCAGGACGTTAATAATGATGCTGGCTGTGCCGGAGCGGGGAGGAACCCCTCCATCCACAGCAGTTAAAATTAAATTATGAACTGCATGCTCCTCACGGTCCAAATTACCATTGAGGACTAAATCAACATATTTGGAGCCATCACTGCCAGTCTGTATATCTATGATGAAGTATTTGCTTTCACTGAGATAGTAGGTCTTGATTGAATTGGCGCCCACATCCGCATCCACGGCGTTTGTCAATGAGAATCTCTCACCGGGAGGGGTTGCCTCCGAAATGTCCAAGGGCATTGTCTTTCTGCGAAACACAGGCGCGTTGTCATTGATGTCCATGATCTCTAGCTCGATGTTAAAAATGCGAATGGGGTTCTCAAGAATGACATCCATTTTCAGAAAACACGAGGTTGCTTTAGTCATGCATATGCTTTCCCTGTCAATCTTCTCGCGGATTACCAGCTCCCCTGTCTCTTTATTGATGTCAAGGTAATTTTTGCTGTGAATGACATCGAGCTTCGCTCTGCGCTGCACCAAACTGCGAACATCCAGACCCAAATCAGTGGCCAGATTGGCAACAAAGGAGCCCTCTTCCATCTCCTCCGGAATAGAGTACCGAGAGATGGAGAGCGCAAATCCCCATAGTGCAATGAATACAAAAACAGCCGCGATCAATCGTGTCCGTAAAGGTGCAATGATAAGCGCCATCATTCTGGTATTATTTTAAAGATAGAAAGGAATCAGATCCGCCCTTACGATCAGGTTGTCTTGATGAAGGGGGGAGCCGGTGTCATTCTTGCCTCCACGAGTTGTAGTTGAAGCTGCAGTAGGCCAATCAGTACAGTACCGCTGGAGGAGCGGGGCTCTCACAGCAACGCTCTGCAGGGGCGTATGCAGCATCTGTGTCGCCTGACTGGGTGGCCTCACTGAAATTAAAGGGTGCAAATGTGAATGAATGGCTCCACAATGTCCAAAAAAAAGGAGAATTATGAATTATAATAATAATTATTTTACTCATTTATTTGTTCATAATTTGAAAATCTTCAATGATCACACCCTGGATTTGTCCGTTTAAAATAAAGCTTTCAAAATTAATAAATGCTGTGTGACAGTATTGGCAGTTCAGAACAAATCAGGATATTCCCAGAATCTGCATTATCTATCTATATTGTACCAAATAGGAATAAAATAGAATTGCTAAAGAACTTTTTTTTTTTCGTATATTCATATCTTTCTCTGTCCCTTTCGGCCGATGTCATGTGATATTTGATCTTTATCTACATACACCACAAAATTCATTTGAATTTCTCACCATTTCTCAGCTCTTGTATCTTGTAGGCTACTCCTCACTTAGCCTAAACAGACTGTCATGGAGTTTTAAAATATTTGCTGTTTTAATATTTAAATGTATCATCAACAATGAGAAACTATATTCATTTTTTGTTTTAGAGTAACCTAAATTAAAGAGTCTACCATGGCCTTGGTGACTGTTGTGATAATGGACTATGCAGCCTTTTCTCTCTGCCAGTAGCTGTAGTTGAACTGCATTTTGATCTGTTTGGTTTCCAAAACTAAAGGAATTGTGAACTGACATAAAGTGAGGGCAATCCTCAAAATTCCTGTTGTTTAGCTCCATCGCGTGACAAGTCAGAGAATTACAGGAAGCTCTAGACTTCATCCACCACACATAACACACACACATCCTCCTTTTACTATATTCTTGGGGAGTCTTAATTTAAATAATGCATTTCCTAGACCTTTATCCTAACCTTAACCATCACAACTTAATACCCAACCCCTACCACCTAAATGGAGCTCACACACACTCACATTCCAGGATTAGGACTAAACCAAAAGCTTTTTTTACTCTAGAAATGTTTTGGCATGATGTCACAGATAAGTCATGTTAAGTTGCTGCTTTGTCAAAGGTAAATCTGAAGTGATCAAGAATGATCAAGTGGTCCATTGCACATTGTTCAGATTTGGTAAGACACAAAAATAAAGATGCTTCCTAAAGGAAAAAGTGAGATACACCATGTTTGCTTCATTTTTTTCAGTTAAATGGAAGAGAAATAGAGCTGCAGTAATAACACCTCACTCCACATTCATTAATATCCTGAATGTAACCAGAAAAACCTCTAGCAGCTTAATGGTCACATTTAGAACTGGTGTTGATGGTCAGTTTCCACAGAGGAGGCTATCTGTGGGGGAAAGGCACCCTCTAGTGGACATACCAGGGAAATTCCTCAGCTCAACTAGAGTTGGAGACCAGGGATTGTTGGGTGAGAGAAGAGAGAGATAAAGAGAAATACAGCTACACAGATTTGGCTCTGAACAGATTTAACATGGCACAGAAGCAGGACATATGCAGCGTGTCTGTGTTTAAAGCACGAGGGACATATCATGACTGCTAAGCCAGGCTATTTTTGGTACTGGTTGTGATACAGTCAAAGATAAATCTTGGCTTGTTTGTCTGTTGGCAGGACAGAGTTGTGGGTGTATCTGGATTTGTGTATTAATTCCTGACAGTATCTAAATGACAGACATGTATATCCTTTATTTATTTATTTGTTTTTGCCTGAAACTTTTATCCATTTAACTTGATCTTCAGAGAGTTCCCAATAAACCTTGAAAGTGGCTCATGGCTCACAGTTCTTTTAACATGAAGCAGTTCACTGAGGCAGTCAGGCCCAAGCCCGAGATAAACCCACCAGTCTGCAGTAGCTCAGTTCGATGCGATGGATCTTGGGGATAATCTCTGCAGTAGTAGTTTTAAAACCCTTGGATTTATTGACCAGAATTTCAGGAGAAAAGGTTAAATGATGTGCTGAGCCATGAGTCCTGACACGAAAATAATGACAGTTTCTTCTCTGCCACAAGCTTCATGTACGTAGATGTCCATGTCACAGAGTGAATATATGACTGGGCTCTTGCCTTTAACTTCAAGATTCAGGGGGAAGGATTTGGTCTAGTTTCTATGCTTGATTCTATCTTGGCAGGGAAACGACATAAAATGGCTTAAATTGGGAGGAGAGGTTGATATTTGGCGTCCCCTGATATGACTTCATGCCTAACACCTGTGACTCCTCTATGGAGTCAGATCAGAATCACTGAACAAAATGAATTTGCAAGGAGCCCTTTTTTTTCTAATTCTATGTTTTCTGAAAGCCAGTTAACTAATTGTTGCTCAGTGCTCTCAATGTCAAGAGATCACATTATATCTGTTCAAGCTATGAAAAAAAGTTTGCTTCACTGCCATTAAGTGTTTTTATTGCTATGAAAGTGATGCTTTTGTCGTTCTTGAAGTTATTTCAGAGCAACTGATGTAAACGTATGGCTGTTCTGCCAAAATAAGAAAAGTACAATTACAGAGTCGAGGAAAGATTTATTTATATTATAGCTATATTGTTATAGTATATACAGATTGATGGGTAGATTAGCTGTGTAGTCATCTGTAGACATACAAAATCACCCTAAATGATAAATACAAATCTGAAATGTGAATAACCAGCGATTGAAATATGCAGTAACACTACAGGGATGACAACATTTCATCTGTGTAATTGCCCTTTGAAATGTAATCAACAATTCAATCTGATGTGTCAGTGCAATGCGTTACTGCACAGAGTCAGATCACAGCTGCGATGCTGCTCCCTATCATACTCCCTAAAGGAACCAAGATATACAGGTTGCATGGTTACACTCCTTATTTTAACGTCAGATATTTTCAGTCAGATGTGTTTGTTTTCGTGTGTCTCTTCTGATTTAAACGAATCTGTGCTACATTACTTTGCTGTCACTGTCCTGTGTTTCCATTCCTTTGCAGTTTTAATGCATTTTGCCTGGATTGTATTCACATGTATTAAACCTGTCACCAAATGGACCCAGGCACGACAGCATGATAGGAAATGAACTGATAAGACAACTGTACCTGCACCACAGCTCGATCATCCAACCAAGATCAACTTGTGAATAACAATGGTCACAGAGACTCTTTATTGTTAAGTGTTGCTGTTTATTTCTGTTATGTTTTTTTCTTTAATACATATCTTAAACCTCTACTTTCATGTATTATTGCTAACATAGTTAGTTGGTTTACAACTTTGACACACAACAGTGCACTCAGTACAGCTGTCCCTACACAACAAAAAAGGTGTATCCACCTAAAAGAGACTGATTTATGGAAAACCTTTGTGTAATGGACTCTAAACTGTTGAAATCATGAACCTTTTAGAGTTAAACATTTTCCTTACTGAGAACCAGCAGCCTCCACACAGATCAAATCACACTTTACCTGAGTTCACTGCTGCTGGGAAAGAAAAATATGTTGTTCCTAGTGTTCCACTGCGCTGCCTTCAAACTAGACCACATTGCTTTAAAAGGCTCGACTTCACGATGTCCATCCTTGCTACTTGGAGAACCCACCATAACTCAAAATAGACCTATTTGATTTCAATATTTACAAAAATAAAAATGTACTTGTTGCAAGGGGTGGAATTGAATTCCACTGGGAAAAGGAGAAACATAGTCTGTCAGCCTCCAAGAGCAGCTATTCCACTGAAGAAGCAATTTATAGTTATTAGTGTTAGAACTAGTTAATGGCAAATGCACCATACACAGAATATACAGAATAGTTGGTGTATCATTTAAAGATAGAATTGCTTATGAGACCATCATCTTTGTCAAAAGATTGTTCGTAGTTTGAGATGAATCTTTTTTTCTTCCCAAATGTAGAGAAGGTGTTGTACACGTCCAGTTCTCCTCTGGGTGCCAGCTTCAGGGTGCTGTAGCCAGACGTGGTGCCAGGAATGTATACATTGTGCTGGTAGTCTGGTGGTTCAGAGTGAGGCTGGGTGTACTTTGGGGTCCATGAGTAGTTAGGAACTGCTCCCTCTTGAAGAGACATCTTGCAGTCTGTAAAATGTGCATAAATTACAATTTGTATCAGAAGATTATTTCTGCAAAGACCTCACATTTGCATACAGTGCTCTTGATCTGAATAAGGTGGTTTTAAAGGCATCTTCATAATTTCAGCTTTTTCGCCAAAAAAAAAAAAAAGAAAAAGAAAAAGAAAAAACACCTCTTGCAGGGGCTTAAGTAATCCTCATGCTGATGCATTTAAATCCCCCCAATTTTGGGGCCTGGTGTTATCTGCTTTTCATTTTACCATTTTATATTTCAGACTAAATCCTTAAGCACAGACACATGGAGGATCCCCAGCCTCCAACCTCCTCTTTCATAAGAACAATAAAGAACCCACATTCCACAGCTGCCGCCACCTACCATTCATGTGGTTTCCCCAGGTCCAGTACTGTGGTGCCACAGAGCAGGAAAACTCATCAGCTTCATATTTTTGTTTACGTGAAAGTGTGCCCTCCATGTGTACCGAACTGTACCTAGGAAGATAAAGAGGCAGAATAAGCAAATAAGTTTGCACATGTATGTGTGCATAGTCATTGGCTGAACTATATATTCACCTCTTGTATGCTGAGTTGCGTTGGTTCTTGGTCCATGTCCAGTCCTTGTTTGAATACTTAAGCTGCACAGTTGAAGCATAAAAAAAAAACTTAGTGATCAGATAAAGTAGAACAACTGCAATTAGCTTATGTCTAGGTGCTGTCATGTATAATGGCAAGGTAAAAGGCATCGTAAATGGGACTTTGTGTATAGTCAAAGTCAGTTTGACTGATTTGCCTTTTTGTCCATGGTTCATTTTGAAAGCCAACAGAGTCCCATAGAAAGAAGGTCCAAGTCAAGTTTTAGTTTAACAGCTAGAAAACCTGAGGAGGGATTGTTTATGAATTCCATTTTTACCAGACCATTAAAAACATTTGGACTGTGTACGCATTTCTTATGCTGATAGATTACATAATAGGCTTTCTAATGCAACATTATAATGGCTGAGAAGACGTCACATCTCCTAAAAACTGCAAAATGAGTGAGTAGCTAATCTGCTTATGTGACTAATGTTAGTTTTAATATTGATGGAGATTCTGACACTGTTGACTGGAGCACAAATACTGCCGCGGCAGATTTAAGATCAAGAGGCAGCTTTAAGTCAGTGATAAAAATGTGTATCCCTTTTATCCCTGAAACACCTTTTATCCCAGTGTCACACAGCTTGACACTGTGATAATCTGCCCAGACTGCAGGGTGTGTTGTCACAAGGTGTGAGTTGGTTGAAATTGTATTTTCCATTTGATTACTTAAAGAAACTACCATGTCATACCTTTTTTATTGCATCTATCCCACAGATAGTAATAGTAGGGAAGTAGCTGTAATGTGATGTCTATGATATTCATATGATCCTTCTTCACACATTCAATCATCATAACACTTTTCAGTTTAAAATGTAAATTAGATATTAAAGAGTTGGCTTGGATAAAACGTAATAGTGCGACCCCTAGTGTGTGAAATGCTTGGTGACATTTGCCCCTGCAGTGAACCTTTTCTAATTGAAGTGAGAGAGCAGGATGTCTGGTCATAGACATGATTGAGTGGATTTAGTTTTGGGATTTGTGTAATTATTAAAGTGGATGACAGGAGACATATTTGATTTATTTGTGTTTGATTCATATTTCAGAATGTTACCTCGTTTGGGGTTGCTGCTCTGTTGTTGGTCAGCTCATTACGGTCCAGTGCGCTCCAGCCAGAAGTCAGGTAGTCTGTGCTCTTGGCATTATTCTGTTGGACTGACATTACCGGACTGCATGGCTTGAGGAACATGAAGTCACTTTTGGACGATTCCGGTGTGAGACACATTTTATAGCAATACACCTGAGGAAGTGCGCCGTTGCTGTTTGCCTCTGCGCAGCCAGACGCGCCCGTGGACATCCTCACATTAAGGTTGGATTTTTTGAACATCTCTGTCTTGGTAACGGACGTTTCTGAGCGAGAGCAGCAGCAGCAACACCCGCCGATGGTGGGGATGTTGGACTCTCCGTTGGACGGTCTGCCCTTCAGTCTCCGCACTGCAACCAGGACGATAATAGCCAGCAGAAATGTGAAGGAGATTGCGCCCAGAGACACGATTAAGTACAGAGTGAAGTTAGAGCTGTGATGTGGGCTTAGTGACAGGTCACCCAAATCGGGCTGCGATTCTGGCAGGCTGTCAACTACTGACAGGATGATGGAAACCGTGGCCGAGAGGGGTGGCTGACCATTGTCCTTCACCAGAATGACCAGTCTGTGCCTCGTGGGATCTTTCTCCATCAACTGGCGAATCATCCTGATTTCGCCTGTGTACAGAGCAATGCTGAACAAGCTCGGGTCTGTTGCTTGTAGCATTTGATAAAAAAGGCGCGAGTTCTGACCTGCATCTGCGTCCACCGCGCTGATTTTGGTGACAAGGTAACCGGGGTCAACCGATCTGGGCACTGATTCGCTTGGCGCCGTGCCGTTCTGCGGAACTGGCGACACAATTACAGGCGCGTTATCGTTTTGATCCAAAATAAAGATATTCACCGAGACGTTGTTGTTCAGAGGCGGGAAACCGGCGTCTTGAGCTTGAACTGTGATCTGAAAGTTTTTAAGTTGCTCGTGGTCGAAGGATCGCAGTGCGTAAATGTTCCCGTTGTCTGAGTTTATGGACACGTACGTGGACACAGGCATCCCCTGTATGTCACCTTCCAGTATAGAATAGGAGAGGTATGCGTTTTGACCAGAATCTGGGTCCAGTGCGGTCACAGAGCAAATGGACGCCCCCGGCGCGTTATTCTCAGTCAAATACACAGTGTATGAGGGCTGTTTGAAGTGAGGCGCGTTATCATTCACATCAGACACTTGAACTAGAATAGTTTTCCGTGTGAATAAAGGTGGAGAGCCCATATCTCGGGCGGTGAGGGTGATGTTATACTCTGCGACTGTCTCTCTGTCCAGAAAATCACAAGTTACTAATGTATAGTAGTTCTTAAAGGAGGAGTGGAGCTGAAATGGAATCTGATGGGGAATCTCACAGTCCACGTTCCCGTTCTCACCTGAGTCTTTGTCCATCACACTGATGACGGCTATCACCGTCCCCGGGGGCGCGTCCTCTTGCACAGGTGTGGACACGGATGTCAAGATCACCTCTGGGAGGTTGTCATTTTTATCCAAAACGTTCACCAGTACTTTGCAGTGAACTGCTACAGCGGAAGGTCCTTTGTCTTTCGCTTGCACGTAAATTTCATGCATCCTGGCCTTTTCATAATCTATCACTCCTTTGACTTTGATTTCTCCCGTGCGTGAGTCTACGCTGAAAAGCTGGCGCACTTTGATGGGAGCGTGGCCACTGAACGAATAGGTGATATCAGCATTGGGACCCTCGTCTAAATCGGACGCATTGAGTTTTATGACAACTGTGCCTTTAGGTGCATTTTCAGCCAGTCGCACTCTGTAAAACGACTGATCAAACACAGGCGCGTTATCGTTTGCGTCCAGAACGGTGATATCAATTTGCGCAGTGCCGGATCTCTCCGGCGCGCCTCCATCCACCGCTGTCAGGACCATTTGATGCGCACTTTGCTGCTCTCTGTCCAGTGGGTTTTGTAGGACCAGTTCAGCAAATTTACTACCATCGCTGCGCGTCTGTATATCCAAAAGGAAATGCTCATTTACGCTTAGTAAATAGGTGCGGAGCGAGTTGGATCCAACGTCTAAGTCCTGTGCGCTCTCAAGTGGGAAACGGGATCCTGGCGCAGCAGACTCAGATATGTCCAGATTAAATTCGGTCCACGGGAAACTAGGAGAGTTATCATTCACATCCAAAATTTCCATCTCCACTCTGTAAAGCTCCAGAGGGTTTTCTATGACTACTTGCAAGTGGAAAGAACAGGACAAACTCTGCTCGCATAGTTCCTCACGATCAATTCTTTCGTTGACAAATAAAACTCCATTTTCTAAATTTACCTCCACGTATTGCTTCTTGGCACCTGAGACTATTCGGAATCTGCGCGCAGAGAGCTTGTCCAAATCCAAGCCCAAGTCCTCTGCAATGTTGCCAACAAAAGCCCCATGCTCCAGTTCCTCTGGGATTGAATAGCGAATCTGTCCCCAGACTCCATCCAAGAAACAAGTGAACAACACAAAACGGCACACCACATGCCATTTCCCATACAGTCTTTTCTTTGCTCCTTGTGTGTCCATCTGTAGGATGAAGCAATGCCGCATCTCACACCAAGGTCTATGGTGCTCTGCACTCATATGAAGTGATTAAAGCAGAACTGTGCAAGATACAGTCTGGAACAACAACAACAAAAAAAACTTGACTTTGGTGGGACTGGAACAGCGACTGTCTGCCTGAGAGAAAAGAGAGGAGAGAGAAAGGGATGTGCAAGGTCTACTAGCCTATCTCAGATTAGTGTGCGTTTTGTGTGTGCGTGTGTTTATTATTGGCCCCACTACTCCAATAGAGAGGAAACGACATCTGCTCAGATAATCTTTCCTGCCTACTAGCCCGATCAAATTCATGTCACAGTCTCTAGGCTTTGACCGCAGGTCAAATATCCTTGATTCAATTTCTTGTAGGAGTGTTTCGTCATTTTCAACTGATATACTTCAGCATAATCGGATACAAACAGACCTTCCTGCAGCATATTCAAAAAGTTACAACTGTGGACGTTTTATTCTTAATCGATCTATAGTTTTATTTAAAAATGCTTTACTGATCTGGAATGAAAGGATTCTGTTAGAAACGTTTCAATATTAATTCATTTTCAACAAACTGGCGCTGTGCAAGGAAATCAAAATGAAAATATGCATATCCAATAAATTATGTATTTATTATCAGAGGAAGAGGGAATTTCAGTCGAACCTTAATCAAATCAGTGAAAAAGCCTCAACACAAACCAGCTGGAAAGACCTTAGCTAATGAAATGCAGAGTTAAAACAGTCTTTTAGAAGAATACAGAGACTGCATTACAGCATTCACACTTAAAAAAAAATGAAAAATGAAAGCCTATATATTTATTTTTTATAGAAGCTGTTACTATAAAATGACTGTGAAGTCTCCAAATGGTGAGTCTATGCACAGTAAGTGTTTGAAGTCTTTAAGTTGTGAAATTGTCCTCAGGAAGCAGCTCCAATTCCCAGACATCATTACAGTACCCTGGCAGGGATTGTTCCAGTTTAAAACAGCCCTTTCAGCATATTTCAGTGAATTAATACCCAAACAGAGCAGTTGTATTTGTTTACCATCCACCTCAATGCATGCTCCACCCGTTTGCTCTGAAAAACCCAGTTCCCTGGTTAGAAACTGAAAACACAATCTGTCTGCAGGAATGAAACTGCAGCAGATGGTGAGGTTTTCCATGGGTTCATGCTCTTTTTAATTAATGGAATGGAGATTAGAGGGCATTTTCCCTGGATCATTAGTGAACAGAGGAATTAAGACATTTTGTGAGGAATAATCCCAAGGCTATCCATGTGATGCACATGTGGTTTTCTCTCAGTGGTCATATTGACCTGCTTTTCACAGCCTAAGTGCATGGCATCACTTACGCACTGCAGAAACTAAGTAGCTGGGATAAGGGGACACAACCACCACATTTAGGGATCAAAAATACAAAAGAGATTATCTCTCTGTCACTCTCACTTGCTCTCTGTCTCTGACACACACACACACACGCACACACACACGTACACACTGAGGGCAGAAGTAGAATATCAATCCCTTTGTCTTTAACTACTTTCCAGCTTTAAAACTGTAGGATTAGAATAGGTTAGCCTATATTCTGCAGCTTTTAACACTTAAGCGGTTTTAGTTGGATACAGTGTTGTGCATTCCGCTTAAATGGTAAAATGCCTATCATGTAACGTGGTCTGAGAGCGCAACTAATTATTCAAAATTTTATTTAACCTAATGCAAAACATTGCAGATGTTCTGCACCACCTGCTACGGAGCGCCGGAAGCAAACTGAGATGACTTTTTCACATGATTGATGCAGTTGTATATAAACACATCTGGTGAGTTCCTGTTGTATTAATGACAGAGATGTTATGGGGATGGGGAGCTAAACAGAGACATGAAATACCAACGGAAGTGTTACACACAGCATGAATTTTGACAGTCTGGAAAAAAAAAGAAGGCCTGGGCTAGTGTGAGAGTACGTGCATGCTTTGACATGAAGGGTGGTCAGAAAGAGACTGATGGCTTGAGTTTATCAAATGCACTCAATAGAAAAAATAACATTACCGGGAATAGGGATTTTGGCTCCAATATGGATATTCCATTGGTAAACATAGATTTTCATTAATAAATTAAGCAATTCAATAGTCTGCAAAAATCCATTTGGATATTACCTCATGCGCATGGCTGATTGTGTTTATTATTAAAGTCTCTGTTCCACCAAGAAAATGTTGTTCTCTTTTCCTTCAGAGTACAGAAAAAAAAAATCAATGACTGAAAAAAAAATGAGAGGAGAAGTCCCTGCTCCTCATTTGATTCTTACAGAAACTATGAGAGCCAGTTGTTTTTATATTTATTATTATATGAATATTATGATCATGGTTATTATCACTAAGACAAAACTCAGATTGTGTCTATGCTGTGTAGCGTCACAGTCTGTGTGAATCTACCCTTCTTTCTGCCACCTGTAAATGTAGCAGCACATGGGTTTTCATGAGGCCATGCACCTGCATTATTAAACTAGGCCCATTGTGTTTGTTGGAACTTGACATGAATGTCACTGGAAAGAGGGACAGGTGAGCGCAGAGTTGTTATTGGAGTTGTCACATGGAAACCTCCTGACACTCACTGTTGGCACAGGAAGCCTCTGGAGTCATTAACACTAAATTCTTGTCCAGGCGAGCCCCAGTCACAGGAAAGCAAAAAGCTATGAAAAGAATCTCTTTCCTCTCTCTTTCACTTATTTCCTTTTCATACTGGTCAAAAACCTATTTTTCCCCACTTAAAAAATACAACATGATGTGCACTTTATAGTTGGCATCAAATGTTAACAGTCTTGCCATAAATGAAGCTCCCTGATGGTAACATCAGGGATCTAATGGTAACATATGGGCATGTCATAATTTATCTTAGCATTAGCAGAGTACCTAATGTCCTCCTTAATAACACAGGCTCTGCTAAAACTTCAGAATTTACACTACCACTTTCTAATACGGCACCACCTAATAAAGGCTTTATAAACAATGGCTCAAATGTAATCTCGAAAACGTACCTTCTGGTAAACTTCCAGAACAAAATCCATGTATTAACAGCTATTAACAGTTACATCTTCAGAGCACAGACTCTATGGAACACTGTAAGAACCCTGTATGAATAATTTGTTAACATCCTGTTTTGCTGATGACTAAAAGTGACAAACCCTTGACCCTTAACTGACATTTTTCACATTTGTGACCACAGAATTGATGGTTTATTAAAAAGTTAGAGCCATTCCCCTTTATCAATGATTCACCAACAGTTATAACTGCTGACCTGATGGTTTATCAGAAGGTGAAAATCTCATGATCCTTTAATAATGCCCTACTAGCATTTATAACTGATGACTCATGGATTTCTCTCAGTCTAAGAAGCCACAGAGTCAGCAGTTATATTGTTGTTAGTGAAAGTCATTAATAAAAGGGGAATGGCTCTAACTTAATCGATCATTCAGTTCTGCAGTCACAAATTTTAATAATGTCAGTTACAAAGGGTCGCAGGTTGATCACTTTCAGTCATCTGCGGTTATAACTGATAATACATTATTAATCAGAAGATTTTTCAAGAATCCATCACGTCTGCAGTAGTAAATGTTAATTAAGCTGTTGATAAATGGACTCTGGTCCAGATGACCTGAAGCCCTGTTTTCCAGTAGGTAAGTGGTCAAACAGTCCTTTTGAAGGATCTGAACGATGAATTAAAATCTGTGTAAAAAATCAGAAATCAAAAACAACAAATCCAAACAAAAATTATGGCCTTTGTGTTTCCTGGTTAGGCAGGCAAAGACTGCTGTCATGGTTAAACTTAGGGACAGGTCATGAGCATGGTTAGGGTTTGGGAAAGACTGCCTTCATGGTTAAAAGACATTTTTTTTACTGTTGTGAAGACACAGGATGCAAACAGCTGTCTCTGATGATGAAGTTACACACTTTTCACTACCAATCATCCACCCTGCTGATAGTCGCTGTGGAGAAATGATCAAAGAGATGGCTGCATGCACACATCAGCAGCAGCCAATGAGGAATTTGAGAAAGAAAGATTAGAGAGAAATTCAGGGCATCCTGGTACGGTGGTCCTGAGGGTTAAAACATGCCAGCGTTACTGTGTTTTGTGAATTTTTGTTGTGTTTTCTAAAATGTTCTCGTGTTTTGACCTTCAGGACCACCCTATCCTGGTATACGGAGAGACTAAACAATTATCCCACCAACAAGCAGATGTCTCTGCACTACAACATGCCAACACCACCCATCAATAGAGAGACTGCTCAGTCTGTGTAGCATGATCTTCTTTCCCAGGAGGACAGACTGGTAGACAGCCAATTTGAGAAGCTTCTTCTCTCTTGCTATCGTCATTACTTTTGCAGGAAAGGAGAGACAGACTTCAGACAGGAGCGGAGACTGCTCTCGACTGATTTTGAACTGATCTATCATAAAAGCTTGGCATTCTTATTTTAACACTAACAGCTATCATTTTTGCAGTTTAATCAACAAAATCACTGTGGTCATTTTTATCATTTTCACCTTTTGATAGTATTACTGAAATTGGAAGCTTTCCAAAATGTTGTTTATGACATTTTTATTTTCTCATTCCAAAAATGTGACATGGAAAGTTTTAAAAAATAATATATATTATCGCAAAGTCTGTGATAAAAACAGAGCAGAGCACAGTACATGCTACACCTTCAACTAGCACAGGTCAGTCTTGTGCTGTGTTCAAAATCCATGCTGAATACTTAATTTTATTCTACTGTATATTCTTCTGCCAGCTACTTCATGGGCAACAGTGCCCATAACGTTGGAATCATTTTGTTTTTAGACACATTCCTCTTTTTATTCCTATTTATACACATCAGTAATCACACTGGAAGAGACTGATCAATAAAGTTCAATAAAGGTATACACATCTATCAGGAATAAATCACATTGTCACAATCATTTCATGAGAAGAGGTTAAACATATTTTATACTGACTTTATGGGCAACAGTGCACATGGGCTGCAATTTGAGTACCATGAAGACCATATGAACACTTACTTTTTAAAATTCTTGACAATTAATTTTCTGTTGATCCACTGGCAGATTAATTGACCAGACGTTTCAGCACCAGAGTGATTTGGCTGATTAGACCATATATCAGGCCTGTGCTTGTACAGACAGTGTTAATTCACATACCCCTCACTCTCTTGTTAGTATTGTTGCACTGCTTTGTGGGGGAGAACAATTTATACCTTTATCATTCTTCGTACATGAACTCCAGTCATCTCAGCCAATTCCACTTCCACTGTCACCCTGAGCAAATGTCTAAGCAGAGAGAGGCACTGAAAAACACCTGTGTTGTTGTGCACTGTTCTGAGCCTTATAGTAAAAGTAGCAACAGGCTTTTTCACAGAAGATGTTTTGACATGTCACAGCAGGAAAAACTGAGGTGCAAATAATAAAATGAACAACGGATCTAATTTAGCTGCTTCAGTTGCAAGGTCTTTGTACTGTGAATGCTTGCTCACTGTCTTATTGTCATGGCTGTTGCATTAATGCGTTAATGGCATTACTGCAGGTCAATAGAAAGCTGATTTTAACCATTTTATTTACATAACAGTTGGTAATACAATACACCATAGTTTACTTATTATATATTTTGCATATTAAACATTTATCAAAAACAAAAAAACAAGTGCACTGACTGCACACAAGCCTGTTGTGGCGATCAATGGTCGCAATTAAATTTCATTGAGACCACACCTGTTCAGCCTAAAGTGGCGCGTGCAGCTCAGTAAAGGTCTGGACTCAGCTAATCATTATGACAGGACTTTAACACTGCAGTGCGCGTAAGAAAAAAAAAATAGCTGTTGCCAATATCTCAATGAATGAATAGTTCCCAAAGGTCTCAAAGTTTACACCGGCATTACTGAGACGAGATGCAGCCGCACCTGAGAGGTCAGGTGGGACGGAGTTGGACTGTACCATCGAAGGTAAAGCCCCGCAGCTAGCATAAACCAGGTGAGGCTACACCTGTTAATCCCCCTCTTACGTTTCTAAATGCCGCTCCACCACACAGCCTCTGACCGCCCTGGATTATTCTGGATTTGACAAAGTAAACTAAATGTGTTTGCAGCGTCACTCAGTAAGTTTATACAATGGTAAAACGGGCGTCGCATTAGGTGCAGTAGTTGGCCTGTCCTCCGCAGTAACTTATCCAAACGTGGTCTGACATTGTTCTGCCTTCATTGGCATATGTGACAGTTTCTTTTTCCACATTTTCCGTGAACACAGGCGAGCGCACGCTTCACACACGGAAAGCCCCGTTTGTGCCGCTGACCCTGGACAGAAACCTCACCCCCATGTGCGCTAATGAGTGGAGGGATATTAAAGATATTCTCCTGAGACGGTCCACAGCCCCACCGTCTCCTTCAGTTAATTTGAGGGTGAGTAAAATGCCCTTTATGACCCAGTGCTGTGTTTAGGTATGCACAGGTTGTTGTGTAGTGATTTGGTCACAATGCATTTGATTGAAGAGCAGTCTGATAATTGCTCCTTGTTCAACAGCCTCTAAGCTCGAGCTAAATCTCTTTGACCCTCAGTCTGTGGAATTACATTAAGTTGCCAATTAGGTACACCCAGTTAAAACCACTGCGGTTTCATATAATAGCAATGAAAGCAATCTGCTATACTATACCACACTTATACTATGGGATGCTGTACTGAGAGGTATTTATTCTACCCTCATTGAAATGAATGGATGGGTTAAGTAGTATACTAGAGTAGTATACTCTTAAACAAAAACATTCTAACCTTGATGAAGGTTATAGGATTCATTGCATAGCTGCTGGGTGTACATAATGAACTGGCAACTGAGTTGAAATCTGAGGCCTGAGACCTGCCCATCACATTCAAACAGCGCCCCTCACTGAGGGGAAAGAAGACCTGGTTTTGTTTACCTTGGTTGTTGAATTTTCAATCCTTAGTACAGTGAAAATATGTCTCTTTGCCATGTTTGTGACTTTTAATTTACCTGTGTACTATAAAGTAAATGTCTGTATTGTAGGCCATTCACTCAGTGGTACATATAGGCTCTGCATGGCTTTATTGGACTAGATACCTTCCTGGTTTTTGTTATATGACAGTTTGTTCCTAGCATTAAAATTTTACCTGCATCTTGATATTTTATATACACTGCCCCTCCCTCCACTGCTGGCTCCCTCAATCTGTCCTCTCATCCCCCATCAACACAAACCTATTATTTAGACAGCCTTCGGCAGAGTGCACTTCTCTTACATCAGACAATCCATATATGGCTGTTATTAACCAATCATACCTAAGTAAAGTCTTTTTCTTCCTGGCTTAGTTTTGGCTCTGCTGAGCATTATCATCCTTTCAGCAACGTATTTCTCATGTCTCTGAAGTGCGACTTGCCACTCAGAGTGCTTCAAAGTAAACCCGGTGCCCTGAAGGTCGACACAGAGTATGGTTAGTTGGACTGCTAATACACACAAACATGCACACGTTTTTAAAACGGATGCTGTAATAGCTTTTATGAGCTGCATATAATTGTAATCATGGTTACTTTCCAGCTATTGGCAATAGATTTTAACAAAAGAGGCTTTCTGGATTTTTTTATTTCGGCATCCCACAAGTGGCACGTTTTTCTCACTAGATAACTAAAGTTGTACCTGTGAAGTTGGAATTATTATGCCTGTAGCATTATGGAAATATTGGGTTATGGCACAACATTGTAAGGTTGAAAATCTCTACTATTTTCACATAAACCTGTAAGTAATCAGAAAGCTTTAGGATTCAGAAATACTGACCATCTTAACTCCTTTTATATAAAGGGTCACATTTCCGTGACTTGCATCCCTGCCACTGAAGTGTGTGTTCAGATGACACTCGGGTGGATTTGATCTGCTCATCAGAGACTCGTTTAAGTAACTCAACTTGCAGCCAGTGTTCCTGGCTGTTAGAAATATGGCTGTGCCTCAAGTTTCCAGCAGATAGTTGCTTAATAAGTAGCGTTGTGATAGTGGGGAAAATGGCATCAGAACTAAGTGAAAGTGTCAGAAGTCAGATTGTTATTCTTAGCAAAGAGGGGCTTTCTCAGCGTTAAATCATGGCCGGACTAAAGGTTTAGTTTAGGTTTAGGTTTAGGTTTCTAAGGGGGCAGCGCATGGACTTTAAAACGCTTTGCAGAAACTGTCAGTATCAGTCGTATCCAGAGCACGATCAGGCAGACCGAAAGTGATCACACCATCAGAAGATCAATAGGTCAAACTTAGTTCCCTGAGAGATAGAAAAGCAGCATGTTCACATATACAGAGTTTGCTAAATAGAATTGCAAGACTCCAATCAACAAAAGTACTGTGAAAAGGAGGCTGTGTTGTAGTGGTCTCAGAGGATGAGTAGCAGTTTCTAAGCCACTTCTCAGGAGGAGACACCAGCATTTAACAGTGGATGACTGGAAAAAAGTCTTATTTACTCTTGAATCGAAGTTTGAGATTTTTGGCTGTAACACAAGAGCATGTGTGAGGAGACGACCACAAGAGAGAGAATGATATCGCAGTGTATCAAACCGACAGTGAAACATGGTGGTGGGAATATTCAGGTCTGGAGTTGGACACCTGCACTGAATTGATGACATCCTGACCAAATAGAAGTACCACTTCATTCTTCAGAGACGTGCTGTTCCCTCTGGATCTTTGCATCTTTGTGATGAAGGATTCATACTCATCAGGCTTGGCACAAACTTGTGGAGTCCATGCAGCTTGACAGCTGTCATTAAAGCAAAAGGCAGACAAACCGAATACTATAATCTAAAATTCATTTGCATTTTTCAAAGATCAAACTGTTCTCTCAAATCGTCAAGCTCCTGTTATCAATTCTAATGAAAATAAAAGAGTACTACATTCAAAACAAATGCAAAATATAAGTATCTTGACCAGTGGTCTCGGACTTTTGGACCCCACTGTAAATACAGTATTGATTAGCCCCCTGCTCCTGTCTTGAAACGCATAAACAAACAAAACCTTGTTTTGTATTCAGTATTGGTCTTTTTTATGTTAAGGCCTCAGATAGCCAAGCTAAAATAATAAGCAAAACAATGTGCTTTTGACCTTTGCTTGCTTTTATCAGTGATTCAGTTAGCACTGGTGATAAGAGGGAAAAGATATGTGTGCTTTGAGGAAAATTGCATTCTGCGAGATGCCCTGGCTGTGATAAAACTGCATTATTCACATGACAGAACAACAAGCTGATAAACCCTATCCTAAAACATTACAAGAAGAACAGTTCAAGTTTACAGACAAGCCTTACACTGTAAACCATCACATTTTGCTGAATATATACTGTATAATAGAAACAAACGTTCAGGAAACAGAGGAGAAAATACAAAAATAAACACACTATATGGACCAATATCAGTTAATGTGAGAGAGTGCAATATTAGTCTTTTATCATATCAAATCCTTAGCCAATATCTTGTGATGTATGTACTTTGTGGGATGTATGGGAAATATAACAATACATAGTTTTCTAATGGTTGATTGCTCTTTTCACTGAGAAGATCCATCTTTGGACGTTCTCTTGATTTATTGTCTCATATTCCATCCTGTTGGGAAATGTGTAACCATTTTCATTTATAAAGTCATGTCAGTGTGACAGGTTGGTCATTCCTGTCAACTGGTCAGGGACTCGTATGTCTTCCCATATGAGGTCACACACTCTGTAGTTGTTCTCTTCTAAAATTACACTTGGTGAGTGGTAGAGCGCAGAATAAAGACCTAACAGCAGACAGTCCCTGAGCAGAGTTATATCAAGTGGTTTGAGCGTCAGTGCGTTTTTATTTGATTAATGTAAGATGTCCTTCCCTATGATATGCAACACAAATGTCTCCTGTGGACTGTATTGTAGGGCAGACCCTTGGCAGTAGTAAGAAGCAAGCACAGTCTGTTAACTTTAAATAAATAAGGCCTAAAAAATCTGTGCAGTGAAACATCATTATGTACTCCTCAGTTGACCAGTAAGCCACAAGTTGCAGCCTGAGAGGACTGTGTGAATGAGACCCCTGTGTCTGTCTTTAGCTCATGTGCCAGTCACCATTAATGCTTGTTGCACCAGCATGGCTTTTCCCCTCTGCCTGACACTCACTTGTACTCAGTCTACCCTCAATTGCTGTCACTTGTGTCCTAAAGGCTGTCATCTCCACTTTGTGCTCCATTGCCACCATGTCTTTTCCACTGCTCTATTTTCCCCAGTTCAGTCAGGCTTGTGGCTGTTTGTCAGTAGAGGTTGATAGCCCAGTTATTTGGTTTAGCTGTCTGCCTCCCTGTTGCTCTGCCACTGCATTTTGGCACCAGTGAGACATTTCATTATCTATCAGTTCCTCAGCAAGGCCACATTTCTAACAGCACCTCATGTTCATCGTTTTGCTCAATTTAATAAACTAGTGTCATCCTATCTCGAAACATCTGCACAGTACATGAGTACACATGGGCATGCAACGATTTCTCAGTAAAATTTGCTTGTTTGTATATTTTAAATAATGGCAGTTCATTTCTGGTTTTGTTTAAAAACCTCTTAATGTGCCCCTAATTTGAAGAGATATCTGTCAAGAATGCAAGGCAAAATCACACCTGTAGAGGTCAGCATCTGTCTAATCTTTTTATAATGGAATATGGATATCATGTAGACAGATGTGCTTATGATTCAGCATTGTTGTTTTGGGTTATTTAGAAGACAAAATGGTTTTTGGCACAAAAACACAATTGTTATTCAGTTAACACACTCAGTGGAATTAGAAACCAACAGATCACACAGCATATGATGACTTTGTCGACATAGGTTATTTAGACAGCACTTTGAAAGGTGAACAGCTTGGGGAAAAATTTTAAAAACAAGTTGTTGGTTTTTTAAAATTCTTCTTCTTTTTTTTTTTTTTTTTTTTGCAGCTTCATGCCAAAGTGATTAATATTTACATGTCAGTTCTTGTTAGTGTCCACATCATACCAGTGCCATTTTTCGACAGAGTGACTCAAAGGCTTCACAGTTATTAGCCAGAACTCATCAGAATTCAAATGCCCTCTGGCTAATGGCATTTCCCAGTATAACATTCCTGATTAGTCATTAAAATGTGTGTCATATAGATATTTGAAACACTTAATAGTATGCACGTACAAGGTGTGTACCGATCTACGGGATGTGACTTACCTTTACCAAAGCTTTACGTTCTCTTCTCTGCTTCATCTAACCAGTTATAATTAGCTGAAATCCCTCAATGTCAAAACATGCCAAAATGGATTAATATCTAAATTTGTAAAAGTTCAGTGCCTCAGGTAAAGCCTGTAACATATAAATTAATTACCACTCTTTGCTATTTAATTTGCAAATTAATTTGCACCAAAAAATGGCACATTTTCATGGCTGAATGCCAGACTAGTATATTTTTCACATGTAGGCCTAGATGAACATTACATGGTCTAATCTACACTGAACACTAGGAGCATCCCTTGTAGATACATACACAAATAGCCCATTTGACACGTGTGTTTAATTGGAAAGGTCAGCGTGCTGCCTGTACTGCGGCACGGATGGAGCAGTTTTGGCTTCGGTGTCGTGTTCAAAGGGACTTCACAGTGTTGCTGTGTAATGTGGATGTAATATCAGTCACCCTCTCTTTCCCAGCGTAGTACACCTACAGGTTTCTGTTGCCAGAAATCAAAACAGCAACCTTTCATTTGTCAGTCAGCATCCCTACCTCTGAGCCTACCTGCTGCCCCAGGAGAGTTTTCATTGCCAGTTGTCAGCAGGACTTTGGTTTTTTGAAGTGCTGGAGAATAAAACTATAAACTCTTCTATCACCGTGTTATGAAGTGCATAGGTATTGCATGAACTTACGGTGAAAGCTGACACAAGGGTTTTATTCTTTAAATGGATCATATAGCTTGGCATAAACAAATGCACAGGAAAACTGCTGAGCTAGAATATCAGTGTTTACACTGAGGAGGCACCCCCTTTTATAAGTGTCCCATTGTTGGAAACTGGAACTTCAGTTGAGCAGCAGCTGACCATGCTGAAGGGCAACTCAGTAGTTATATATAAAGAGGCAAGCGTTAATGTCCAGGAATTTAATTAGAGCACATTGACAGTTGCCTTGTCTATAATCGCAACTGTATTATTATAAAAACTTTAGCTAACTAGAAAAAGTGTTTTATATATACAGTGCTCTCAAAGTACAGTACACCCAAAAAGACAAAGCAAAAACAGAACTTTAGAAATTCTTATGAATTCTTATTTATTAAAAAGGAAAAACCGGAGTGTAACATAAGCATTCAGACCCTTTTCTCAGTACTTAGTTGAAACATCCTTGGCTGCAATTACACCCTTAAGTCTTCTTGGGTATGACGTGACAAACTTTGCACTTCTGGATTTGGGGATTTTCTGCCATTCTTCTCTGCAGATCCTCTCAAGCTCTGTCAAGACCGATGGGGACCATCGGTGGACAGCCATTTTCAGGTCGCAGAAATGTTCGATTGTGTTCAAGTCAGGGCTCTGGTTCTGGGACACTCAAGGACATTCACAGAGTTGTCTCTAAGCTGCTCCTGCGGTGTCTTGGCTGTGTCTCTAGGGTTATTGTCTTGTTGGAAGGTGAAACCTTCGGCCCAGTTTGAGGTCCTGAGCTCTCTGGACCAGGTTTTCATTAACAATATCTCTGTACTTTGCTCTGTTCAGCTTTCCCTCAACCCTGAGCAGTCTCCCTGTCGCTGCTGCTCAAAAACGCCCCCACAGTATGATGCTCCCACCACAGTTCTTCACCGCTGGGGTGGTATTGGGCGGATGATGAATGGTGCCTGGTTTCCTCCAGACATGATGGTTAGAACTGAGGCCAAACAGTTCAGTCTTGGTTTTGTCAGACCAGAGAACATTATTAAAAGGGAAAAATAATAATAGTTTTACATGTTAACGACATACTTTAAACCTGACTAAAAGCTTTGGAAAAATTATGTTTTTAGTTTGCTTTAAAAAGAAGATACTGTTGTAGCAGAGCTTAGTTCATGTGATAGAGAATTCCAGAGAGAAGGACTATGTGCTGATTTGGAATTTACCTAAATGTTAACTGATCTATGTGATGTATCCATATGCCATTCATGGATTTAAAATAAATCAAAGGTATTTTAAAATCAGTTCGTTGTTTTAGTGGGAGCCAGTGAAGAGAAGTTAGGACAGTAGTGATGTGTTTGGTTTTGCTCTGTTGCTGCAGCATTCTGAATGAGCTTGAGTTCATTTAACACGTGCCTCGTCAGTCCAGCAAAAAGTGCATCACAGTGATCTAGTCTCCTGGCAGTAAACGCACACTTTTCAGAATCTGACGGAGACAGGAAGCAGCTAACTTTAGATGTATTTAAAATTCGGTGTTATAGATGCTAGATGTGTGCTTCTGAAAGTTAAGATGAGCATCCAAAATCACACCCAAATTTTTGGCATGCTCACAAGGCTTTACCGACAGGGGAGTTAGCAAAGAGTGAATCTGTCGTCTCAAAGCCTTGGGACCTACTTAAAGAATCTCTATTTTGTCCTCATTTAGCTGTAAAAATTTTTTTGCCATGCAATACATGATCAGCAGTGCATTGGATGAGGTCAGTCTGTACTTGTTGGAGAATGTAATGTGTAATGTAATTGTTAGAGACTGTGGAAGAAGAGCGGCCACACCCATCAGCAAAAGAAACTGTTATTCCTAATATTGGAAAGTCTAAATATAAAGTATGAGGTAAATTCATTACATTTCTTCTAAGAGTGGTGATCAGTAGGTATTGGTTTAAGAGGATTAACCAGATTATCAATTGTACTAAATAGAAAATGAGTTATTAAAATGTTCAATAATAATTTGAGGACAGTAATGCTGTCTAGAGTTTTTCTTTTCTTTGTTATATTTACTGAGCAGGTCCTTATGAATATTATAATATCTAATATGCATTGTCACCTGTGAGACCTTACACAGACAGCTGTTTGCCCTCAGTTGAATTTACCACAGATATACTTCAGTGTATATCAGTGTAGAAGTGTAAAAACATCTCAAAGATGATCAAGCGAAATGAGACACCTGAGCTAAATTGCAAGTTTCATAGCATAGATCTGAATACTTAAATAAATGTGATATTTCAGGCTGCAAATGTGGAAAAAATCTGAATACTCTCTGAATGCACTGAATATATGTATAGTATCTGTGTTTAGGAGGAAAATAAACAGACAAATAGGATTACAAATTAGTGTGAAGTTGCTTTTTGGTTAATTAATTGTCACAGTTACCAGTGACAAGTTGACTACAGAGGACACGCCTCCCACCGACCTGAGTTACCGCATAACTATCCCTGTTGAGGAGGAATTAAAAGCTGGATTAATATTAACACCAGAGTTGGTCTGAAAAAAAGAAACAAGCTACTAAGACAATTCCAGGTTCACTACAACTTGTATGAAAACAACTGTAACAGTTGTAATTAACAGTTGTCACAGTCTCAACTTCTATACAATTAGTTAAATAACATCCAGTTTAAAATAAATCTCAATGAACACATTGGAACTTGACTCTTCTTGTCAGTGAAAGGGTACATGAGCTCATGTGACAGCGCTGTGGGAGTAGGTCAGACAAAAAAGGCTGGGGACCACGTTAGATGATACAGAAACCTAGAAGACCACAAAAATATATAAGACAGACTTCAGACTTTAGACTTCAGACTTGAGATTAAAAGAAATAAATGGAGTAGATTAAATTAGAACCATAAATAAAAGGTGACATACTGTAAAGCAAAACATGGCAGTGCAACCGCTCTGGGTGGATAAACAGAAAAGATCATTCAGCATGTTGGGTTTGTATGGAGGCAGTCAGTTGAGAGATGTAGTTCAGGTTGGAGGGCTAGCTGAGTAGGCGGACAGGTATTGGGAAGAGGCTGCAGAAGCGGCAGGCAGAGCCAGTGGAGATGGACTAATTCCACCTCCCACAAATCCTCCAACACTTGATTGCCTGGGTGGGCAGTGTCGGAGGCAATCCTCCCTGCCCTCCTCTTTGCTCTGGCATTAGGCGACTGCTCAGTGGAGAGCAACTGGCAAGCAATGACCCTCTCAGCTGGATGACACACTGCAGGTTTTTCTCGGGAGCAGGAAGAAATGGAGCCGTGGCAGACTGCAGAGGATATCAGAATAGTGTTGATTGTCAGTCTTTATTCCTGGATAGGATATGTTCTGATATGTTTATCCTTCTTATTTGCTGCAGAGGAGTCACTTTTTTTTAAAAGAAAGCTACAGATTTTTATTTTTATTTTTATTTGAGTGAGTAGAAGATGATGGTCAATAAAAAATATTTTAGAGAGATAGGTTCTTTATTGTCATTTTTATGTGTCATATAAAAACAAAATTATGTTTCCAACATCCACCACTTAGCATTCAGTGCACAAATAAACAGGACAATAAATAAACTAGCAATAAATAATACTAATAAAAATATAAGTACAGAAATGTTCGAGCAACATTAAAAATAAGTTCAAATGCATCTTAAAAATGTAAAACTTAAATATTTTAAGTTTTTCACTAAAGACTTGTAGGATAATGTGACCATGCAGGTGCATTGTTTCTACTGTTTGATGTACCATCCATAAATGTGTTTTCAGCACACAGTAATGCCCATTAGCTTCACATGCTAACTGATATTCAAAAGATGAGCCATCCTATTCACATTTAGCTGAGCCTGTATGTTTTTAATCTTGTATATGGTGCTTAGTGATTTCAAACTTGCTTTAAATGCTAAAATATACTGGTAATATCAGTATATCCAAAATAGAGAGTTCATGTTGTCCCAGTTAATAAAAACCCTCTGGCATTTTCTGCGCATATGCCAATTTACAGGCAATTTATATGTATGTACAGACGCTCATTTGTTGTTACATTTATATCAAGGTATAATTCATGCATCACCATGTTTACATTTTGGTAGAATATTATTTTATAAGGCATGACAAAATGTCTGAAGACATGCAGCAAGTTCGCACAAAAAAAAAACTTCATCAAACTTCAGCAGTATACAGCAAAAAATGAGCTACTGTGATTTGACAGAAGCTCAAAATCCAGGTCCTTCGATTTTTCATGAACTGACGTATAGAGGATTATCTACAGGCTCTTGATGAGATTATAATTCAACTTCTTCGTAACAGTCCTCATTCCAAATTACTCGCTCATATTTCGTTTCGTTTTTTTTTAGCGTTTAGAGACTTAATTCTGAATATCAGAGACGGGTGAGCGCAACTCATAAGTCTCATACATCAAGCGCACATCTAAATGTCACGCTTCGAGAGGCTGAGGCAATCTCCGGTTCCCTTTCTTGCACTCACTCACTCACTCACTCACACGCACACACACACACACATGCACACAATCCAGTCAAGGAGCAACCTGTATCAACAAGCAAAAAACAAATGGTAGTTATCAAGATGAAGCATGCTGATAATAGGTTCACCTTCTCTGTTGACCTAATGGGGGAAATCAAAAGCAGGGGCTGAAACAGATTGCTGAATCAATATAAAGCACTTATCCTGATTGGGCACTACTACAGGGACAACGGTGTTAAAGCTGGTAAGGTGGGTCGCTCACCTTTATTCCCAGCCTGTCTGTTTCCTTTCAGACAAAGAACGTTCCCTGTTAAAGAAATGTGTTTATGCACACTCAGGTGAATTCCTTTAAAGTGGAGAACACATTATTATGCAGCTCTGGCATATTAATCTTATAATACAACACTCATCATACAGTAATGAACAACATGTACTAACTCTTAAATAGTGTTGATGCAGCTGTCAGGTATGATACAGTACATATACTACGATCCCTCAGCTCTCTAAATGGAACATGGCCCCTAGCCTCGAACATGTTATCAAGTACAAGGGTCCATCTGCTCCCAATGCTGAGCATTTGACAGTTCATCAATAGTGATGCTATTAATAACTTGGATTCCAACAGAACAGCAAAGGGACTAGGATAGATAAGAAAACATTAATCTCCTCAACAAGTCAAACTGTTCAGCAGCATTAAAAACCTCAATTGCAATTAACAGACAAGGTACTCAATCACCTGCCGTTTCAGCAGCCATTCCACAATTATCACATAAAACAACATGTACTTAATGAGGTGAAGCCCAACTATAGACTGCCATTAAAATAAATTATCTGTGTGATACTCGTAAGATAAATTAAAAAGTGGGATTTTTGTACAGGAATGACTGAAGGAAGTGCTAGTTACTTGCTGTACATGTTTCTGGCTTAACACATCCGACCCTGCACTCTGATATCTGATACAGTGCATTAGAGAGTCGCAGTGTTTCCACAATTTCTTGAACAGTGTTATCAAGTATGTATTGTTTGTCGCTCTAAAGAACTTTTGTAGCTGCTAGCTAGAAACATGTCCATGTCAGGTCCAGGCCTTGTATCCTTACCAGTCTGAAAGACCATCAGCTTGAATCATCCTAGAGCTCTTAACTTAATGTCCTCAAACAACAAGCTACACTCACTCAGTGAGGTTTTGGCAAGTGGAAATTTCCCTTTTAACAACTAATATATGCATGGTGCGACACTGGGTGCTGTCCAACAAAATCAACCAGCATTTTTATTGGATACAGGTCAGTATGTCCAATAATGTTATTTAAGCCTCTTACAGTAATTCAAGGCTAATTAAGCTAGGTAATTCAACTCGCTCACCTTACTCTAGACACATTGAACCACATATAAAACACAGTCCATAACACAAGCAGGCTTCACTTATAAATTAGTAGTGGGCCAAAAAAAGAAAAAAAAGACACATACTACTTATTTTAAATCAGCATCAGCAAATGTGCTGACATAATCATTTAACACAAAGATTCAATCTCCCTGCTCAACAGTGAATTGTTCATTGGATTATTAAATGGTTGGAAAAGACGGCCTGTTTTGGATCCATTTCATTACACTTGTTTGGAAGATGACCGGGATGGGACTGTAGCAGCTAAATTGCTGGCATTTTTAATGGTCATATTAATTCATTTCATTTTCAAGTGAACTTAATGTTAGATGCTCTGTAATAGAACATCTTACCAGTAGGAAGGGGAAAAATTAAAGTGAACAGTTAATAACTGTGAACATTAAGGCTTTCCATGTGGGACTGGGGCATGGGAACGTTAAGTCATAAGCCCATTCCTTCAACAATTAAGTGACCGCAGATCTCTTTAAGGATTGAATAACACATGTAGTGTTATTTTACTCGTTCATCTCAAAACATTATATGTTAATTATACTTAGGGCAAAATCTTGCGCGAGAATATACTGCATACATGATTTTCTTATTTATCAAAGAACATGATCTGCCATGTTCACTGTGGTTTACTGGGAGTTATTTAGCCTTTATCAGTTTTTATAGTTCCAAATTTACTTGGGCACCTTATGGAAAAAGTGCTTTGTGAATCCCTGCTACCTATGTGCTGATGACATGTCTCAGTAATACGAGCTACATTCATTTCTACAGTTTTAATAGTGCCTCTCCATGCCAACCTATCTGATGACATCACTGAGTAATGCGATTCTCCCCCTTGTTTTGCCCGGGTGTAAAAATTGAATTCTCGTGTGATGCAATACATAGCAATAAGTTTTATACTATTGAAAAATAAAGTAATTACAAGAATTCAAAAATTATGTCAGGTGTACACCACTTTGTTGTATAAAACGAGGTTTATATTCCCCTTAAAAGCAAATCAAAAACCATTTGGTATTTGTTTCCTTATCACTTTACCCTCCCAGTGGTGAAGTTCATAAACTGTTTATTTTTCTTTAAGGTATATTGGAGGGTTACACTTACAGCAAACTGTTTTTTTTTTTTTTACCACTGTTATGTATGCAAAACTTGTTTTTAAAAATTCCGTTTTTATATATCAAAATGTTGAGCCATTTTTAGTTCAGGATTTGAACAGTCACATCCAGGAAGGATCACTGGCACTCGACAGACCTTAGGCTAAATCAGATTAGATGGTTTTTATTTATCCCATCATGCACCACATAACTTGGTTAGCTATGTTTTGGACTATTCACCCACTGCTTTAATTTCCCTAGGCATTAAATGTACGGCTCTTTGCATTTTTCCATTTCAGTGTGTTTTGTTAGCGTCTGTGTTTATGTGTAGTGATGTATGCCTTGAACACTAATGTGTTACGTTTGGGTCCCAATCCTGAGGTGTCGAAGAAAACATAAACCATCACCCTGTAGACACTGTATGAGAAAATACAGACAATGCACTTTCCCCCCTTTTTTTTTTCCACTCAGCTTGCTACATGTACAGTAAATGGCCCTTGTGTTCCACAGAATGAAGAGGGGTTTTTCAGTCTTAAATTTGGCTTCTGCACTAAATGAACCAGCCAAAATGCGCTCGACTTCCATGATGAAGTTGCACCAAAGACCCCATTTATAGTGACAGAAGGGTTGTGATTTATGTTTTTCTTTTGCGCCCTCAGGAAATGGACTCTAATGTCATCTATATACAGGTGAATCACCTTTTCTTCACTGTGATTGAGCATTCAGAAACAGTCCAACGTGCAGTGTGAAATGCCTGTGAAGCCTAAGGGAAGGATACCTGATGTTAGATTTGTTACCCAGAGAGAGAAAGTTGGGACAATTATGCAAGGACAATATTGTTGACAATCAGTAATTACAACATAGACTATGAAACTCTTAGGGAATGTTTGCCAGTGAGGCAATTTGGTCCCGTGAAAGCAAGGAAATGAATGGTTTAATTAATGTGTTAAATTTACAACATGGCAGGAATTTCAGAGACCGTTTTCCCCCAGAGTCTTTTATGCAGATGTTTAACGTGTTTCTTTTTTCTTTTTTTTTAAAAATTTTTTATTTATTTATTTTTCGGCTTGACAAAATATGTATGATGACAAGTGGGGCAAATGCGTTTTCCAGCCATATCGTTCTAGATTAGATAGATAAGATTTACCACCCTCGTAGAGACCTCATTGGCTTTAACATAATTGTGCCTTCGTGCCTTTATAATATAACTGTATGCAAGCTGACAACCGTGACCACATTATATTAATGCATTTCCCATAAGAGAAAATTGGGTTATAGATTTATCCATAATCAAAATATACCTTGTAAAAGAGGTTTTTTAAAGGACACAAAATGGCGAGGATGATCGGAGAATAAACAAACAGGGCCGTGCAGAAGAACAGTGTGGTCTAATAACTAATGAAATTGCACTAAGCTGAATTGTGATAATAGGATTTGATTTGTGGTTACTATATGTTGCTCATATTTAATGCACAGTGCAGGTTATAAAGCTTATTGGGGTAATGAGCTGATATTGTTTTCCTGTCAATTTGTATAATGTGATGTTGAATAATACCTATACTTTCAGTAAATAAAAGTGACTAGATTTAATCATCCTTGTATTAATTATTGGAAAATAGCCAAGCAAGTGATGAAAAGAGAGCCATTCATTGTACTTGAAAGCAGGATGGATGCAGTGATCGGACTGATTAATTTACTTCTTAAACTGTCAGAGCAGAGGACTCGGTGATGGGGAGAACCATTTCAAATATTCAAAGGGGCGAATGTTCTAGTGAAACACCTATTAATCATGGACATTTTGGGCAAGCAGATGAATAGTGGTGTCGGTCTTCTATGCACGCTTCCACGGAATCATTAGCTACAACGGTTGCTCAAGCCAGGACAGACATGGAGGCTAATCAGCGGCTGTAATGGACACATTTCATAATTGTCAGTCTTTTGCAGTATGGTAAGGAGGCCTAAGCTGGAGAGACTGAGAGAACACTATGAAGTGCTGGCAGCTTTGATCGCCTGAGCTGAGAAAGTGATGTGCCTATATACTCATTATTTTACCTCAAGACTTGTGTCTAAAGAATACAGAGGATTTCCAACGTTTAATACCATAGTATTTTCAAAGTACAAATGTCGTCCCATTCTTATAGTTACTGAAGCGAAGTGAGTTCCCTATAATTAAGGCAACTTTATAGGCACTGTTCCCAGGCGAGTGTATGTACGAGTACCTGTGTTAGATGTTTCATCTTTATTAGCTAGAGCATGGTAAGCCTAGCTCTTCATGCACTAATCCCCAGCTAAAGAAACAGCTTTCAAGGAATTAACATCAAAAGTAAAGCTTTGCGTGCCGGCGGGGGAGCTTTCAACAGAGCCTGCCTCAACTATCTCCTAAGTATTTTCAGAGCCTCGGGGATGAAGTGGAAGTTAAGTTTAACTTGCTCTGTGTTCTTCTGCAAGTCTTTGACCTTGTTCTCAGGTCTCTTAATAATCCCTGATATGTTTGAATCTGTACAGGGTTTGGGGCGTTTCCATGGGGCACTACCAGAGGGTGAGGAGTTCTCACTGGGGCCCATTGCCCAGTCATCCTTTTAACCCTAATTAGTGTGATCAGCAGGTTTGGGCAAATGCAGCTGAGGTTTAGGATCCTCACCTGACAGACATGAATTACCTGCAGTATCACCTACTGTGCATAGCAAATCTGTGAATTTCCATATATTCTGGTGTAGTACATATTCATTATATGCAGCTCAGTATGTCACTTCGTTAAATGAAATTTTCCACACTGAAGTGCTGGTTATTTCATTGACTTGAAAACCTGTGTTTGACCAAAGGAGTGTTTTGGAACAAGTCGTAAATGTCAAATAAGCTTGTTACTGATATTACAACAGTTATACAGAAAAATACTGATGCCATTAATATGGCACCATATTTTATCCATTTAGATAACACTGCCATGTTTTGCCATATTTCTTCATCCTCGCAGAAACAACTCTCTTTCTGCTGTTAATTATTCCATCCCTCAGATTTGCAGATGAATTGAACCAACAAGTGTGTGTAGATTGGACATTTATTTTTAATCTCTGTGTGTTTGAGACTGTAAAGCAACACATCGCCGCCTCCTAAGGCCCCTTTTCAAGAAATGGTTCTTTGGCCAGTGATTATTGCTTTCACAATACTTGCTCTCGCTTATGTACCCATAACTCATTTACTCTTTCATAGACTGTGACAGCTTGGATTGAGCTAAGGGACAGTGATGACTGATTCATTGTGTCTTTCCAAAGTACAGTCGGAGAAAACGACGGTGCCATCTTTGCTTTGTAGCTCAAAGCAATAACGAACAGTATGTCTCCTATCTTGTGAGGTCCACAATGAGTTCTCCATGGAACAATAAATCGCTTGTCTGCCTGATGTTAACATCCCATCAGGCAATCATCAGGCAATCTTCTTTCTCCTGTCTAAATCTGTTTATATGGCTTTCTTGGAAGAAGTGCTGTGAGATGTATTTTGTCATGTTACACAAGCTGTGGGACTGTGAAACAGGCCAAACCGCAGGTCGCATCACAGCGTCTCCATTATAGACTCTCAACAAAGTGAGGTAGTTGGACTGAGACATCTCTGATGACGTTTGAAAGCCCCAGACTATAAATTGGGATGTAAGAGCAAGAACAAGAGATGTTTTCACAGGAGCAACGTGTGTGTGTGTGTGTAGTTTTACAGCCTGTACAATAACTAGCAGATCACATACAAATTATGCTATACATTATCATAATATGCTATGTGGGGAAAATGTAATGTAAGCAGCAGTTGGTTTCCTTAGATGGGAACGGCCTACATGCAGACATGTCTAACGATACAGGAACTGACACGCTTTCATTCTACTTAGCTAAGAGGGAATCTCATTTTCCACCAGCAGAGTATTTGTTGGAGCTAACGCAGTTTGTATTACTGAGACTCAGTTCTTGTTTAACAACGCTAGAACAGTCAGGAACAGCCATGGGTTCACCATTTTCATGCAATTATGCCATATTATTTATGGGTAAGTTTGAAAATGACTTCATTTACGGTATTGACAGTGCGTTTAGGCATTACATTCATTTCTATTTACAGCTTGTCGACGAATGTCTTCTTTTTTGGAAATGTACAGAAACTTAATTATTATTTGTCTGCTATTTAGATACAAGGCTAGATAATGTAATTTCCAATATGTAGAAAAGTCAAGATGCTATCCATATTTTGGATGAACATTGTGGTAAGGCCTCTGGTAAGCTAGCATCAATAATACATAGTTGTTATTGCCCTCCAGTCATCATGTTACTTACTTTAAAAAAAAAAAAAAAAAAAAAAAGCTTGCCATTTAGCGAATCTGCAGGGATGAACATGATTTAGTCCAAAATTCAGCTAATCTGTTTGATTGATTTAAGATAAGATACACCTTTATTAGTCCCACAATGGGCAAATTGCATCCGTCACAGTAGCAAAGAGACAGATTCAGGCACCTAGAATATACACAAAAATCTAAAATATAATATACAATAAAATATAAATGAAATAATAAAATATAATGACAGTGGTTAATTGGGGAATTTATGACTGCATTATACTGTCAAAATTTGCGAGCGCAAAGGAGATCCACATGAGGAGCTGTGCGCACAACTTAGACAGCTCCGCCCTCTGGCACAGCACTTTCATCGCACAAGTGTCCTATGCAGTATACTGCTAACAGAATGGGGAAGAGAAAGGCAAGTAACAAAGGAAGAAAGGAAAACGGACTGGTTGGTTAGATGTTCATCCTACAGCAAGATAATGACCCAAAACATTAGAAGAAAAGAACCAGACGGTGGCATCACATGATGAAGACCAGTCTCCAGACTTAAACCCCATGGAACTGGTTTGGGATGAATTGGACAGAAGGTGAAAGCAAAGCAAACTACAGCTGATACTGCAACAGTATCGGGATAAACTTTCTGAACAAATATTTGATTTCCAAGACAGAACACCAGAAGTGCGTTTGGCTGCTGAATGAGTCAAAAATGTAGATTAAATTTAGAATTTAGGATTAAATTAAAAACATCTTTATAATGTATATGGTCTATGCTTTAAATTCAGAGTAGACTGTGACTTTACACTGTAAATTTCAGTAATAACTGGATATATATACGGTATAGTTGGTCTTTGTCTTGAGTTTCTGTCTCTATGTTAAGACATGTAGGTTAATAAATAATAAAACTGAGAATTCTCAGACGTCCCCATATTTTATTTTATTTTTTTTCACTTTTCATTGTTTCCCTTGTGAAGCGCTTCTCACCAGTACTTAGAGCACAGTTGCTGCGAACATGCCTACCAGTATATGTATTCATTGCTATTGCTTTTTGGTATTCCTAAATATCTGCACATGGGAGCAAATTATATTTCTCAAAGAGTTTCTTGAGAAAGGTCTCATACCTAAATATATAAACACAAGTAAAATAACAAGAGAAGACTAAACTATACTCCCACATTCTAGCTCGGAAAAAAGGTTGCCCTGAAGGTTTCTGTTCAGAAGGTCTGTCACTCCCCCACTGCTGACTTGTTTTGAATAACTTCAGTAACCTGAACTTTTGACACCGTGACCTGCATCTTTGAAGTTTTTAGTTTTGAGATCAAACTGCATATTTATCTTTTGAGCATAACTCTTTCAAAATGCAGCAAAGGAAACCACAGTCCAAGCTCTGGTATGCTAAAATAGTTGTGGTGCAATTAGTAAAGTCATTACTTAGTGTGCAGTCACTATTCATGTTTTCAGAATTGCTGAATTATCTGCCTTTGGGTTTTGGGGAAACAAGGAAGTGGCTGTGGGGGAATGTAGATAGCTCCTTGCCTTGTTTTCTTTTATTGCATGATCTCTTGTAAACAGTAGGCAGGATACTTAAGGAGGTGAAGGTCAGGTGACTGAGAATAATGTCCGAAGTTTTCCTTATAATGTATATAATGTGCTGTACTGTGTAATGAAAAAACATTCTTAGGGGTTGGATCATGGGAACTCGCCTTTATTTTAAGACTTTTATAGTGATTTGGTCATCCAGCTTTGATCTAACACTTCTACTTTATGACCCAGTAGTTTAAAGTGATAGATCAACTCATATTAGGTGAAACAGTGTTTATTGTAGATACAGTAGATTTGTTCAGAGAGTTAAAAAAAATAAAATAAAAATGCAGAGGATCTGAATTCTAAAATGAGTTGATATTTTGACTGACTTTGTTGAGGTAGTGTGGTAGAAATAGAATTATGTTGTTCTTAATATGAAAAAAGTGAAGCATACATTGATATATTAACATACTATGGTGACAAAATTGACCAAAAAAATCAACATTTTCTTGGATTTTGTTATGAGAAGTAGACGTTATGAATGGAAATAAAATAAAATAATTGAGCAGTAGGATGATTAAACATTCAGCTGTTTTTGATGTAAGGTTAATTGTGCTGCATACAAGCAAGAACAAAAATCTAACATGTACTACAAGTTACCGAAACCACGCACAAACACAAAACAATTAGAGCATTTTTGAACAAATGGCTGCCTTCAAATTAAAATAAATAAAAATAAAACAACTGTAGAATTTGCAAGAAAAAAAAATCACTTCAGATTCAGTCAATTATTGTACACAGGAAACTCCAGGACAAAATCTAGCATTTGTAAACAAATTACACTAATGTTAACAAAGTCCACAATTACAGACAAAAAATAAAATTATAATTAAAGCAGCATTATAATTAAAGCAGTTTCTGGGGGTTCACCGAGTTTCCCCGAGTCTGTGAAAATGTACTTCTTGTGTTTTCCACCACTCGAGTGGATTTACGTCACTACCCTCCTCAAGTATCATCAAGAAGCTCTTGATCTCTTTTTCAATCAAAATGTGGAGAGACTCGCCTTCTCTGAATTCCTGTTTTCTGAAATAATGGCCAAAAGACTTTTTTGTCTTTTTTTGCTGCCTCCCTTGTGTCATCACTTGCTCCCGACTTCTGCTGCCACTGCCTGAGCTGAAATAGTTGAGGGATCTGAGGTAGGGCTGTCTTCTTCAGTCACTGTATCCTAGAGTAATGTCGTAGCTGTTGTCCTAATGGCTTTGATCCTGTCATCATTATTTTAGCAGTTTTTGAACCGGGGGTTAAGTGTGGATGCCAAACTCAACAGCTCGTTCTCTACTGGTTTGTCTGATGTCTTTTTTTTTTTTTGGTTAAGTCTCTATCATTACACTTCACTTCCAGTTCAACTTCATCGTTGAACAGGGCCAACACAGGTTTAAAAAAGTTGCTCACCTGAAAAAGCATCTGTGAACTCCAGAGTGCTTTGCTTACCGCCTCCAGCACCTCAGTATCTTGCCATGTTGGCACAATGTGCCTGGGTGCTCTTGTCTGCAGCCAACACATGACGAATGGCCTTTTCTTGCTCAATAAATCTCTTTCATGCACTGTCTTGAGCCCCATCTTGTTGGTGACTCTATGATGAGTTTATGCTCAGCTGCTCTTGTGCATCAGCAATTGCTTTCTTCTTTTTCCAGCTGTTTGGAGAAAGCTCCGACCACCTTTTCCGCAAACTCCAACGACTCTGTCTATTCTGGGATCCTGCGAACTCCTCTCTGGAAAACGTGATATAGACAGAAAAACAGATTGTGAGTCAGTTGAACACACAAGTGTGCAGGTATATGATAATAACAATAAAAATAATCTAGTATAATATTTTATTTTAAATTATTTAATATGTATTAAATCTATATTACATTTAATGTTATACTTATTGTCATTTCCATGTAATGACTTATTCTTTTGTTTTTGTATTTTTAAGCATCCAAATACACAATCTATGCTACTTAAATTACATTTCATGGAAGCGCCAAATTACTCACCAATGGCAATAGGAAGCCTGTGTCCAAACAAATTAGAGCTGTCTGAAGTATTTTCAGCCAGGCAGTGTGTGTCTTTGGTCTAAAGTATTCAAAAGATGTTTGAAACCATCTCTCTCAACCACTTGAATTGATCCACGTCTTTTGCGATGTAATGGGTGATAGCATTTGTTATGTCTTCTTATCTGCTGCTTCTCTTGATGTAAGGCACGTTTTTGCAGAATTATTCCGCTAAAGTTTGCTTGGTGTGTTTTTGTGCTGGTACACTAGCTGGTTTAAGCCTGTTGTGGACATCTGACTCTAGAAGCTTTTTTTATTTTTCATATTCTGTCCAGTGGTTAGTTCACTGATGGTGAAACAAGTTGGTTGTCAATCTTGTTTTTAACTGCAACTAAGGTGTGACATGACGTAGATAGGGAGACTGGTGGTGCCTGTATTTTGCCTCCTGCCGCTGTTTGTTCATTCTTTTTTTTCCCATAAATTTTAGCACATTACATGCACTCTCAATGTGCAGGTGCAGTAATCTATCCTACTAATCTTCATGACGCAGAATGCGTGGACTCTCAATGTGTGTTCTTGATTTGATTTTTGCAAAGTGATTGACAAACTCAGTGTTAGCTTGCACATCGATAAAACAACAATTGTTGAGCAGGGCCAAAGATGTTCTCACAGATGATATGTATTGCACACCCCTAATGTCCAAACCACTTTAACATGCTCATACTGATGTATCTTTCTACCGTTTGTCCCAGGGTGTGGGTTTAAGGTGGGGGCTACATCAGTATCTCTTTTGTTTGTTTGTTTGTTTGTTTGTTTGTTTTTTCTTTGTTTTGGGCCAGCCTGCTTCTGACCTTGCTTTATGTGCAGCATTTTGTGCAGAGCCTCAATATCCATGGCAACATAAAAAATAACATGGGCTATCTTTAAAAGGTAATCAGGTAGAAAGCATCCTTGAGCCTTAATATGAGAATATTAATATAAATATTATGTTTCATATTACATATAAATATTAATATGTATGTGACCTCTCATTCAGGGATAATCCTTGTGCCACTAATTGGGGCCCTAACAATGCATCTTCCTGTGATTGTTCAGGTCTCACAAAGCAGATTAAAAGTAGCAATTGTAGAACTGTGTGGCAAAAAAAAAAAAAATAAAATAAAAATCACATTCATCCCCTGTGAACTATTCATTTAGCAGAGCTGAGGAAAATATGTTGTTGAGTTCAGTTTTGCCAAGTTGTAGTGTAAGTGTATTGTTTCTTACCCCCCAGATAACAGTAGCACCACAATTGTCAGATGTCTTCTTTGTAAAGTCGTCATTATTTTGTAACCACTGCTTGGCTTCCCTATCCCCCAGGGATACATTGGAGGCAGCCTCTTCCCTTCCTTTCTGGAAGTGTCTCTTTCTCCTCAGGTTATAGCCTTGTCACTGCGTTGAGGGTTATTTTTATGTTATCACATTTTCAAGTGCAAATGTGTATAGGTCAACCTTAGTTTGAATTGTTTTATGGCAAAAGGGCGCAAAGAAAAAGTCCTTATGCCATAAAGATGTCCAGTCATACGCTCAAAATGATGATGAATTATATTTCATTATATAAAATGTTGGATGAATGTAATTTAATCATGCCATATATTTCTATACAATAACATTAAGTAAAGCTGGTCTGGTCTGAGTGTATTTTTAAACACCAAATGCTTTTGTGGTCTCAAACTCAATATTTAATAACAATTAATTTAGTTAATCCAGTTAAATTCATTTTAATTTATGGAGCATTAGTCAGACTGTTTAGTACAACAAAACCCAGCTAGTAGAGGATTTATCTGTTTTGCTAATGTCATTCTAGTTGAATTAACTAATAAGGTTTTTGATACCTTTACTAGCATTAGTCGTGTTGTTTCAGTTCATGCCACTTTCATTGCTAGTACTAATAAAAATTTGTCTTTATTAAATGACTTAAGGTCTAGTAACTTACATAAAAAAGCACAAAAAACATGCAAAACAATTTTTGTTTTTACATCTGACATTAATAAATACCTGCCAAGATACTTGACAGGCCTCTCAATGCATGAAATGAACTCAGGTACACGTGTGTTGCAGTGTGGTCCAACAACCAGTAATAAATTCTTCATTTGTGACGGTTATAATGATCAGTTTTTGTTTTAGAAAGGTGTTGATTCGAGTGTGTGATCATTGTGGGGGATGTAGTGCGTGCTGCAGTTGAATTATGTTACACTGAGAGGTGTTAATATTTTGTCAACCCTCTTTAGCAAAATTGGTTGAACAAAATACCTGGAAACACCTCTCTAAACCAGTTTCAACAAAAAACTGAACAGTGTAACCTTCATAAAAGGTTCAAATGTGACTGCTCCACTCACTTTAACGCTTTAGTGAAAACATTTAAGAGGTTTAAGTGTGTGAGGCTGCTCCAGCTGCAGATGTCCAAGGTGAAAATGCTGTATGTGTCTTACTGTGTTGGAAAGTGTAAATGCTGACTTTGTGCATGGGAAAGACACAAAATCTGTGTCAGGACTTTTTTTGTACATTTGAGGTCTGAGTTACATTTCAGTCTAAATAGTTAAAGACTGTCATTTTTTCTAGGTAGGACACCAGTGTCCTCTGGGTCAGGCGCGGGCTCTGCACCATTCCTCTATATGACATGCTTCTCCATAAAGTGTTTCCCCAGTGTCTATATTCTGTCAGGTAAAACACAACAGCAGGGCCATGATCAAAGAATGCATTGCATGTTTAAAAGATAAAGTGCCCCCAGAGACTGGAGGCAAGACAAAGTTAAACAAAATATGCTGCTTGCATAGGTAATTAACACACACGTTCCGGAAAATACCACATTCACAATTTACCATTCTATGAACAAAGTGAAAATGAAGACTTAAGAGCATCCACTGGAAGTAAGAGATAAAAAAAAGAGGTAATACAGATGCATTCATAAGTAAAATGGTAAAAAATGAAATCAAAGTGCGTGAATATGTTATAATCACTGGGCGAGTTGTGAAGGAAACTGGCTAGAAGAGGCACAAAAGAGCTTTAGACTAGAGAGAGAGAGAGAGAGAGAAGGTGCATCAGCCAACCACATCCAGAGCTTTGCATAAAACTGGCCTATGAGAGAGCAACTGAGGCTCCATTACCTCAGTGGAACCATGTCAAAACTGGCTTGCAGTTCCACAGAGAGAAACTGAGTGACATGCAACATGTTGGACAAGGTTTTGAAATCATAAGTTAAAATTCAAAGCAGTGTTGAACAAAACTTCCTCAGGAACACCCTACTGAAATGGGATGGATGCAGTGTTGTGATGTGGATGCACTTTGCTGAGCAGGGCCATGATATGTTGCTGAAAGTGAAGAATGAATGGAGCAATGGAGCAAAATCAATGAGGCCACCACAAGAGAACCTTAAATGTGCGTGACGCAACCTGATTTCAGTTGGTTAGTAGCTTAATGGTGCATCATTAAAAACAAATGTGGAAAGCTCAACGAGCCTGAATGAGAAAATGCTTGGCGAGTCGTGGTCAGCATGGGTTGTCTATTCTTCACCGAGAACTGGAGTTGCACAGTAGTATGCTAGCTAACGTTAGCCTCAAGGGCTAGAATGTATACCGTTGCTTGGCAACAGTCAGCTTCTCCGGGACTAATGATCTGCAACTATGTTAACTTGTAATGCTTACGTTTAGCTATGCTGTAATAGCTATTTAGCTCATTGGCTATTGTGGTAAGTACTGACGTAATCATAATTGGAATCATCCACATTTTGATTCCTTAATATCAAACGTGTTTGATATTATTGGGGCAACACCAATGAGTCTACATGCATTTCAGGAGGTTTAAGACTAGATCTGTAAACCCTTCACATTACCTGATAATCTGGGCCAAACATCGGTACCAACCAAGGTCGCAGACTATATTTCCGATTGCTGGGAGGGGTGAATCAAACAGTGAAACGGGCCCAAAATTCTTGTAGTCTGGGTCCAGGTTTAGTCTCAGCTCACTATGTTCAGCTGGATAGGTGTACTAAGACTTAAGTGTGCTTGTGTCATATGGATGGTGTTATCCTTAGGAAACAAATAGACATTAAAAAATAGTTGTATAAGCTGTACATCGTTCTTGAATCCTGAACATCGTTACGGTATGGTTGGTTTGGTTCAACCATTGAAACCTCGTCCCAAGATCTCTATGACATTTGCCCCAGAAATGACACAACAAGAGTATATAGCCCCGCCCTACTAATTTCCATTTGCATGTGAGAGTGAAAGGCTTGCACTGTAGAGTGAAAACCTGTTTTAAATCTTTGTTATCACGCATCCTTTTGGACCAGAACCACATTAATTTAAAAGTTCTCTTGACAGTGAGACTGTGAAACAATTAGCCGAACATATTATTATGTGTCCCTTAAGTCTGCATCCTTCAAATGTCCCCGCTAATAAATAAAAGCTAATTATGTCTGACTCATTGTTTTTGAAATATCTTGTTCTCATCGGACCAACATGTTCATTTCATTCATCTGAGTTTTCTTTTGAGTCCAGTAAACATGAGCCAGTCATTTAATGAGCATAAACGCAACCAGTTCATTTAGTATGTAGATATTTCTAGGTTTCTACTCAAGTACATGCCCTAGTTGATTTTTTTTTCTGAACAGAGATGTACCTGCAGTATCTCTGCATTTTTCAACTCAGTCTCCCTTGTCTTTTGTGGTATGTTTTTGTGCTATCTGTCTGTGTTCGTTGCACTTTCAGAAGCCACTCTGGAAGCTACATGGTAATATATCCTCACATTTACTGGCCGTAGTGCTTCTGGGAATATTAAATGAGACAGAGCATGCATTTTGTCAGAAAAACTTAAACGCTGACAGCTAGTTTAAGAGAGACACAAACCTGGGGTGTCAGTTTTGAGGACAAATGACTTTCAATCCAACCACCTCCCTGACCCCCACACACTTACTTTTTATTACACTGTGTGAATGTTCCATTACTTCCTTTAGTACCAAATGTGCCATTAAATGTAAAGTGCTAATGCAGCATAGTTGCAGATGAACAGAATACAGAGGACTAGGTTGCAATGATGTAGCAGAATGACCGTCCCATAAAATATACTTCCAGACACTGTTTATTGTTAATTGAATTGATGTGGCAAAGAATGATATATATATA
>JBBMJY010000004.1:6558720-6588857 GCA_037833715.1 Toxotes lorentzi
TTATATACACACATATATATATGTGTGTGTGTGTGTGTGTGTGTGTGTGTGTGCGTGTGTGTGTGTTCATAGTCTGGTTGCAGAAAGCATGTGAGGGAAAGCACAGAGTGAGGTGGACAGTGGGATGGTGTGTATGTGAATGTTGGTAAGCCATTCTATACATCCATGTAATGTAAGCCTTTACAGCATTTTCTAAACCAGTGATTTACTTTACAAAGTACAACATGCGCCAAGACTCATCTTGGTGGAAATCCAGCACAGATGATTAGAACTTACACTGTATCAGTACTTTCTGCCCTATGGTACAAGAGCAGCAAAACATCAGGCAAGTTCAAAAGCATGTGCACCTCAGTTTTTTCCACACATGACTTCATCACACAACTAATTTTTGATTTTTCTTTTTGATTAGGATTCTTTTCCCCTTTCCCTTTTTCCATTATAGCACATTGCCTCTTCATTACCACTTCCAGGGAGAGTGGGAGGCAAATGCGTATAATGATGAGGTTGTTTGATATGACTGCGCTCGTAACAGTTTTGGCTTCATGAAGTCAGCTAGTCAAGGCAGCAGTACAACTTTTCTGTTTGCTTTACTGGATTTTTTTACTGGAAAAAAAGGACCAAACGTGATGTGTCTCATTACATTGTTGGTTTTTCATTTCTTATTGAAAGAAGCACAAACCTGACACAGACCAAAGACAGCTTTTCTGTACACATGCTGCTACAGTAATAGTAGTACAGGTCAAGTCTTACCCTTAAAGCTGAGGAATAATCCTCTGAAGTCTATGAGGTGCTGATGTAAGTAGTCTCCACATGATAGAGTCACTGAGAGAGAAAGCGATTTACTGGTTTCCCTGTACAAGTGTATGGTGGACTTGCAATAACCCTGTGCCTAAGTTGTTTTTATGAATCAAATTGGACTCTTACCTACAGCTCTGGTCCAGGCTCTTCAGTTATTTATTTTCCTAAATATGCCGTGCTTTGTAGCTGACATGAACTTAATCCTCTCTTCAAAAAAGTGATGCAGAGGTGCATTTATCAAAGAGAGGCAAGATGCAAACTTTGATTGATAGTAAGCCATTCCCAAGATGGTTTTGAGCTCATATCTATCTTTGGGCAGTTCCATGCCTTTTATAATGCAAATCCTGGCCTCATGCTCTGTGGCAGTGTCCCAAATGGTGTAATATTGTGTCTAAAATGTTGTCTGTAAGAGACTGTATTTCATTATAATGGCAGCAGTGGAAACTAGTGAAAACATCTGCTGATTCAGCCATGATTTGTGCTGCAAGTGTCTTAAATATTGACATTAGCAATGAATGAGTCCAAAACTTAGACATCACAGGTATGGATCTTTTACTCTGTTTATAATAACATAACTCTGAAAATTGAAACCATTTTTACCATGTCTCATTGTTTGTCCTATATTTCCTGTGCTTTTATTTGTCTGTCTTACCGTGTCTGTGTGGTGAAAGCAACATGTTAGTAGCACAGTGGCAGCTTCAGTCTCTCGTCAGTATCTACTCAGCATGAGTTCAGGCACAGTGCCGCTGTGTAGGTCACACACAGTTTGGTAGTGCTGAGAACCCAACACACAATCTCTGTTGTTACACACAAGTAGACCTGAAGCCTAAAAATGCACTTTGGATGGTAGCTATGTGCATAATGTGCTAGCTGTTACACAGCCTGTGTAGACAGCTGTGTTGACTAGAATAGAAGCAGATTCTTTTTTTTTTTTTTTTTTTTTTTTTACAACAGAAACATGTGAAAATGAAACAGTCACTCGAACACTTTCCAGTGAAGACGATCTTTCAGAATGCTGCTCTCCAAGAATCATAGACGTACTGTCTGTATGGAGTGTCTCTTCATATGGCTTACTGGCACTGCCAGATGTTGTTTTTAGTTGCACCTGTGCTACTTGATGAGAATGAGCAGTACTTGCTGATTTGGCCAGGATAAGAGAATTGAATACTTATCCATGAGCCTCTTACCATTGTTGAATGAATACAGTATGGTCCCCTCATCATCTAAGCATTAAAAGCACAGTCATATGCAGACACTCATTAGCCTTCTTATGGATATTTGTAACCATTAAATAAAGCCTCTGGAATATGTCCTCTGTGTTTTCAGTACACTTTTGCTGTTTATATACAGTAAATATCTCCTTTTCTCTGGCCCCAAAGAGAAGATAGCTACACATCTCACTCTTCTTAAAAGGCTCTGAGAACATCAGGTCGTCTTGTAGTCTCAATTTGTGATATGCCTTCAGCTGATTAGTGGCATCCTTATCCATGTAAAACAAACAGAAACCCTGGAAGTGTCCTTCATAGCCTGCAAAAGTCCCTTTTAGTCTGACAAATGCACACAGCAGTTGTTTATCTGCCATGGTGATAGGGTTAACAGCAATACGTTATCCAAGCAGATGCTTTACAATTTGCTCTGTAATGGAATTTAACAGGCCATTTCAGCACCTAGCAGGAGGGCACGGTCAGGAGTGTCAGCAACAATTTAAAATATTACCATTGCAATAGTAGTTATTTATTGGGGGAAAAAAAACTACTTGTAGTTTATGACAGGACTGTTTGATTGCAGTATATTGTAAAGGGATTTCTGTGATTGTGGTCACTCAGTATTATAAATGACTCCTGTTCGGTGATGAAACATCTGAGAATTGATAGCTTTTGTTTGGCTCAATGGGAAATGTGTATAGTGCTATTAAGAAAGGAGGTGGAGGTTATCCTTTGTTTTGATTTAGATTTATCACTGAAACTGCAGGGGCACTATTTTGCCATTTAAATTTCACATAATATACCATTTAAGTGGACAGTTATAGTTTGGTTGCTTGAGCTGTCTCATTGTGTCTTTAGTCAAGAGAAATCATGCTTAGTAACCATGGCCACCAAGAGAGAGGATTTAGTTTGAGCTGCCATTCTACATTACCCATATTATGACTCAGCAGATGCAGCGGAGAAGACAATGAATTCTCATGGAGGATGCCGAGAACACACAGGGCAGCAGGAAGAGAGTATCTGAGAGATGCACGAGTCCCTCTCCGCATACGGTGGGATAAAGCAGGCCTGAAGAACGGTGATTTATTGAGTGTGTGGAGGGGCCTGACAGGCACGGCTCTCATTAGACAGACAGAGTTTTAATTAGTCGGAGCACAGCAGTGATGCAGGTGTTTACATTTTGTGAAGGAAACTATGCCAAGAGCACAGGGGCTCACACAGCTCTCTCAGAGATAGAGCAGTGTGAGTGAGATGCTCTCACGACCCCAGAGGGCTTTTACTGAGCAGCCTAAGTATTGGAAAAACACAGGCTACGCTTTACTGAAGGAAAATATTTTGTGACATAAAGGTAATTTATTTTGTCAGTTCTGGCAAATGATCAGCAAAACCGTTTTTCTCTTATGTGCCTAAAGAAATGACGGTCATCAGTGGTCTGCTTTATTTTTATTTTGATTTCATGTTTTTCAAGTCAAACGTTAGCCATGATTTACATTTAGAAGTTTTACTGATTAGTATAAAACATTATTCCCCAGTGCATGTGTCACACATGACAAAAGTTGTCTAATCAATGTCCCTCATGCAGTACCAGCATATTCACATGCTGTAGTACCAGGTGAATCACGTGCATGTTGCATTTTCACCACTAAACATAGACCTTTGGCTTCACCATTTCCATAAACTATGATAATCAAATTAAAAGTGCTCCATGTCATTTTCGCTTACGCTGTGAGTTGCAGTACACTGTGGATGTGTGAGCATGTATACTCTGTATAAGCTGTGCTGAGCTTTAAAGCAAACCTCCGCCACAAAGGCTTAGAAGTCGTAGACTCCCAGATCTGTAATGCGTACAGCACAGCCAAAGGAGATTAAGATTTTATCTTTCTTCAGTTTGTTTTTATAATTGTGCATTTATTTGTCACTGCTGACAGTTTTCCAGAAACAACTTAACCTGAATGGTTTATTATTAGGAAAAAAAAAAAAAAGTTATCAGACTAATTTGTTCTGTCTTATTTGTCTGTATTTTTCTAAGTAGTTAATAAGAGCAAGACATTAGCTGCGGGTTGTTCTGGGTAGAAGTGGACTAAATTTCCTAACTGATCATCATGGAAAATATATTTTGCTTTGTGGTCATGTTTTGCACATACTTGAGCACACTAAAACATATTTGCACCTGTCATGTGTCTAACACACTGAGAATGAGAGGAGACACTGTTTTAATCAGAATCTTACTTTCTAGGAACGAATTTTGCCTGTCTGCAGTGAAAGCAGGATGAAAAAAAATGCGCACTTGCACTATGGATGTGTCTAAGTTCAAAACTAAAAATGTTCTACTGAAGTGATTTATACCAAAGGCTCTGTAATGTAAATGAATCTTGCATAAGATGGTGGGAGGAATACGTCTGCTTGCTTTCTCTATCATTATATCTCTGTTCATTAGGCCATGCCTCATTGGATAATGTCACTCTGAGGCTGTATAGCGACTGACGCGTTTGATGTTAAGATTAATGACTGACTGGGTGCTGGGAACCGAATTATATTGATCTCTGGTTAGATGCGATACCTGGTATCCATGGCAGCAGACCTGAATGCTGTGAAGCTGCATATCAATCTGAGGGGTCAGAAACTACATTTGTCATCAGTAGTCACTACTCACATCCCACACAGCTCTTGAAAAACACCAAGACTAAGTCCTCTTTCTCACATGGAAAAGAAATGAGATATTTATTGAAGTTAACCTTCTTTCTGCTCCGTGTTAAATCAAAGAATCTGCCTGCCAAACAATGCCTTTTTGTTAGAGAGTACAGTGACTGTGTGTTTGGGGTGGATCTGTACCCAATTAATGTGCTGACTGTATTTGGCTGGATTGAAAAAAGGTAATGGATGCACATCATTTGTCACAGAATATCTGGGAACAATGAAGTGTCCAATAACTGGGTATGAATGTAAGTGATATAAATCTCCATCAAAGAAAAAAAAAAGAAAAAAAAAAGGATATAATAAGGCTTATTGTTATGAGAGAAGAAAGCAGGTCAGGACAGTGTCTGCTCACTGCTGCTGAGCCTTTGTGGTCGACATTAGCCGCATCGCACACTGCCGGTACTAAGAGCAGTTCCTAATGGGCATTAGGGCTTAATAATGACTACGTTATTACTTAGTTACTGTATTATTCATAACTTCCTCATTACACAAGCAATTCTTAACAGTGAGGATCACATTTCTGTCCACGTGTGTGCTTAATTGTGAGTGTGCTGACAGTGAGGAAGAGTTGGAGACAGCTGGTGGAACAACTGTTTACCCTAAATTGTATGTGTGATAACTAAAGCCCACGAGAATACGAAATGTGGGATGTTAAACACAGGAGTTTTAGGGAAGCAGAGACATTCTCTGCTGGGCAGAGAAAAAAACAGAGTACATCTGTCTGCATGCCCGAAGCGTGGACCTGTGTTTTATGGGGAAAAAAAAAAAACCACATTCACATTCATAACTTCACAGGCTATTACTTTATTCTTAGAGATACCACACACACATTTAACACATCAGTATGTTGTCATATGGCTTGTCATGAAGAGGTTCTGAGTCTTTATTAGTGATTTTAACAAGAGGATGAATAGGTTTGATTTGTCTTATACCACCCTCAGGAAAACCACAGGAAATATACAATTATTCCTGTGTATTTTTTTTAAATTTAGTGCAAAAGCACTGATGATACCATCTCTCAGCTCCCTGCTTAGAGCGGATGTGTGTGTGTGTGTGTGTGTGTGTGTGTGTGTCTGTTTGAGTGCCTGAGAGGAGAATTATCTTGTTCAGGTGGATTTCTGCAATACCCAATTAGAGTTATGACAAATAGGAGGGAAATCAGAAGGCATTACACAGGATGGAATCAACCGGCATTTATGAAATAATGACTGTACATATCTTTTTTATATTCATTATCCACCTTTGGAATTTTGTAAATCTGAAATCATACAGTTTTTTTTTTTTCAAGATAAAGAGGATGAGCATATACAGGAGAAGATAATTCAGTGACATGTAAACGCCAGCAGTATACAGTTTGTAAAAGAATGAATACAGAACAGAAAATAAGATTCTTGTTATAAATGAACATGTAATTAAACAGGATCTTATTTGATCTAAGTACTTCTGTTTAGTAGAAGGACAGTGCTTGATATAGATTTTTATTTCACATGCTTCAGTTCTTGCAAACATTTCAAATGTTCGGATATTTGACTCACCTAAAATAACTACAAAATGAATAGCAATTTCTCGAATGACAGTAAAGAATGTGGAGTTTTCTGTTTTTAAGTGGTTTATTTCAGTTGGTCTGGTTGATTGGTATACTGATTGCCTATACTGTATGCTGCTTTTTCACCTGCTACCATTTTTGAAGTTGATTACAATCGTTCTTTTTTGCTTCCGTTTTCTGTGTTCTAAAGACGTCCTTGTAGCGCAATCCCCTGTAATTTTCTTACAAAGTGCAAGAAAACAGACATGTCCCCATTGATGCTGCTAAAAAATACCAGCCGCGATTGTGATCCCCTTATTACTTCGTCTTAGAGTCAGTAGATATGGATGTGTTTTTTTCTTTTCTGTGCTTGTAGGTCTGGAGTTATTTTAACAGGGAATAATTGCATGGGGGCTTCAGGAGGACTTTCATTTGGCAGCCTTTGTGTTTCGTGGGCAGCGTTTTGTACAAGATAAAATCTGACAGTGTTGTTCACTGAGATGGAGCTTGAGAAACCACAAATTTTAGTTTTACAATGTCAAAAAAAAAAAAAAATGTTTTCCTCTAGCACTGTGGCTTATGTGCTACCTATAAAGAATTTCTTAATACAGAATTGAACATCAAGAAGAGAGGTTTTCACCTTTAGTTTGCTGTACAAAATATTTATAAAATGTAAGGTACTGGGTGTTCATTAAGAACCAACCAATGCAGCTTTATTTTTCCCGAGCTAAGAGAGATGGAAAAGCATGCACGCACACTCATACATTTATCCTTTAGGGGCAATATTTGAAGCTACCAGATTCTAACACAAAACTCCCTAAACACCTACTAAGCATCCAGTGGGCATAAAAATACAGCTAAACATCTTACAATGATATGCTCATTTGCAAATCCCACATGTGATTAACAGGGGAAAAAAAAACAAGAAATATCACCCTAAAATAAATCAGCTCTACCTTCATTTTGATTGGATTTATTTCGTTTGAGTTAGTCTAATTCTTATTTTTACTAGTAGTACATACTGCTGGATGAACCTTGTCATTTCCCAATCTGGGCCCATGCACTTTTGCCAGAGAGGGTGTACAGAACCATTTGCCATTGTAAGAGGAACAAAAACCAGGTTTCATATTATAGAAGGCACCAGGTAGCCAGTGCCACTGACACCTGACCGTATGTGTCTCAGAAACATACGATAATACACATATGATAATAAATATTTGTCTGTTTATGAATGAAATAGGTGACTCACATTTGGAGTTATTATAGTCAGGTTATCTGTAGGGTTATTGTCAGGTTACGTTGCTTAAATAAGCAGCAAAGCGTGTTGGAAGATGTAGATGTATCCAAATTATGTCTGTTTTTAATATATAAATGTATAAATACTAGTCACAGTGGCATTCTTATCTAATCATTCACCTACTGAATTCTGACTTCGAAGTAGTATATTGACTTGTAGTGACATTTAAGTGTGGCGTGACAAAGTTGATGCTGAGTAGACAAAGATGCTTGACATAAATTGAAGTTCGGAATTTCTTTTTTCAGACGTCACGGTGTTGCTCGGTGCTCAGACTGAGAGTGAGAAATTCTACGGCTTTTTGCTGTCATTTACAGTTGTGTCTCTCTCTCCTCTCTTCTGCTTTCTGATTCACCGGGTTTCGTAGCCCCTCCCCTGATACCCTGAGCATAGCTGAGTAGAGAAGAGACAGGCTGACAACTCGTTACGTTACGTGCAATAAAATATTTCCAGCAAGTTGTTATAATTCCCTCTTAAAACCAAAGATGGACAGATGTCGACGCCAAACGTCTGAAAGTCAGGCCACAATATCAGTGTTTTTTAAATGCGTGCAGTCTGGTGACAGTGACGATGATGCTAGCAGCACTCCTGCTGTTAGGCAGAGGAGGAATAACAATTATTATTAAGAAACTGTTTTCATCTGTACAGAACAACAACATGAAAAAAAAAAAACTAAAAAAAAGAAGCCGACAGCGACTGACAGTTTCGGCAGGGAAGATGTGTAAGAATTGCAAGGTTCTGCAAGAACTGTAAAACTAAAAACATACCGGTTAAAAAAAAAAAAAAAAAAAAGTATTTAGGTGTAAGACAGAGTTAGGTGGGACTCAGGGGAGCAAGAGATTGCAGGGGTTTACGAGTGAGTTTTAGGAAGTGTGACATCTCATGGGAACAAACTGTTGAGGTGATGTGTGACCTCGGTCCCAGAGGAAAGTCTCTGGTACAGATAGTATCTAGGCTGGACAGGGATGGTGACAGCTCTTCCTGACCCTTTTCTCACTCTGGCATCATTCCTTCCTGTTCGTTGATCGAGGGTAGCAGAAAGGGAGTGTTCTGCTCGGCGGTGGAGGCAACACATTGGAGCCACAGTGCCTGGTGTTGGAGAAGCCAGAGCTATAAGCCTGTAATTACTATGCTACAAAACTGTACCAGGGCTTCATTTCACATGCTTTGTCACATGGAGAACATCCTCTATTGACTTTCTTGTATGAGTATAATATTCTAAACATCACACACAGTGCCTGTTCCCTCTTTGTCGGATCCCACTTTAGATTAACTCCATGGCTAACATTTATTGTCATACGAACACTGCTTTATTCTTAACTCTCATAAAATTGTGAAAATCTTTACTCTCCCCTGTAGATGCTGCATTTCCACAATCTATTAATTCAGCTTTTCCTTTAATTCAGAAAGCCATGTTGAATCAGAATCCCATTTTGCCTCTCTCTTCTGTTCCTAATCTCTCTAAATTTGATGCACTTTTGTTTTTGTCCTCATTCGAGCAAGTCGCACCATTTACCTGAGCACATGCAAATGTTCTTCCCAATCCATCGCTCTCCTCTTTCATCTGTCTCCTCTGAGCCAAATGACTTCTGTGGCTCCTAAATCTAACGCTTCTTTCAAATCACTGCCAACCATCCCTCCCCATTGGCAGCTGGACAAATCTTGGGTCATTAAATCCCATTTGAACATTTTAGCCATGTCCTGCACCCCCATGCCTCCTGATGATGTCATTTATCTAAACCTAGCCTGCTTTTCAGTTATCCCAATTACAGCACCTACACCAACACGTAATTGCAGGTCCTATCAATTTATATATGCCTTCACTTGTTTAATATAATAGTCATTAATGTATCTGTGGTAATTTTCAGAGCTGTGTTTTTTTCATTAAGTATTAAAGCTTGAAGAGAAATGATTTTAGAAGTTTGCTCGTTTAACTTGATTGACATATTGCAGTTTTTCTGGGTCCAAGATGAGCGTGGTAAATCTAAATCTCAGCTTTAAACCATCCCATCAGAAACCTCAGGGTGTCATCAGGTGCAAAGTTAGACTAGGATGCAAATTAAGCTTTGCCTGATTGGTACAGTCTTTTTTTTTTTTTTTTTTTCTTTTACTACCCAGTTAATAGCTACCGTGGTTTCAGTATTGTTATAGTGATTTGATAAAGAAGGATGCAGTTTCATACATGTTGCGTCAACCTTTATCTTCTTTCAGGTGGTTGCAAAGTTCACATTTGGAAAATATGTACATGAGCAGCAAAGGGCACAGTAAAGTGCAGTGTATGTGTGAGACAGAAGAAAAAAAAAAGGAGCGACAGCTTGCAAGCAAGAAACGAACTGAGCACATTTTATTATTTAAAATATTTTCAGTTTCTGTGAACCTATTCCAAAACGTTTTCCCCCCCTACAGTGAGACTTCTTCTCCATGCCTGCCTCCATCCACCTTTCTCCTCTCATGCAAAGCCTCGCTTATGGGCTGACTATCAGTATCTGCACCAAACTGGCAATCAGTAGCTGCTTGTTGACACCTCAGTTAGTGCCTGCCAGGAGGATTCCAGTTGCTAGGGGATGTGTAGAGCATAGCACTTTGAGCTTATCTTTTTGCATACTAACTACTGTACCAGCTTATGAATATTCATTTCCAGATTCTGAACAGGAGACTGGTTTGCCTATGTTTTCCATTTTTACTGAGAGCTGAATAGATATTAAAAAAAAAAGAAAAAATAGACAGCCTTCCAATGTAAAGTACAACAGTTTCATCTGTGTATTGAAATGCCCCATTGGCCAGTTCAGTCCCTCATTTCCTGTCTTAAATATCTACATGAGTCAACCATTCTGTGCCATCATGTACAGACAGGGAGAGTAAGTACTTGGGAAGACATCATATGAATGAATGAATGGTAGAGATGTTTTTTTTTTCCAGTTTTCACAGAAGTTGGCTATAGATGCATAACATTATTATAACATCATTTCCATGTAATTCCTGCTGTCACTTATGTTTCAGAGCTTGCACTTCGCTGCGCACTACATAAACTCATGCCTTCCCCAGATCAAGACAAACATTCAGAAATAAAGTATTTCTGAAAAGACAGTTCATCATCTCTCAATCAGAGCCAGCCCATGGTATTATTATTTCATGATTATTGCAGAAAACGTTATAATTTAATAGTTTTCTGGGAAGTTTTGAATCCCAAGGTGATTTTGTTTTTGGCTTTTATTGAGGAAGGTGACTGGAAAATAAAAGCACATCTCATTAAGATCACAGTATGGCAAGTACAGGCTCAGTAATTCAGTGTTCAAAAATCACAGTATATTCAGTGGTATAATGCTACTTTCAGAGGTTAAAGGGGGCGAGAAGGGGTCTTGGTATGAGAATCAGTGCAGTGAAGTTAATTAAGCTTCAGACCTGGGTCTCATTCTTCATAAGTGGATAACTGAGTTATCCAGATTAAAATGCTGACAGTTTGACACGAGTCTGGATTTATTGGTTCTTCAGAGCCGGTTTAAACTTTAACTTTATTTTAACCTCGGCTGATTAAATGGCAATAAAACTGTAGAAACAGTGGACACATTGTGGAGAACAACGTAGAGCAAATGACAACCATGACACTGCAGGAAAATGAATAAAATGAGACTTATTTCCATGAATCTATTGCCCCAGTGCATGCTGGGATGGTTCCCAACACACCAACCTTAAGGAACTCCAATCACATAATCAGCACTCAGCCATTCAAATGAATGCTGAGCATGGTTTTAACTCTCTGTTCATTTTGCCTTAATTTAAAGCACGGCTGCAAGATAACTTCATCCAGGATTAACAAATCAATCTTCAAACTTTGTTCAAAGAACCAAATTGGCTGGATGAGAATTAACAGGATTATTTTAGCCTGGAAACAGCATGTTGGATTAGTTAATGCACATTTAAAGAACAGGGCCCCGCTGTGTTCTTAACAAGTTATAAAATTAGCAGGTATCTTGCAGCATCAAACGCAGAGGCAGCCCCAGTCTTCTGCTAAAGCACAGCTGACAGCTGTACTTAACTCCTCTGCAGTACTGTGGAAGCAGTGGACAGTAGTTCTGCTCTAACTTTGCACTTCTTTTTAGCCTCACACTTCTTGGATTTTCCAACCATCCTGCAGAAATGTTAAAACTTCTTGTACAGGAGGTAAATCAACTGCACAGCGAGTCAAAAGTCAAACTTCCCTGACTGCTGGTCTGTTACTCCTTTTTTAAAATAGATGTGAAGCTAGCTTGCTAAGCTTGTTTAGCATGCTCCAGCTGTGGAGTTACACTCCAGTACTGTGCTACCAGAACATCTTATGTTACTATTATGGATGAACATGTCAAATATCAGGTCAATAATGGGATAAAAGTAGTGTAAGCTGCTCACAATAATCAGATGTATAAGGGCATAGAGTAGTGTTAGTATAACACCTTCAAAATGTCAGAGTAAGAATGGCGGTAATAGTTAATGTACTATTTTGATTAAATAGGTGCTAATAGTGAGTAATATTTGTGTTTTCTTTGTTTATATTTTTGATGTTAAAAAATGGATGATCATTTAACAGTGTATCAGGGCTGGTAAAGGCAACGGTATCCGTTTCTTCTCAATAATGTGGTCATTTACTTTAAAGTAAAATACCAAAGGCTCTTTCTGAATTTACAGGACTTCACCATACCCCGCAGTTGGTACCTCTCTGGTGAAAACAGTTAAAGATCTGACAGCTTGGCCATTACTGTCAGTGTGTTTTGATGTGTCTTGGGAAACAGGAAACATGGAAGTTAATGTTGTGCTGGTGTGTTGTGAGTTGCACTAAATTTTCTGCTCGATTGCCTGATTTCAAGCATTATTCATATTTTAGAATCCTGAAGATGAGACACATTGAGACACTATATTTTCCTGCAATTTGTTGAAAATATTTTTAATTTTGTTAAGACTACAGTTACACAATTCTCCATTTGAAACAAAAAGTGGCAACAGAGCCCATGTTACAAAAGCACATAGCCAATATGGGAGAGAGCAAAGGAGCAGCTGCAGACACTGAAGGAAAGGTCACACTTCAGTCCCTTCTTCAACCAGTCACTCATTCTTCTTCAGTGACCAGGAAAAACTATGCACCTGAAATAAAGCTGCTAGTCTTAAATTAGCGTACATCCAATATATCTACAGATAGAACCGCAGCTCAGGAGGTGGTAAGGAGCCAGAACCTTGCTCATTGACCTTTCAGCAGAGTGGATATTTGATGGCAGAGGTGCTTCAGTCCAGGGACTCTGGCTGCTGGTCCCATCTTTCTAATGACTGAACTCTTGCCTGGTTGCCTGGTTGATGGTTGTGCTTGAGGCATTAGTAAAAAGATGACGAACAAGTGCGAATCGCTTGCACAAACTGTGACTTCAGTGGCGTTTATAACAGTGCTCACTTTTAGGGTGTCCCTGTTTCTACGCCTTAGACTTACCTAACAAGCCTATGTAAGGGTGTAGGCTCTGGTCATATCCTTTATGTACTTAGAAGAAACAGCTGCAAATCTGCGAGCGGATTTTCATAGTGTCTGTTTTGTTTGCTTAAAATGATAATTAACATAGGAAATTGTGGAAACCCTCAGTGTGTCAGAGGGTGCCAGTCCTCTGTTATGCTGATGGTGTTAACATTTTGTGAAACAACACAAAACCTCTTGAACATGTTCTTGGATCTCACTCTGCCAAACTTCAGACAACCCCCTGAATAACTCTCCTTCCTCTGTCAAGGGCAGCATCACCCTGATAAACATATCCGTTTATTGCCTAATGTAACCCATTTTAACTGAATAACTAAACTGTCTTGTGGGAGAGAGCCGCAGAGGGCATACTGTCTATTTATAATTCATTTCAAAAAGAATTTCATTCTTTGCCCAAACTCATGTTAGTATATAGAGTGGGTCATTTAGAGTTCGACTGGCAGCCTGAAATTGAAAAGCCAAGGATGGCTGTGATCAGTTATGACATTGTAACGCAGTTCTAATGAATAGCTTTTGGCATGCATTCTGTCACTGTACTTACAGTGGTCTCTGCCAAAATGTTTCTGAGTTGTTTCTTTTTTCTTTCACAAGCAATTTTCAGGTGATGTATAGTAACAGAATGTTACTGGCATAGCACGCCATTTGAATTGTCTGTCATCAGGAAACTGAATGCCCTGCCTCATTACCTGATCCTGCTAAGTTAAATGACTGTAGCGCATACCACTGGGGGAATACATACAATTGTAATATTCTCTCAGTACAAATGGGGTATTAGTATAATGTCTTAAAAAAATTGCAGAATAATTCTGACAATAAAGCTTTTAAAACTGAAATTCCTCCTCATCATTCCTTCCATTAGTTTCTTTTTTGATTTAAAGGTGTAGTTCATCATTTTGGAAAATAGGCTTATTTACTTTCTGGCAGAGAGCTTGATGAGAAGATTATTTCTGCTCTCATATTTGTAATCACGCTGTTGATTACTGATTACTGTGGCATTTACAGTGGTATTAGCACGACTTTATTATACGATTATAAGGTTCTTTTCAAAATGGTCAGGATATGGATGGATAACCCCATGTCCAGTTGAAGGCTGGTCAAGAAAACCACTCTCCTTGTGCAGTTGATCAATGAAATAATGATTTCATCATACTTGTATTTTTAGCCATGCTAGCAGCTGGGTTCTGTGGATGGTGATCCACTTGCATCTAGACTGAAATATTCCAACATCTATTGGATGGATTGCCTTGACAATTTGTGCAGACATTCATGGTCTCAAGAATATGAATCCTAATGGCTTTTCCTTAGTTACCATAAGGTTACATTTTTAGTATAACTACATACCTGCAAAACTAATGACATTCACTTAGCACTTAGCAACAATGGCAAGGAAGAACTTTCTGCATATCAGGATATTAGTTTCTCTAGATTCTGATTCTAGTATTGTCATTGAGAGCATGTTAGCCTTTAGCTCAAAGCCCTGCTGTACCTAAATACAGCCTCACAGAGCTGTTAACATGGCTGTCTTGTTGTTGCTAAACCTTCTTACGTAAGCAGCATTTTGTTTTTTTTCTCAGTACTTTTCCATTTTCAATTTGTCATAAATGCTGCAATTTTAAATAACAGGAATAGTTTTCTATAAATATATCAAAAAACTATTTATACAAATGTAATACTGGTTCAGAGACAGAATTAGTGTCTAAATTTTGTAATAACATTCTGAGAAAGCAATGGAAGCTCCAGCTCCTGATATTTTTGTTAGCTCTTTCTGGGAACATTTTCTGTTTATTTATTTAGTTTTATAAATGGACAAAACAAAATTTCATTGAAAAAGAAAACATGTTTCAGGTTCAGTAATCATATGCAATGTGTCTGGCTACAGACTACATAATGTATTCCATTTTAAAAAGTAAATATTACTCAGTGTTGCATTGAAGGTTGAGGAGGAAGAGCTATGAAATGTGTCTGGGTGCTGTAGTTTTGTGTCTTTTCTGTCACTGTGGAAAGGTTATATTATAGTATACTATAGTATATAATATGGCAATAATACAGTGTACTAGTATAGTGTTGTACTGATGCTTGACCTTGTTTTTATCACTGGAACAACATTCACAATGCAACTAGGAATCAGCATCTCAGATCAGCCATTGGAGACAGCAATCTGCAAGAGATCTAAACCTATTGTCCTCAACAATTCATGGGTAGGATGGCTGTGAATCAAGGCCGTTTCTTTTCTTTTGTGCCATTTCTCTCTCTCCCTGGACAACTATGGAGCTACTGACTCATTGTGTTTGGTTTCAAACAGGGCTGGTGGACTGAGGGCTGAAGACAGAGGAAAGGCTGGGCCATCCTACAGGACCATTTGCTGATTAACTAGCTACCATTAGTAGCTATGTTAGCCACATTCAGCAACTAAGCAGTATTACACTGCTGACTGTATAATGCTGCTAACACATAGCATTCGCTCAAAGCAACAAGTGGTATGTAGTAACTGCTCTCTCCGTGTTGGAAGTGGCTGTTTTGGTTTATTTATAAAGTTACATTTGTCAGGCACTTACCTGCACTGCATCTTTGGAGGTAGAAATACATGAATGGGTTTCTGTTTGCTAGAAGATGAAATAACAGGAATCTATTTTAGAGAACTCAACTCAGCTACTGTTGGCTGACAATAGCAGTCTTTATTGTCTTGAAGCTGTTTTGTTTATAAAACCTAGTCTTTGTACATCAAGGGCAATTGGACTTGGACATGGATCTTGAAGATGTTTCAGGCCTCACCCAAGAGACCGAAGTTGCTTCTTCAGTTCTCAGAACTGAAAAAGAACTGAAGAAGCCACAGTTCTCAGAAGTGAAGAAGCCACTTCAGTCTACATCCAAGTCCAGCTGCCCTCAATTCAACTCTTCTTGGATAGCCAGGACCTGGGTGACTGGGTATCTTCACAGACTAGTGTCAGTATAATGTTTTCTTTCTGACTACGAAGGATGGTTAGAGATCTGAAATGGTCATTTCACAGTTCTAGGTTGCCAGGTTAGAGGAAACTGCTGGAAATGTTGGAACACGTGATGGTTACAGCAGTCACTGATTGCATGTGTATTTCAAGTATTGTCTCTTAGCCTCATATTGGAGAGGGTGTGGAAAACCACTAAATAAATTGCACAAGACAAATCAACTAGACTGTACAATAACACTTGCATGTTAATGTGAAAGTTACCTGATCGGTAAAAAGAAACACTCACTTTTGCTTTTGATTTCCAAACTGGAAAATAATGGAACCTGTTATGCAAAAGACTGTCAGATTTCTGCCAAAATTAGTTTCAGATAAACGAACTAAACTAAACGAGACACAGGCTGTGCATTTAATGACTGACTCATGCTTCGGTTTGTCTGTTAGCTGTTTACAAGGTTCAGGGGTTTCATTTGAACCCAGTGGGTTGAATTGATTCTTGATCACTGTTTTCCAGAAGTACACTTTGTAGTGAAAATTGAGCTTGTAAGGTGTAGACTGTCTTTTTGAACCTAGTTTTCTCTCCTAGTTAGAAGTTCACATGTTGAAATATAAACATGATGTGAGTTATATTTAAGAAACAAGTCAATAGCGAGGTTACCACTTGAGACTATTGTTTGTGTCTCTTTAAACAGTTCCTTTTGAGGTAATTTGAGATCAGTTGTTCTTCTCATTACAGTCACTGTAACCCCTTGTTTAAAATGACATGGGAGATGCTGTGGATTTCATGTAGCTATCATTTACAACTTTAAAAGTGACAGCTTTTTCCTAACATCCTTGCAAACCAGCAGTTGCTCAAACGTGCTCCCGCCTTGGAGCTATGAGCTGCTGAGTTCAAACAGAATGCAGTACGAGAGCTCCATCCTTTCCACTATAACCTTGTGGTCAGCTCTTTCAGCAGATGAACTGTGTGACATTCAGCCAGCAGTTTTGTTTTGGTATACAGCGGGGTACCAGGCTGTGCTGCCTCGGGGAGCAGTCCTTATCATTCCAGGTACTGGGGGCTAGTTGGTCTTTGTTGGTGCTGATGAGAAGTTTGCTCATAAAGTGTGTCTGTTGTGTATGTATGTATATGTCTGTTTGAGGCACGAACAACAAAAGCTTGCATGTACACATATAAGCCACAATATTTCTTGATATTGACTTTGACTTAGGGCTGTCCCAGAGGCAGGATTTTCTGAGTTGACTCAGCTTGTATATCAGCTCCATGGGTGGGGTGTTGTCATCCTCTGTGTATATTAATTGGCCAGGTGCTTGTGGTTAGTTGATTCATGCTTTTTTTGTTATCTATATCATTACCGATGTCTTTTCTTCATTACACCTTATCTACAAACAAGAGAGATATATTATCCACTCCCCTGCAAATGTAGTGTCAGTTCAGCTACCCCTCATCATACCCCTGTGCATGACTCTCATGTTCTACCTAAAAACTCATGTTTTAATGTCTTTGTTCATCATCTGGGATGTGAAGAGATCAGATAAAGTAACTGTTGGCATCTTAGTCATAGCTCAGTTATGAAATCATACTGCATCGTGGAGTGTCTCTTTTAAGACGGACAACAGAAAGTGGTTGTGCTGTCCTGCGTTGTGCTGCCCTCTGTTTCCATCGTCCGTCTCTATTTCCATCACAGCTGCCTCACTGTTGCTCCTGCCTTGTAGTGTAAGGTATTCCACTGTGAGGCAATTAAAAAAAAAAGAAAAGAAAAAAAAAAGAAAAAGACAAGTGCACAGTCTTCTCAACTAATGCAACAGCTCATTGTCTTTTAGGGGACAGCCCTGCTTTGACTAGACTTCTTTGACTACTGTACAACTGTCAGTGCACTGAAACTCTGTGATGTGTGGGAATAGCTGCCTCTGTAATGAGAATGTTGATGGATGCTGCAGCATGTTTTGATTATAGGTGCTACTATTATGGCATTAAGAAAAGAAAGTAAAATTGTGCATATCATTTTCGATTTGAGAAAGAAGGAAAAAAACATCACAGCTACCATACAAAGGTCCTTGCCAAACTCCAGGTGTTCTTAAAACCTCCAGTCACCACTGCCACTAAATGATTGTGTTTTGAGTTATATAATACATGAGCACAGTAACTGTGTCTTTGTGTGTGTTTGTGCTCTGGTAAAAACCACTTCACTGGCTTTATAGCAGGTCAACTGATCAGTCATGTTCTGGTGTGTGCAGTAGTTGGCTTATGAATTTCCTCCATCACTGCAAATTTTTCTGCAACAACAACAAAAAAAAAAAGAAAGAAAGAAAATGACATCAAATATTATTTTGCTAATGGCATTACACCATTAACATTTTGGCATTTTACGTAATTGAAATGTCACGTCATTAAATTAGTTTTTAATTTTTAATGAAATATTCCTTTCAGAGTGAGCCCTATCAACAAGTTAGACTGCAGCAAATTAGTGGTCATTTTATCTCAAAGTTCAGGCGCACTATTTGATAAATTGGCCAGAGGCACAGGCCAAACAGCCAACCTAATCTTGCATAGCCTTGCCTCAGGCTACTTAAAATTTGCTTAACATCTCTGTTTATTGGGACTTTAAATATGGATGGTTTTAAAGGCAAGCCCTATTTCTTTGAGACCTTTGTAGCAGTTTATTGTGGTCTGGATTTAGGACTAATTTGCACTTTGCCCAAGCTCAAGACTTTTTATTGTGCTTTTTGTCATGGCAGGGCTGTGTTGGAGATCAAAGAGTGTGTTTTCTCTTGGCCTGCCTTTTCAAGGTTTGTTGAAAAAACTGTGGCTGATCTATAACCCTACTGCATTTTTTTTTAAAAATCTTACTGGCAAAACTCTCTTGTAGTGATTTCTTCTTTTGTTTTCATAGGCCAGATGTTAGCTGTTTTCTATCATGTCATTATTTAGTGTATATATTTTTTGTTAATATTTTATTTACATGACAATTTTTCACTGTATCCACCTTTTATGATTTAGTGCTTATATCAGTGTTTTCATACAACTGTAGAGCAGAGAAATGACTTGCTTTTCTATATTATGACAGGTATCTAAAGCTAATTTGTTGCCCATCACATATTTTAATGAAAAGATGCTCATGGGAACCTCGTTATCAGATGGACGCTTTCCAACAGCTTTGTGCAGACTAAAAGGCTTGGAAAAGTCAACCATTTACCTCAGCCCAGAGGTTTGGGATGGCTCTTTGTTTGCGAGAGCTCAAAGGCTTAGAAAGGCCAAATGCTTATCATAGACCAAAAGACCTTTAAGGCTTTAAGGCCACCTGCTCACAAAATAAAATCTGTTTTGTGACTCTGCTGCTGGTGATTAATGCTGCTGTGAGCCGACAAGAAAGGCATCCACTCAATCTTTTTTCTGGGGGCATCGTGTTAGCTGCCCTTTGTACCTTTTAAGCTATGATTTTAAGCTTTATATTGAGCTCATATTCATGATAGAAATCAGAAACAGTGGCTTGTTAGAAAGCCACCGCAGCTACACTGTAGGCTTATGTTCATTTTACTTTTGATGTATTAAATTTTCATTTTACATTTACGTTTTCTTGAAATTGTCATATTGCTATATGTGTTACATAGATAGACCTTTTTTTTTTTTTTATTCCTGTGCTAGAGCGACGCAAAGGCTTCTATGACTGATCTGACATGAGCTTATTACATCTCCATAAAGAGCCATTGTATATCTGCATCCCCTCCTGGATTTCAGGGTTGCTTGCTGGCATGTGTGGTATTTTTCCTTGATCAAAGAGATATCCAGACTGCCCTCCAACCTGGTTGTCATGGGAACAGGTGTCACATGACCTAAAGTGAGACAAACTTTGGATGAGAGAGGATTGGCTCTCTGGAGGGCGTCAGTCCCCCTCTCAATTCATCTGACACGGTTACCTAGGAAACAAGGCTGTGAGACAGGAAGCAGAGAAGAGATGTAAGAGATGTAAGTTTGTTTGGATAACAGCAAAGAAGCTGCCTGGACTCCAGGCGTCCAGGGAATATGGCATTAGCTTGAAAATTTTAAGCATCATGCCAGTCTGTAAATCTGTCTGTCAGTCTGTCTATTTGCCTACTGTATCTGTCTGTCCATCAGGAGAGAGAACAGATCCTGGCAGGTTCATGGCAGTTAACAGAAACTAGTTGGTGTTTCCCTCGAGATCAGAGACCACTAAATAAGAATTAATTTAACATCAAACAGCTAGCTTAATGGGTTAATAAGAGAGGATGTTTGATGCTCCCAGCAGCCCTACATGATTGATTCTCGCGTTGGATTCTTATGGCACCGAGAATGAGTCTGACAGTCTCTTGATAACAGTGACAGCCCGTGTGCTGATGGGGGCGGTAATCAGTTTGCCTTGGGATGTTTTACAGGTCCCACTGGCTGTCAGTCATCTCAAACTCCAGTCACTGTTGAGGCCCGTGTGTTATTTATTTCATGCTGGTGTGGCGCTGGTGCTTGTGGGTGAGATTATATGAGTAATCACTCAGACTGGTTTTGCATGATAGGAGTACTCAAAATAATGTATTTATTTATTTTTTTTTTTTTTGGCTGTGCTCCTGAGATGAGTCTTTTTTAGATGAAATGGCTTTTATGTCAGCTCTGCATCCCAATCAGAACCCCTCTTCTTCACCTTGACACAAGTTCACTTCTGCTATGTAGCCTGCTCACTGATTATATTTATGGGGCAACAGGCCACTTACCAGCCAACTATACATTCAACCATTTATTCTGTTGGAGGATCAGGACTTTCTCAGGAGGACTTGCTTTCCTCATCTTATCCTTTTACCCTCCTTTCATCAAGAAACATGAAGTCTGCTCCACAGTGAACCATCAAAAGAAAGATCCAATATTGTATCATACCAATGTGCTGCTGTGTGCAAGCAAGAGTTCAATAATCAGTGACCCAGTTATTTTAATTGCTTACCCACAAACACAAAGAAGAAAAAAAAGGTAAATAGCACAGTGCTGTTCCTGCACCAGCTTCTTATGCCATAAATAAGGAGGGTCTCCCCATTAACTAGCATGTGATCAAGGCATTCTCTTGCACAAAATCTTGAAAGAGAATATATTAACAGCTTAATATCCAGAACTATGTTCTATGTAAAAACAAAAGGGCCGAATCCAAGGAATAATTCAAACACTTTCTGACCTAATAAGAGAAGAAAGAAAGCTATCCAGGATTTTCAGGTACTCTGTAATAAATATAAACGTCATCTGCTGCTGCTTCGACAAACAGCGTTCAAACAGCGTTTCAGTTTTATAATCGTTATGTTTTATTGAAATTAATTCACTGCACAACATTTTAGATGAAGTGGCAGTGAATCATGGCTGCTGGAGAGGCGGATTTGAGAGTAATGTTGTTCAACTGTCAGTGTAACAAAAGTGTGGCACACCCTGCTCCAGCAGCTACACGTACATTATCACTCCAGTTTGAAGCCTGATTCACTTTTAACCAATAAAATAAGATGGCAGCATAAACAGGTTGGCACAGAGACTTTTGATCCAGCAGAAAACAGTGAGCAGTAGTGCCTGCCACAAGCTAATCATGTGCTTGTGTTGCTTCCTGCAGCGCAGCTAGCAATCAGCTCACTCAGTTTAGCCTTTGCACAAAGGCTTTGCAATATGGCTTTAGTAGCTGTACTCTACTTCATCAGTCAGTAGGCAAATCAAGATCTAACCTGCAGCCTCCGTCATCATGCTGCACTTTTGATTTCAGCCGTTTTTGTTAGTTACCAGCCTTTGAGATAATTGCCTTATTATCTGAGAGTAATACATAAGAACATGGATTATTCATTTTTAATTAATGAAAAAAATATATTGAATTACTTTTTCATTGAAAAGGTCTGTTATGTTATGTTATGTTATGTTATATTGTTAAGGAATCGTGTTTAAATGTTGATTTAATCAATTAGAGGAAGTAGCCTGAGCATGAAAGGGAATTAGTTTAGAGCACAAGGCACTGCTGATAAGTAATTATCTTTCTGTACGAAAGTCCTACTTCTGCTCTAACAAGCAACAATATCTAACCACAAGTACAGCTCCCAATTTGCATTCATAGTTTGGTCATACTGATACATACATATTTGCTTGGTACATACATAGGAAACAATGATAAATAACAAATTTCACGAAGAGTGAAACAAAGTTATCAAGACATTGATCAGTATCAAGTAAATATGACAATTTATCTTGTGTCATCATCGGGTGTATCTTTTTATCCAATACTTTAAAAATGAATGACATTCTCATCAGCCTCTTTTGTGGTTAGTGCTAATTAGAACGATGTCAATTAAACTCTTGTGCAGTCCAGCCAACTGGACCAGGACTACCTGAAGAGTCTTTCCACTTTCAAGGGAACTGCAGTTTGTTTGTGGTGTGAACTTTGCACATTGTACTTGGTTGTAGATGTAATTATAAACTGATAAAATTGCCATCTGTGCCCATTATTCTACAATCATTAACCCAATAATGACAAAGTAAAAACATGTTTTTAGAAACTTTTGCAAAATTATTAAAAATTAAAACTGAAATATCTTATTTACAAAAATATAATAATAACAAATAAGCTTCCAATACCAGGATTTGGGCAGTTATCACATTCTTCCTGGCACAGATCCTCTCAAGCTCCATCTGATTGTGTGGGAAGCATCTGAATTGCCATCTTCAGGTCTCTCCACAGATATTCAGTGGGATTTAAAGTCTGTTCTTTCGCTGGGCCACTCGAGGACAGTGAGGGATGTGTCCCAAAACCACTCAGGTGTTGTCTTTGCTGAATGCTTTGGGTCATTGTGACGCTGAAAGGTGAACAGTCGCCCCAATCTCAGGTCGCTTGCACTCTGGAGAAGGTTTTCTTTATTTGACTGCATTCATTCTGACCAGTCTCCCTGCTGGCGCTTCTGAGAAGCATCCCACCATGATGCTTCACTATAGGGAAGGTATTAACCAGGTGATGAACAGTGCCTAATGTTCGTCAGACATACTGTTTGGAGTTCTGCCTAAAGGGCTCAATTTTGGTCTCATCAGACCACAGAATCTCTTTCCCTCCTCGTCCTGCACTCCTTTAAATGTCCTTTAAATGCCGTTAGGCAAACTCCAGGCAGGCTGTCATATGCCTTTTGCTCAAAGTGGCCTCTGTCTAGCGGTTCTAAGGCCTGATTGAAGGAGTAGTGCTGAGATGGTCATCCTTCCGGCAGGTTCTCCCATCTCTGCAAAGGACTTCTAAAGCTCGTTGGGTTCTTAGTCACCTCCCTGTCCCAGTCCCTTCTTGCCTGGTCACTCAGCCAACCCTCGGAAGAGTCATGGTGGTTCCAAACTTCTTCCATTTGACAATTATTGAGGCCTCTGTGTGCCTGGGAACACTCAAAGCTTTAGACATGGTTTACCCTTGCACTTATCTGTGCCTCACTGCAAAATTTTATTGCAGATCCCTGCAGAGAGCTCTTGGTCTTAATGGCTTGGGTTTTGTCCTGACATGCCATGTGAGAAATTTCAGTTTTTAATTTTTAATCCATTTGGAAATATATAAAAAAAAACATACTTTCACTTTGTCAATATAAAAATTGAGTGCAGATTGTTGGGAAGAAAATATAACTTTTATCTATTTAGTTTAAATCAACAGCACAAAAACTCAAAAAATGTGAAGGGGTCTGAACATTATGGTCAACAGCCCAAGTTTGATGACGTGATGCTCGTGCATTAGTGCGATATGTAAAAGGAAAAGCAGAAGAAGAACAACTCTTCCTCAGGTGACTGAGAATGTCAGTGCAGATCGTGATCAGACTGCGTCAGCAAGAACAGTCCGTCGACAATTACATAGAGAAGGATATTATAGTAGGGTTGCAGTGCATAAACCCCTCATTACAAAGATGAATGCACACTGGAGAGTTCAGTGGTGCAAAAAGCATCGGCACTGGTTTACAGAGATGTGGGTGATATGGTAAGATGAGTCATCCTTCAACATATTCTTCACAAGTATCCCAGTGCATGTGTGGTGTATACCAAGAGAACGGTTTAGGCCTGTATTCTTCAGGCCCTGCAATGAGTGGATATGGTGTTTCTGTTATGCTGTGGGGGGCATTTTGCTGGCAATGGTTTAGATCCACTTCCCTTAGAGGGAAGTGGTCCATAATGCACTAAAGTCCCTTGGTGCGTCCCACGGGTGGTGGGCCCATGGGAGGTGGCGACGCCCAGAGTGGGCCTCACAACCCAGAGAGAGTGAGTCTCGTGCTCTACCAACTGAGCTAACCAGCCGGTTGCTGTTCTGAGTGATCACCTTTATCTTATGATGAAACAGTTCTAGCAGCCTCTTCAAAGAGTATAGAGCCCCCATCCATAGGGTATGAGGGGTCACTGAATGCTTTGATGAGTATGAAAATGATGTGAATCATATGCTGTTGCCTTCACAGTCACCAGATCTCAGCCCAGTTGAACACCTATGGGAGATTGTGGACCAACATAGTGCCTGCACACTACACATATTTTAATTGCCAAGTACTTTGTGACAAACAAATTACTGAACAATATAAGCTGCCACAGCAGCACTGGTCGAAGCCTGGAAATATTCAAAACAAATTAATTGGATAGCTAATCACACTGGTCGGACTGTTCAGCTTTCTCACGTGTGCATTCCTAAGTATCTCAGTACTCTGTTTTGCTAATACCTCTGGCTTGTGTGCCTCCTCAGCACAAGCCCTTTTGAGACTTCGATATTCATCCGGATTGATGGAGCAAGCGTTCAGCATTAGTTAAAAAAAATTAACCTTATCTGCTTGCACGGACAGTCGATATTGATTAGCAGCTATGCTAGCTGTCTTCTCTGCAGGGAAAAGCCAACAACAATCCTTTCTCCCGTGCATGGTCATGTTTGGATTCAGAGTGGACGGGCTATTCACAGACGGGTCCATTGTTAATGTGTTGTCAATTCGATGGGCATAGATCTACAATGACATAAGATTTGACCCATTTTAAATGGTGAAAAAAAAATTGAAAATCAATATGTGGTGGTCTATGTTGATATTGTGGTGGCTCAAGTAAATCCATGTGTGGGAAACACTGATACATGTTGACTTCCTCTTGTGAATAATGTTGATTGATTGAGTACTTAGAGTACTTGATTTGTGTATAGGACGTGTTCACAAGCCAAAGCTCACAGGGGATTCAAATCGGTCTCATTTCTACTGAAGACAGCTGTTTAATCTAAATCTTCAAATATTAATGCATTCATGTTTTGAGTTATTATTGTAGCCTGTTAAAAAGTAATTAAATAATAATTCTATGTCTGTGTATGTGTTTTAAACCAAACAACGTAACAAAATCATTGAATTAAAATAAAGATGTATTAGAATCTGCACTGCATTTTTTTGTTAAATGAAGTGCGTTTCTCTTAGTAAGACAGTTTGACTGAAAATTCAAATGATCACGTCTTAGATACACTGCATTATAATCAACTGGGACCTGTGGTGAAAACCCACGGGTTAGACAGCAGTCAGCAACTTTTGCTTGCATCTAGTAAGTCGAGTAAACAATGAAGTGGAAGGTACATAAACATAAAGCAAATGAATTTTAATGCAGACGAGCAATGGCTTTTGTTTGTCCTCTCTTGCTTGTTTGTATTTCTTGGTCTTTGACTAGACAGTCGAGTCCAGTTTTTCTTTGCATGTGTTTCAGTGGAAGAACTCAAAGTGCAAAGATAACAGAAATCTGCCATTCCGAACTTTATCAGACATAATTGACATTTGCAACCTTTATCATGCTCCCTCCAGGCCTTGTGAATGAGTTGGCATCTGGATTGTGGCCTGTGACATTTAGACAACAGTTTGAGCAATTTCGGTGGCCATTAAAGCACTGGTAGTTACTATAAATCCTTTTTTCTAAGAATAATGTCAGTGCGTTCAATTTAAAGACACTATTTGAAAATGACTCAAACAAATCTGTGAATAATTCATATTCAAAAGCCAGTAATTACAGTGCCAGATAAGTCAGTAATTGTAACCATTAAACCTAGTATTGTGAATCCCATTGCTTTTTAAAATGCTGATCACATGATGAAGATTGTTGATTATCAAGGGTGGCCTGTTGGGACAGTTTGGCAAACAGCTGCTTGTTGGTGTAAAGATTTGATGAGCGGTTGCACTGCCAGCTGTGGAGACTGTTTACAGTGATACTTTTTTTTTTTTTTTTTTTTTGTACTAAAACTAACTCCAGAGAATGAAAATAATCACAAACTACATGCTCAGCTGAGCTTCATGAGTTCCAAAATTGTAAATGAAAAATTAATAAACAGAAACCTTTTTTGTGTTGGTTCATGAGACTTCATGAGACATTTATACAGTGGCTATATTTCCAAGTGTGCTGACATGAATTTGATGGAGCTATATAATCAATTTCACCATGCCATAGTAATGATACCATCATCAAGTGCATGGTAATTATAGTTGCAGGCTCTTCATTGATCTCCGGGCAAAAAGGGTGATCCCCTTTCAGCTGCAGAATAATAGCTAAACCTTTAACCTGGACTTGAATCAATAAACCTGCAGGACTCCCCCCTTCATTGTAAACGAACATACCCATCAGGCATAGTAGTCATGAAATTCTATAATCTTCCTCTTCCTCAGAAACTTGGTGAATTAGATAAAAAGCTACAGTGTTTGATTTGTGATGAGCTGATTGTTCTTAGTATTAATTACGTCCAGAAAACCAAGAAAATCTGGGTATGGATGAATAATACATGTTTGTTTTTGAACCAGCCTTGTGAAACTGGCATTCCCTAAATAATGTATGACTGTGTGTCTTTGATAATAGGGTTTACATTAGAAGTAATACGCTTTCCTTCATTCCACAGGACAGATTCTTGCCTGGGCTAGTTATTGTGCAAAAATTGATTTCCCTAAAACCCTGTGTGCCAGAAGACATTAGTCAGCGTCGCCTGAGAGCCAGTGCTGCACATAAGAAAGGGCCCCCACGTGTTGCCACTGGAAGGTGTGGGATATTTTTTAATCTCATATATGGAGCCTTAGTAAATCAGATTACTCCCATAATGAAGAGAAATTGCTGAACAAAGCGATCAATAAGATTTTAAGTATACAACCATCTGCAATGATGAGAAATCTACATTTTGAATTTGAATTAGGACCTCTGTTGAACAGGGTTTATAACATCCAAATGAGATTTCCTGGTACTAAGTGGCAAGCACATGAACCTTTAGCAATTAGTATTTAAGATACCCCCTGCTCGCCGAGGCTTGAAGGCAAAGTGTGATGCACATATAATTCACTAAAGCGTGCGTAATTTCAGCTAGAGCTGAAAAAATAGCTTTAATGAGTGTTCAAACAAAGCAGGGAATTAATATGATGTGCATGCATCCAAACTTGTAGTCTCAATGGAGAATAAAACTGTCCTCTGGTAGAGGGAATAATTGTGTGAATACACTGAGGTTAATGTACAAGCATGGCTACTAATCAGCACTGGTGTAATGATGTGGAAATATCTTTCATTACAGGTAAAATGAATGAAATTCATCAAACCAAAGTTTGATATTACTTCTTCTTTCTCATAGGTGAATAGTTTTTATTATTATCATTATTATTTTCCCTATTGTGTCATTCAGCAAAAGTATTTTAAGTACTTTAGGAGTGAACAGAGACCCAACAAAATGGTTGGAATTCGAATTGACATTTGTAGGTTTCATGATATTTTTAGATGCTCTGATACAAACAACAACATGACAAAGCATTGATCATTGTATTTGTCACAGACAGAGAGGAGAGGGAGAGAAGAGACTGACAGGAACAGATTTCTGTCAAAACTTGGCTTCATAATATGTCACGCTTAAATTCACAATTACAAACGCATTGACATAGAACTGGTTCATTTTCCTCATTTATTATTTCAAAGCTGAGATTAATCACATGGAGGGAAATAATGACTAAACCTAATCACAGACTTCTGCTTCTTGCTCAGCAATAATTACAGTCAGACTGGCTGCCCAGCTATATGATTTATGACAGAACATGATGGATATTAATGGATTTTGTAATTGGTGCATATGTTTATGAAAATAGCTGTCTGGCTCTGACAGTATGAAAAGATGTCAGGTAAAGCAAGACTCGTCCCGAGAACCGGCCAGCTGAGGACAACACAAGGACTGTACTTCCAAAAGATCAAGTTAAACAGATCCAGTAAACATGTCCCTGCAATGTAAATGGAGCATTGTAGGATTATACTGTAGTTTGTGCAGTGAACTCAGTGAGTGACAGTTTGGCTGTATTGCAAACGACACTGAGCATTAACAGTCAGCTGCAGAACAGGGCAGAAGTAGCATGAATGCCCCATTCTGGCAGACTCAGTACATTTAAAATTTCAGTTACATTTCTGGGCAGATGTCTAAAAGAAAGAAAGAAAGAAAGAAAGAAAAAAAAACACAAAAAAACAAACCTTATTTGGGTTGGCTGCCAAAATAAATTCTACATGGAAGAAAACTGATTTATGTCCTGTTTTCTAATTTATGTCCATCTTCGTCTGCCCTCATTACTATGGTTCCTTAGAGCTAAAGATATTATTCTGAGAAGCACAGGAAGGAAGGATAATGCCAGACATCTGAACACACAATGCATGCAGCACACAACAAAGATTGACTGACTGAATCCCACCCAAGTGCTGGGATAAACACAGTATGTGGTGGATTCGGCTCCAAAGTGAATCACGTGCCTTGTTGCACCTAGATTGTGACTGTTGCCTTAGAATTCACAACAAATCTTCGCTGGAAAGGAGGAAATACACTCTCAGTGAAAAGTGCCAGATGCAAGAAAAATCAATGTCAAAAATGTATTTTAGCATTTGAGCTGTTTAATGGACATTCCACAGGTGGAGCAGCAACTCCTGAAGACAGGTTTACCTCCTTAAATACCACAAAATCCAATTATTGACAGGTAGTCCAGGGTTCTAGGACAGTTTTAGTAGTTAAATTCAGTACCATTTAATAGCCACTCTACACAATTAAATTTGGTAATGTAGGTCTAGTTCAAAACCAGTTGTAATAATCCTCCTAGCCCGCTATTCGCTCACTGCACCACTCGAAAACTCCTGCAACTTATATACACATACCACTAACTTCACTGTGATAGTCTAAGCACATTAATAAGTGACAGAGGGTGAGTGGGTGTGGGTGAGTTTTTTGAGAGGTGTACAATTATGTCACTGGCAGAGGAGACAGACAAAGTCATGCTGAGATAGACGTAGTGAGAAGGAAAGGGTTGAAGCAGAGAAGAGGAAAAGGTATTTGGGTGGAGGAACTGTCCGGCTGTTCACACTGGCAAAATGGGTCCCAAAGTAGTGTGAAATCGGGGTCGCTCAGGGCTGCATTTCTAAACTTAATTTTAAATTCTCTGTGATGAATTTTATACTTCTTTTAATTTACATTCACACCATTAATTCCCTGCTAATGATCTTTTCATTTGATCCTGAATTGCGAGGCACTTTGTAAAGTCTGTATCAAAATGAGCTCTATACTGTGTTGATGATTTACAGGTACATGTGATGAATTAGGTACAGGCGGTATGAATAGCTGGAGCTGTGCATAATGGTCGCGTGTTGGAGCATTTTTACATCCATTTATGAATGCAGAAATAATGGTACTTGAATGAAGCTTGTGCATGTGCGCCCATTTCCACAATGACTGAGATTTATTAAAAAGAATGAGGCGCACGTGTGGCTTTATAAATCTGACAAAAAGAGTGTGTATGCATATTTTAGCCTTTGTGCACACAGTCGTGAATCTGCACAGAGTTTTAAGCATCTGCTTCTACGGCTCATGGTGTGAGAACCAGCGGTCTAACCTACTTGTGCGTTGTGTTTGGTCACATTTGGCTAGCAAGGTTGCAGTCCTCTAGGTTGGTACTTAGCTAGTGTTATAGTGAATTACGCAGCTGTTAACTCTATCACTTATTTGTGAGCCAAGTTGGGTTGTGCCCTGCAGACGCTGTGGAAAATGTTTGAACCGCTCGTGGTTCCTATACTCTACTTTGATCGACTCCTGATGGGTCAATCGAGACATCCTGAGTTGGATGTATCATGGGGAAAGTTTTCTCCTTGTGAGTCTGTGTGTGTGTGTGTGTGTGTGTGTGTGTGTGTGTGTGTGTGTGTGTGTGTGTGTGTGTGTGTGTG
>JBBMJY010000004.1:6594290-6605798 GCA_037833715.1 Toxotes lorentzi
GTGTGTGTGTGTGTGTGTGTGTGTGTGTGTGTGTGTGTGTGTGTGTGTGTGTGTGTGTGTGTGTGTGTGTTTTTGGGGGGTGGGAGGGGTGCTCCAGGTGTGGTATGTGATAAGAGAATAAATGTAAATGTATACAGATCACATTCACAGGCTGTGTTGCTGTGTGCCGCAATAGCAAACAAGCCATGAGCTTAGAATTATAACATCCTGTCTGCCAACAGATTATTCAAGCAGGGTGAATAGTAATAATAATATCAGCGTCATTGACGTAAGTGGAGAAAAAAAAATTTCTTGAGAAAAACTTGCCAAACTCTTAATTGATGAATGCTGAATGTGATTGTATAACTATGTCTAAGAGTGTGAGGCTGTAATATTCATGGAACCACAGACAATGTGCTGGCCAGGTGCTACATGGTGGGCAGACTCCTTTGGGGAATTTGGGAGAGTTTGAGGCCATTCTCTGCCTTTGTTCTGATGCACCGATTGCCCTGCCTTGCCTTGTCCTCGTTTTACCTCTCTCATATTCAAATATGGCCACCAGGTAAAGGTGAAAGGGAATCAAACAGACCTGCACTCTTTAAACTGACAAATAAAACATCAGATGAAGTAGTATTTCAGCCCACACTCAGTTATACCTGAAACAGACAATACCACAGTCAGTGTCTGCTGTTTGGTTTAAAAAATGCATGGATTTCAATAAATGACTCATATGAATGTACCTCCAGAAACATTGAGAAGTTGACAATACATGTATTCATGTTTGTGTAATTATCTTCAAACACCGTCTTAAATTTCTATTTTCTGAAAGATCATCAAACTTCATTTCTATTAACTGACAAGATTATGAATTTCACTTGTTTGCAATCACACAACGCCTCATTCTAAATGAGGCTTTAAAACATGAATTGTAATTATTTGACTCAGACAGCTGGCCGCTCACCATTGGAACACTGACTCCCTCTAATTATACGATTTTGTATTTTACTGGTATATAAATATCACATATAAATCTTTACTTCTATCCCTGTAACATTTCTTTCCCTCTCTTTGTACCTGCTCTCTTCTTGGACGACTTATGGGCCACCTGTGAAAATACTTAACTGTTATTAGTATGTCTGGTGAAGAGCAGCATTGCATAGCAGTGCGTGGGCGGGAGCTCTAATATGATTGGCTCAGGGACACTGTAAGCCTGAGTGGCAGCCCTTAATGGGAGCCCTGGAGAGGTAACCCAACAGCTGTGTGTTTGCAGTTAATGAGAGATGGGGGAGGAGTATAGGATCACAGACTGCAAAGACTCTGATAAACTCTTGCTTCAGAATGGCTGGGGAAGATAGGAAATCAAGTTTTCTCCAGAGGACATTGCTTAAGGCTTTCCTTTGTGACAAAACCCGCGTTTGACTCATTGTTCCTCGTCCATTGCTTATGCTTAAGCAGTTATGATCACTGGCATCAGTGTTTGGGAAGAAAGGAAGAGGGTAACTGTGGTGTGGGATGGATTTCACTCCCCGCTGAGCCATGCTGATTTACAGCCCTGAGCAAAAGCATTGTTTTTTTTTTGTGGTTTTTTATTTATTTATTTATTTGTTTTGAAATTACACTGCTGCAGTTTTAATAGATAATGCTCACATAACTGGTTTATTCCAGTGTGCACCAACAGCATTGCCTCTTTCCTGTGCATTTGAAAGTCACTCTGCTCGCGGGGGGTGGGGGGGTGCTTCACGTTAAAATGTGCATTACTCCAACATCAAGCAATGTTAACATTCAATTCCCCCCCTAATTTCCTCAGCTAATGCATTGGACTGTATTACTTCCCTTCTTTTTTTTAACCGCCTGAGGGTGGCGCCAAATGAATAAATAGTGGCCAACCGAGCTTCCATTTTAGGCCACTCATTTTGCTACATGGAATGCATATCAACAAGTAAACTGTCAGTGCAGCCTACCTGTTACATCACATTTAGACCAGTTGTACAATCAGTGCGTTTTATATCGCTGGAAGCACCGATCGTTTGTAGCAAGACAAAAAAAAAAAAAAGAGGGGGGGCGCAAGACAGAGCAACCTGATTGCACGACACGCTTGTTTAATAAGGAGCACTCCCCTGTTTGAGGTGACCCAGTTTGATGAGATCTTTTTAAACTGTAGGAATCACACAATTTCCTGGTAGGCAGCCCAGGCATAATGTGATGTTGAGTGTGAAGTTGCTGTGTGCTGCGGTGGATGGGAGCCCCACCTCCTCCCACGCTCTGATGAGTACAGAGAGAGGGAGAGAGGGGAGCAACTAACCTACCCACAGTATCTCACCACTTGCTCTCTGGATATGCTTCAGATGGGCTTCTTGTTTAGGACCAGTCAGCTTTTCAATTTTATGTTGCGAATATGACATTTACGCTGCTGTCGCTTAGACATCCAGTGCGTTCTTGGAGTGCGCTCTAGGCTACTTACATCAGGGGAAGCGCTGGAGAAACTTGGACCAAAGGGATGCGCCAGCGAGTGCATATCTTGGCAGGGATCAGTTGTTGAGGATTGAAAATGGCACACGGTGGGCTATCCTTTCGGATTAAGACTCTTCATTTCTCAGCTCTGTCTTAAAATAACAGAACACAAAACCTGCTCATAACTTATAATAACCCCACGGACAGAAAGCTACATCCGTTCCACAAGACTGCCGGACGACGGACGCAGGATCCTGAATTTTGATGCGGAAAGTTGTAAATGTTCTGAATGGATTCTGCGGCTGCTGAAGTTATTTTGATGTCAGGAGTGTGACGGAGGTTTGAGGGTTAGACACCTGCCTCTGGGAGCACCGGTGGACATATCAGCTGCGGACGAATTGGCTACGCGACAAGCGCCCACAGAGAAGTCTCCGGCTCAGGTACCGAAATTACTGCAGGATTCACCCACAAAGTTGCTTTGGTTTGTCGGCATTGTGTTGCTATATGGAGGAAGTTTCTTCTGATGTTATTTCTGACTTAGTCCTAAGTGATGTCAGATAACGCAGGCCGTGGTCCACATTGACTGTTAATACAACAAGTTGTCCGCGGTGCACTTTATAATAGACAAGTCGATGCAGCGGCTGCTCGGTGTTACAGGTTGATGTAGGATACGGCGATGGAAAGGCAACAGTCTAGATGTGTCACCCACAGTAAGGACGCGCTGCATGATGGATAAGACGAGCCAGTGCAATTAAAAACACATCCGAGTAGACTTGAAGTCTAGCCTCCATGAATAATGGCATTAAGTCATTAAGTCTGCATATCATTGCACTAAAGCTATAATATGAGTGCATGCACTTCATTCTGATCTGAACTGGCGATCGGCTAATTGCATTTTATTATACCATTATGGTTCTGTGAAGCAGAAAATGTGATCCGTTTGTATCATCCCTCTCTCGCCATTTCTTTTATACTCGCTGCAAACATCATACTAATTGCCTTTATCAGTGAATCTCTTATTTGGAGCTGTTTACTCATGAGTAACGATTTCTGCGCAAATAATTTTGACGTATATCCTGCCATGGTAATAATTAATCGGCAGTTTTCCTATGGAGAGATCCGTGCATATAATTGGAGGTTAAAAAAAACCAAAAATCTTTGAAAAGCGCATCCGCAGGAGTAACCTCTCCTCTCTTCTCCAGCCTGAGTCTGGGGTGTTGTTTCTCGCCACTCCACCGACCACCAGACACATTTTAATAGTCTGCTCTACATAGTGATGTCGGAAGTTCCCACACATACTGTAGGCTACAGGGCCGTCAGAACAGACCAAATCAAAAACAGGCCCGTAACCCCCTTATCTGACAAACTGTCTATAAGACATAAACCTGATGAATGTGATGACCTGAGTCAGTCGATTGTGAAGCAGTTGCGTGATGAGAGTTTGACACATTTCCTCAGGTCTCTGCAGGATACTGTACAATAACGTGCAAATGTGTCATGTGATGGAGTTGCTGAATTAAGGCTAACTGATTTGCCGTTTGGTAAACATCAAATTACAGCAAGGGCTCAGATGGGTTTTCTGACTGCTCCAACAGCTACGTGGGAGAGCAAACCTTTTACGAAATAATACAAAGGCAGTAAAATACCCCTGTAAGGAAATCTAACTAAACTTATCTTTTGGCTCATATCTCTCTTTAATCACCCTGGCATTGTCTGTATGCCGACTCTTTGATCTCTGTATTTAATGGGATTTTTTGTGGTGGTGGTTGTGGAGTGACTCTCCATCAGTGTTTTGTGTGTGTGTGTGGAGCAGCCTAAAAGAATAGCTAAATCAAATGCCCATGCCCATAACAAGTGTTTCCAACCAAAGGCCATTGCTTTCTCATTATCAGTGGCCAGGGTTTACAGTCACTAGAAGTGTGTAGGGTAACATTTTGCAGTAATTTCTAATGGTAGATTGGCCGTAAGGAGGCCCATAGCTGTGATAGCACCCATCATAAATCATGCTGGTGGGAGGGTAATGGATTTTACCTGTTATACTAGCTAAAGGCGCAGAGTCAGCCAATATATCAAATCACATCAGTTGAGAAAATCATTAAATCATCTGTTATCTTTCCAGACCGAAGCAAAGTAGGGAAGAGCACAACCCACAGTGGAAATTCATGAGCTTGATTTGTACCAGGTAACAGGTGAGAATTCTGGTCCTGCAGAGGAAGGAGAGGACTGCTAGTGCTGCGGAATCACAATCTTCCCTGCAGTCACTACAAAAAACAAGCAATTTACAGATAATAAGATATTTTATCCCTATACTTTTTTTTTTTGTTTTTTTTGTTTTTTTTTCCCAGACACAGCTCTAACCCTTTGACATATTAGTAATTTTACTATTACGCCTGAGTTAATTCTATACTTGATTTCTGCTGGACCTCTGGAGCGGCCAACATAAAGAGCAAATGTCACTGAGTTGACTCAGTCTGTAGATAGTCTGTCTCTATGGTAACCAGGACAGGGGCACATGCTTAGCAACACAATTATAGTGTTCATTTTTAAGTACCTGTTTGTGTATGTTTTTTTTTTTTTAGATATTATGACAGCATGTGTGTGCAACCACACACTCCTTCATGTTTTCCTGCTTCTTCTACTTCAAGCCAAAAAACTGCTTCATCTCATATTTTTTAAAAAGGCAACACTGTTTAAATTTCCTTTTTTACCTTTTAAGATAGTACTGTAATTGCAAATGATTTTCCTTTACAGATAAACTGCAAAATGTTCATGTCACACACAGGAAATAGATGATGGTGATAATGTTTTTCCCTTACTGATACATTACTGATGAAATAAATTAATGTGATTACATAATTTACAAGCTATTTTCAGTTTTGCTTTGATATTTTCATTTTCCACTTATATTTTCCCTGATAATCATTAACATTAGTAACTGATATAAGGGACCTACTGGTACAAACTACTAATATGTAAATATATTTCTTTGATAATCACACAGCCACTGTGTTAAGAATCAGTTAATGTGGATGCCTTGTGCCCAACAACATCATCACACTGAGCTTAAAATACACTAGTTAACATTATATTTTTTTTTCATTCCTCCAATCTATAAAATGTCAGCTTTCCTGGAAACAGTCTGACGAATCCCTGTGGTGCAAAAGACACACACCACAACACTTGTGGAGCAGTTTTAGGAGGCTGAATGAACTGGATTTTACCATAGGAGCCAAGGTGTTACAGATACAGATATTTCTGCATTGTGTGACTGGGTTTGGCAACCCTGGCAATCATTAAGTCAGGGAATCATATCCCTCTTAGGAATGAGGCCAACTGTGCACAGTTTGACACAAGAGAAGGACGTTGATTGTAGACGTGGAGAAGTTGAAATGTTCTCTTTTAACAGTGGGGTCAGCTTGGTGGTGCTCTGTGTGAGGGCTCCAGGCGAGACTCAATCAGACCTTGCAGTTTGACTGATGTTTAGCTGCCACTGAAGTCTTTCACCTTCAGCACAGGGACTGGGCATGGAGCCTTTAGGGAGAGGTGGAGGGCCGGAGGATTGAAGCCAGTTGCCAGGTGGAATTTGGGAGTTCACTGTCATTTAAAGTGGCATTGGAGGAAACGGGTTGATCCATGAGGTAAGGGAGAGGTCAGAAGTAAGCTGAAAGGGAACAACAATGTGAGGACAGATCTCCTTATCCATTACTGAAGTTCAGGTCTTCTCTCCTTAACTTTTTGAAGTTGTTGCAGTTATCAACATCATTTGCATATATAAAATGCTATATTATATAAATACACAATATATATCTGCACCTTTGCACTTTTACTGATCTTTTTTGTTTATTTCTTTCTTTCTTATGCTTAGAACAGGAGAGTATAGAACTCACAACACTTACGCATTTCAGTGAAACTTCAACCGAAAGTGACAGCAGACTCCTAGCTGACACAGTGAGCAGGAGTGAGAACCACTTTCTCTTCGAGCCACTCTTATCTATAGAGGTCTTTGGCAGGTGAAGGGGTATGCTTGGGTGAGCATCTCCTGCAGCTTCTGAGTCTGTGGACCGATGGCCATGCTGAGCATGAGTCATGAAACACTGACTCTCTAGTCCAGTCTTGTTCTTAGACTTGAAGTGTGCTTGCTGCTTTTCAATCCTGCTCTGTGATGTTCTTCAGAGCCTTTAACTCCATTGCTGAGCAATTTTGCCTTGACTACTTTCTTTCTTGCAAAGTTAAACATTTTTTACAAGGGATGTAGCAAACAGTATACCCACCAGGCAGTTTGAGACTGTCTTTGAAGGTCCACTTCCATACTGTGGTACAGGCTGCCTTCAGTTTTTCTCTGTGTTGGAACCATCTGGGCAATTGCATGATCACAGCATGAGGCTATGTTGAATGCTGCTTCGCTGGTAGAGTTAAAGTTCCCTCCGCATTCAGACAGTGGATGCTTTGATTCTATTTGGAAAGATATTTCTTCAGAATATTCGTTGCTCCAGAGTATCTCCATAAGTGTCTGGCTCAGTGTACTTGTTGTATTTTTTTTTTGTACATCATGTTTTTTTAGTTTTTTTTGTAGCATACAATGCTTAAGGCAATTACAGTGTGAGTTCTTTGGAGCCTTAATAGCTCCGTGTAAAGGAAGTACAGTGTGAACTACACACATACAACTAGTAGTACAGAAGGGGTCACCCAAGAATTAGACGGGTCTAAGTTGTCCTGAGGTGTAGCTGCAACAAAATACAACAGCTCACAATTTTGTATTTAAACTGGGTAGTGAGTAGACAATTGAAAAATAACTTTGCACTGATTCTCTCTGTTAAACACCACAGTGCTGCCATAGTTCTTGGGTGTTATCAGGGTGAATTTTAATAACTGAAAGGATAACACTTTCTCTTCTTTACACTTCCTGAAGATGTGTGCTGCAATGCCTGAGCCATTTGTAATACATGCCCTATTTGTTGCCATTCTTAATGTGTAGTTCAATCTAAAGCCTTAATCAGTTACGACGAGAAAAAGAAAAAAAGAAAGTGTTTGATTTCAAACTTGTTGACCAGAATTCTAATGTGACACATTTGAACACACTGGAAAACTAACCTCTTGTTCCTCACTTTGATTTTATGCTGAGTTATGTATCACGATCTCCCTGAATCAGCGTGTAGTCTTGTGGGTCTACCACACCATCTGGGATGGCAGATGATAACTAAGTTTTTCAGAGAAAAAGTGCTGAGATGCAGGAAATGTCACTCCTAGTTGTGTTCAGCAGTTCTAATTTATCCCTTTTGCTGCTCAGGTAGTGAACTTTGGTGAGACATGTAGCAGTCCAAGAAGTCTCACATCCTCCAGTAGCGAAAAAAATCTCAACACCAGTTCCCCCTGCGCCGCCACCTCAGAGTGCTTTGAGAGGAGGGGGGAAAAAAAGGAGTATGCTGTCAAGCTTTTGATAAAATATTTGCCAGATAGCTGAGAATTGTGAAATAAAAACCCAAAGGCATGGTGTCAATAATATTCAACCAGTAAGAGATTCTCAGTGAGTGATGGCAAAACCCATATTTCACGAACAACATGAATTTTAATGTAAACGTAAACAAAAGAAAAAAGAACACCAATTCACTGTGGCTGCCAGGCACAGTGCCATCTGGAAGATAGGCATTAGGCCAACTGGAAGACATTAAGTCATGACTGTCATCAACCATAACAATCATGTCACTATCAAAGCTGGCCTATTCATTCTCGAAATGGCTATAATGGCAGGGGGGACGTTTAAAATAAAATAAAAATAAATGATTTCGCAAACTTAAAGTAAACAGTGAATATTGAAAAGAAAAAAGAGAGATGATAGAAAATAATGATACAGGTGTTAAAATATAGTCTATCATAGCACACCTGTACTGTAAGAGGAGTGTGATCAAGTTCTTCAGATCACAGTGAAGTAAATCTACATATATTTATTTAACATATCTGTGTCTAATATAAACTGTGATAGCGGTATGAAACACTTCCAGTGAGTGAGATGTAGAATTACCTTCACCTCCTACTTTATTTGCATCACAACTGATGACGTTTGGATGTTAAGTGTCAGTTGTAGGTACAGGAAATGTGACTTTGTGTGTATCCTGTGATCATGCTTTTACTCCTGCCTTTGTTTTTTTTTTTTTCCCTGAGCACATGAACACAGAAAACACACTCACTGTTCACGCCACATTGACTAGAGGCTCCCCTGCAAATGTAAAGAGGGACACATCAATAACTGAGCAATTAGTACATCAATAAGCTGCACTTCCAATTTTAATGTATTCAGAAGGAATTGGATTTCTCATTGGATTTCTGTATATTTGTGTTTTGGTGTCCAGCTTAATACACATTTGCTTTGCTCCTCTCTGGACCATTTTTTCCCATATGAGGATATAGAGAGTGTTGTGATTTGAACTTAGAATAACACTATCCTCTCATACTCATGTATGTATCTATTTTTCTCACACCCCCACAAACTAAAGATACACTGACTTGTTTTTTCTCTGATCCCTAAACTCAGGGTATTGGCTGGATGCTAGATCCAATGCCTGTACTTATTTTTTTTTAATTTAGATCTATGTGGAAGTGATTGGGACCATTTTTCTCTGTATAATGTAACATAATGCTCTAATTAAATATATATTTTTTTAACTTTAAGTGAAGACATTAGAACACTAATGCTCTCTAAAGGCTTGTACAAATTTTAGTTATATAATTCAAGAAAAGTTTAGAAAATAAAATTGGTCAAATTTTGTTAAGGCAGTGACTAAGAAAAAGTATTTAAAATGTACTAGTCTAGTCAGGGTTGCGGTCACAGTGAACACGACATGATTAGTGAGTAGACTCTCACAGAGGCAGCATACACACAAAACTGGTAAAATGTTGCCACCACTAAGTTTTCCAGAGCACTGGACCTTAATACTTAACCTCAGTGTGTGCTCCATTTCAATTACCAATAGAACACCACACACACGCACACACACACACACACACACACACACACACACAGAGAGAGAGAGAGAGAGAGAGAGAAAATAATTATAGCCTAAAATAATTGCAGCATGAAAAAAGCCAGAATTCTTTAGCTGGAGGGAATACAGATCAAAGAAGACACTAAAATAATGGGTCGTAATTACAGAGTTGAAAGGTTCAAAATCAAACAATGATTGCAGTGTTTGAGCTAGCCAGTAGCAATGGAGCATGGATGGAAATATCTGCATCATGCATTGTTGCAAGCTGCATGTGATGATAATGACCAAGTTGCATAATGTGCGTGAGAGGAAATGGCCTCACTGCCTCTTCGACCCTTAGAATGTAAGTGCTTGTTGTAAGAGGCCTCTCTGGTAATGAAATAGATCAAACAGTTTAGCTCTATCAACAGACAACATCTTGTCAGGTTTGGAGGGATTTATTTTTGAACGGTATTTTTGTACCGTAGGTTATTTTTGAGCTACATTGTTTCACCACTCAATGTCTAGTAGTGTAATACTGAAATAATGAGTCTCTTAGGCTGTGTTGAATCTCTGAGATTTTGTATTTCATTTTTATTTGATTACACAACGAAACAATCCACACTGGCCCTCAAGTTTGTTTTGTGTGTAAGCTCACAAGATATCATTTCTTGTTCCTCCATTAATTTCTACATGAAATTTGTAAAGTTGAGGCATTCATTGAAGCTATAGGCGCTCTGGGACAGAAAAGAAACAATGCTGGGATTTAGTTATTATTGGATTTTTTTTTTAAAAATTGCCTCTTTTTCCTTTGTTGTTGGCTAATTATTATATTGTGCTTGCAGGCATCTTGCAGGTGTTGGTACAACTTATTGACAAATAACAGAACAAAGAACAGAAAGAACAGTGCAATGACGACAGTGTTTTATCTGTTTTTTTCTGCTGACTACTTTGGTCTTTATGACTTACTGGTGTGGGTTCTGTAATTTTCCTTTCAAATTAAAGCTATTGCCTATAGAGCTTGTTACAACTATCAAGCCTTGTAAATCTTCGAATGTGATTCCCCAAAGGAGACAACATTGTGACACAGACTCTCTTTGTCTTTTACAGGCAGATCTTCTGATGACCTAATGGAACTGAATTTACAACTAGTGCTGTTTTGGGTCTTGGTGCTGCACTGTGGCTCTGCTAAGGGCAGTATCCTGTACCGGGTCCAGGAGGAGCAGCCTCCCAACACTCTTATTGGTAGCCTGGCAGCAGACCAGGGACTGCCAGACTCGGGTCACCTCTATAAGCTGGAGGTGGGTGCCCCTTACCTCCGTGTCGATGGAAAGACGGGAGACATTTTCACCACAGAGATTCCCATAGACAGAGAGACCCTGAGGGACTGCCGATCCCTGGCTAAGGGTAAGCCCTGCTATCTGGAATTTGAAGTATCGGTGACAGATCTGATACAAAATCAGAGCCCACGACTCATTGAAGGACGCATTGAGGTACAGGACATCAATGACAACACCCCACAATTTCCCTCTTCTGTGCTCACCATCTCTGTCCCAGAGAACACGATCATGGGGGCACTGTTCTCCATACCTTTAGCTACAGACAGGGACTCAGACAGGAATGGGGTGGCTGACTATGCGCTGACTGCAGGGCCAGATGCAGCAACCCTGTTTGGTTTACAAGTGGCTGATGACAGAGGAGGGAAACTCCCACAGCTGATTGTCCTTGGCAACCTAGATCGTGAGTTAAAGGATTCCTATGACCTAACCATCAAGGCAGTGGACGGAGGAAACCCTCAGCGCTACAGCAGTGCTTTGCTTAGAGTCGTAGTTACTGATGTCAATGATAACTCTCCCAAGTTTGAAAAGTCCACGTATGAGGCCGAAGTTTCGGAAAATAGTCCAGTGGGGCACTCAGTGTTGCAGGTAAGATTGTGATACTTTTCTTCTTCTTCTTTTTTAAACCAGATTGTCTTGTGGAGTGCAAAGTTAAATTCAGACCAAAATTGTTTTGATGCACTGTTTGTAATTTTATGTTTGGCTGCTAAGAAACACAGCAATTCCGAGCCAGTTTATCTAGATGATTTGGGAAAAAAAAAAAAAAAAAAAAAAATATATAT
>JBBMJY010000004.1:6605898-6640048 GCA_037833715.1 Toxotes lorentzi
ACACACACACACACACACACACACACACACACACACACACACACACACACACACACACACACACACACACAGAGCTCGGCTCAGCTGTCTGTATGCATTATTCAGATTCAAACAGTCAGAATCACTGTGGTTTCTATTTTTACTCGGTTTGCCATTCCAGGCAAGATGAAGGAAGGATGTGACAGAAAAGAGGAAGGGCTAAATGAAGAAACTTAAAGACTTAACTGTAAGGAAAATATCAAAGAAAAAATAAAAATGAACAGCAAAAAAAATGGTGGTCTTATACCACTTCCCCTCCCCCTTTGTCTCCTCTGGTCTTCCCATGCGTACAAAGACAATCTGTAGAAGACTGATAAAGACCCTGGATTATGAATTGGCCCTCTTATTAATACAGGAATCACAACCCTCTTCTCCTTTTACAGATATCTGTGTAATGAACTAGCTGTCTCATTCGCTGAGCAAATCCTCTGCATTCAACATCTTTAAGAAGTCAAGTTGTGATTGAGTGTCCACTGCCACCTACTGGCAGACTTCATACACAAAGGAATCTTCAATTTTTAAGGTCAGTTGTCTCCCTGACTTCATACTGTGACTCCTTCATCCAACCATTTTCAATTCACCTGCCTGTCTTCGGACTGCGAAAGAAAAAAATTCAAGCTCCGCATAGATAAGCCTCAGTCGGTCAGGTTCAAACAAACCACACTCCAACTTTATCACATGACTGCATCATTGAAACAGAGACAAGCCGATGATGACGACACCAAGAGAGTGGAAGGTATTAAAAAAAACAAGGCAGGACAGGAAATAAAAATCTGAGGTGATAAAAAAAAAGGTAAGAGAGGGAGGTGTGGATATCAGCAACAATCTCAGATTTGTGTGTGTTTGTATGTGTGACAATCAGGCAGTGAGGGACTTTACCTGGGCACACTAGTCAGGTAGGTGAGCACGTTGTGGAACTCTCTGTCCGTGATCTCTCCAAATGCTGGGAATTCTGGGAACACAATGATGGGGCTGCCATTATCTCCTCTACCCCCTAGAAGAAAAAAAAAAAAAAAAAAAAAAATATATATATATATATATATATATATATATATGGTGCATCATTTTTGTGCTGTGTTCATTCCCTAGATACAGTTTTAATCCATAAAAAAAAAAAATAAAAAAATATCAAAGATAGATATTTTTACTCTGGTGTTGTTCTTTAAAATATTTAAAATAGTTCTACAGCTCTGAATGTTCAAAATTTTACCTGTAGTGCAGAATACTTGGGAAATCAAGGCCACAGTTAGTGCTTGTCGATTCACATATGTTCTTACTTGCAAGTTTTGTTCACTTCTATTGCTCTAATGTGCATTTTTAAGTAATACTGTTAGAGCATTAGCACATTATGCTTGTACAGGTAATTAAGCTGCTTATTGCTTTGTTGTGCTATTATACTAGCAGAAATAGAGTTAGAGATGCACAATGCCAGAGTGTAGGCGTAAGATGTGTAGGAAACTGCTGTGAAATTCTACTGACTGTTGTGAAAGAAATAGCAGCCCTAATATTTTACCATATGTTTTCATGTGAATAAAAGAATAAAAGGGGGAGCGGGGTGGCAGCGACATAACCACTGAAAGCAGAAAGGAAGGGCTATAATGAAATACGCCTTGATAAAGCTGTTCACATGCTGTGCCTTTAAGTCATCAGACTTCCACTGATTAATTTATTCATTCATTCATCCATCGACCAATAATTAGCAGAGAAATTCCTCCACTGGCTTATTTTAATTATAACACCACATTCTTGCGCATAATTCACACCTTTAACCATAGAATTCCTTTTATTATAGGTCAAAGCAAATGACTCTGACATGGGCCCCAATGGAGAAATTGAGTACACCCTTCACCAAGCAGTAGACCCAGTGCCGAAACTCTTACGAATTGATCGGTCCACTGGTATTATCTATGTCAAAGGGCCACTGGACAGGGAGGAAATCAGCAGTCTGTCCTTCTATGTGATGGCGAAGGATAAGGGTCCTCAACCTAAAAGCTCTAAGACATTTGTAACCATTGAGGTGACTGACCAGAATGACAATGCACCAGCCGTGGAGATTCGTGGGATTGGTCTAGTGACACACAGTGAAGGAGTGGCTAACATTTCAGAGGACATGCCAGTGGGAACAGCTGTAGCTTTGGTGCAAGTGTCTGACAAGGATGAGGGAGAGAATGCTGTGGTCACTTGTGTGGTTGCAGGAGATGTGCCCTTCCAGCTCCGCCCTGCCAGTGACTCATCCAGTGACAACAAGAGAAAGTATTTCCTTCAGACCACCACTCCTCTCGACTACGAAAGGGTTAGGGATTACCGAGTGGAGATTGTGGCTGTGGATTCTGGAAATCCAGCGCTCTCTAGTACAAATTCATTGAAGGTGCAGGTGACCGATGTGAACGATAACTCTCCAATATTCTCCCCGACCTTGTTTGAGGTGGATTTTGCCGAAGAAAACCAACCAGGAGAGAAGGTTTTGGATGTTACAGCTTCGGATGCTGACAGTGGCACTAATGCGGAACTCCTTTATAATATTGTGGCAGACTCATCCATCAAAGGTCTGTTTGAGATTGATCCAAATACGGGTGAAGTAAGAGCCCGAAGCCCGCTTGATCGTGAGCATAAAGAACGTTATGAGTTCCGAGTCACGGCAGCAGATAAAGGATCACCTGTACATAAAGGAACAGCAACTGTTGTGGTAAAAGTCCTTGACCGCAATGACAATGACCCCAAGTTCATGCTCAGTGGCTACAGCTTTTCAGTTTTGGAAAACATGCCTCCCCTCAGTCCAGTTGGTATGGTGACAGTCCTGGATGTGGACAAAGGTGAGAATGCTCGTGTTCACCTCTCTGTAGAGTCTGATGGAGGCAAGTTTGTTGTTCAAAATGGAACAGGCACTATTCTCTCAAGCATCTCATTTGACAGGGAGAAAGAAAGCAGCTACACTTTCCGTCTAAAAGCAGTGGATGGAGGAGAGCCACCCAGGTCTTCATATGTGGGTGTTACTATCAATGTTCTGGATGAAAATGACAATGACCCTGTGGTAACCAAGCCCTCCAATTCCTCGTTCAGGCGCTTGTCACCTCTAGCTTCTCCAGATAGCCATGTGGAGGTAGTGGAAGCTGAAGATTTGGACAGTGGCCCTAACGCAGAGCTGGTCTTCAGTATTGCTGGTGGAAACCCTTACCAGTTATTTCGCATCTCCCCTTCCAGTGGGGAGATCACTCTAGCAAAAGAAATGACCCGAAAACATGGTGGACTACATCGCCTAGTGGTGCGAGTGAGTGACAGGGGTAAACCTGCACGTCATGCCACTGCTCTGGTCCACATCTATGTCAATGAAACCATTTCAAATGTCAGCTTAGTGGAAGCCCTAGTCGGACACAGTCTTTACACTCCACTGGACAGGGACATTGCTGGTGATCCTGACAATGGTTTTGCTGCTCAGCGCAGTAACATTTTGTTTGGAAGCCTTGCCGGTGTGGCAGGTGTTGTCATGTTAATCTTGGTGGTGGTATTTATTCGACACCGCATCCAGAGAGAAACTAAGAGTGGGTATCAGGCTGGCAAAAAGGAAACAAAGGACTTATATGCACCCAAACAGGCACCAAAGAATGCCAAAGGCAAACGAGGAAGGAAAGGCAAACCCCACAAGTCCCCAAAACCACTCGGAGAAGAGGAGGAGGTCAGTCTCCAAAAGAGTCTCAAGTTCAACCTTGATGGAGTCAATGATAGCCCCAGGATACACCTGCCCTTAACATATTCACCAGGAAGCCCTGATATAGGCAGGCACTACCGCTCCAACTCCCCCTTACCATCCATCCAGCTGCAGGCTCAGTCCCCCTCAGCCTCACAGAAGCATCAGGCCGTCCAGGACCTGCCTGCTGCCAACACCTTTGTAGGAACCGGAGGAGATGACAACTCTACCGGCTCAGACCAGTACTCAGATTACAGCTACAAGACCAGCCAACCGAAGTACAACAACAAACAGGTAAAGTCAGGCTTTACAAAATGTAACTACTGTGTATGTGGTCTGTTGGAGGAGTGAATGGTTGGTGTGTCACATTGTTTAAGGGTATTGAAGAGGGACAAGTCAGTTTTAGAACTCATACTATATATATTCATACTATATATATTGAGGTGTACAAAAAACATCTTACAGTGAAGAAGTCTCATGTAGGACTATGTTGTCAGCTCCAGTAATATGTCATCATCAACTTAAAGACAGTAACATGATACCAAATTGAAATAATTTGAATGTCTTTTGTTACCATTGTGCCATAAGTCCGATTGTAAAAATGTAAAATGATACTTAAACATTTATTGCAGATATGTTACTGTCACTTCTCGCTTATTCATAATTTAATTTTCTGCAGAACCGCATATAATGTGTGAGATGACAGATGAAGAAGAGACAAAATGTCTGCTCCCACTTGAAAGCGTATAACTTATAATAAGCATAACTGTATTCCCATCAATTCTAGTCTGACCACTGGAATGTTTCTGTGACCACATGGGCAACATGGATATTATTTTGAAATAATGTAATTATGATATTTACAATGTTTTGGACTCTGAGATAGATAGAATATAGTAACAGTTATTTATCCTAATATTAACTGTAGTAACATGCTGTCTTAATATTTATTTTTCTCCCACGTAACTTCTTTGGAGGGTGAAATTGGACACTCAAAGAAAGTTACTGCAAAAAATTTTCTTCAGGTAGAAAACTTGGATGGTGCCCTTCATATTTTGTTTTTTCATCCGGTTGGGCAGTGGAGTTGAACAGGGAAAGTCCATTTCTCAGTGACTTATTTCTGCTCTTCTGCCTGACCTCCAGTGCTCTGATCTCTGCAGGTCACTTGCTCTTATCTCCCTGCTCCTTATGCTCTTATCTCCTCTTATCTGTACAACATTTTGCAAGGTTTGAATTGCCATGGAAACAGAAATATTAATAGACTCAGAGGGGATTACGAACAGAAGAATTGTTAAGTCGAGGGACAGGAAGCTAGTGTGTCTCTAGGTTTCTGTGTCATCTGCAAGTGTGTGAATGTGCATCTTGGACTAAACAAGTGTAGATGTATGTGTGTGTGTGTGTGTGTGTGTGTGTGTGTGTGTGTGTGTGTGTGTGTGCAGGGGGATAAGGCAGACTACCATAATCCTTAAAAACAGTGTAACATTCTGTGTAGTACTGCAGAATGTCTGGATGTCCTGATCCCATCAGTTTAATAAGACAAATGCACAGGCTACTGTAAGGCATCTCTCTCTTTTTTTAAGTAATTACTGTGCTCGACTCTCATTCAACATAAAAAAAAACAACACACAGTATCAGTAGGAGGTAAAAACAGTGTTACATAACTTCAAAGTACCCCCAGAGCCAAAGACAGTCTACTACAGGGGTATTCCCTCTCAAACAAATGCAGCGCCTTCATGATCAGCAATCCTGCAAGACTGATACTGCTGAACTTTAATGAGTGAGTTATTTGTGAATCACGCAAATAATAACTAGTTCTATGAATGCGATATTCATGTTGCGACAGTGGCATTCAAAAGATAGTCATCATTTTGTACTGAAAATATTTGACACTGATGTATACAATTTATTTCCATTCCATACAAAGTTGACACAGGCTTTCAAGATGCCTCTGTATATTACATTGCACTGTCATGCATACAAAAGAGTTTGACATTCTCCAAGGCTTTGCAGATAAAGTTTGCTACAACAAAATTAGCAAAAATAGAAGTGGAAAATATGCTGCTGAGTTCTGAACATGTGTAGGTGACACATTTTCTGTAGAGATATCTTCAGAGCCAGTCTCACAGTTGGCTGGTTGGTAGTTTTAGCAGATGTTAGCTGACAGCTTAGGTGATCACAAGCCTTTGTGGATGGAGTCAGTTTAGAGAACAGTCACCACTGTCTCCTTGATGGACAACATAAGGGACCAAAATGACTGCAAGCCACAGGGTGTGTCTGGGTATTTGTGTGTAGTGCCAATCTCAGCGTATGTGTGTAGATTTGCTGTTCATCATAAGAGTGTTAATTGTAACTGTGGCACAGATGTAGGCTCTCAGCACTTGACAGTGTTTGCAGTTTCTCAATATGATAACATAAACGCGTATGAGACATGACTCAAGTGATTGACATGCCGTGTAAAAACATGGACAGATGTTGAAGCTCATGTGACTTACCTCAGCAGATGTTGTCTCATGTATGGCATCCCCTCTCACATCAGGAAGAACAGATTGACCAAAATATATAATGAAAGTAACTGCCAAGTGATGTGACAGATGTAGAGTGGTGCCCTTGCTTTAATTAACTGTGCTATGCTCGACAATGGCTTTTCAGTGGGAATGTGCTCAGGTGTCTAGGTTTGTACTAAACTTCTTGATACTATATCTGAAAGTTACAGCTTGGATATAAACAGATTCTGAGCACATTAAGTGTAATAAGCATTTTCTTTTGAGTAAACTGTTATTACCACTCTCTTTTAAAAGGATTTGAAGGATTGTAGCACACTGAGAATTTTGCTCTGGTACTATCTGTAGCATTACCATTCTTTTTCCCAGAGCTTTAATGAAAGTAGTTCACTTATGAACACCAATCTATTGTTGGGTGAAATCTGAGATGCTGCTCTGCAAACTAAAGCGGTCTGATATGGTAGCGTCAAAATTCACTTTGTGTGCTGTTGTATATTGTGGGCAGCAGTTTGAGTGGTAGACACTGACGGTGAGGACATGTTTAAAACATGATATTTTGGGCAGCCCCCACTTCTTTAAGTGACATCTCTCTCAGGGTTAAGGTTAGATTTAGATGTAGGTTAGGGTCGGGGTGAGACATGCTGTTATGAGTATTCAGTTTAAAATTAGGGACTTGGGAGTCCATCATGCCAGTTAGGGTCCACATCAGTCCATATCACTGAAAAATGTTTGAAAATGTATGCATGTGCAAAAGCTGTAGATTTGGTAGGCAGTGTTAGGTTATTATTTCAATACAAATGTACAGATATAGTATAGTATAGTATATAATATCAGACAGTGCATTGTATGGGTGTCTCACTGCTCTAATATTTATTTAGATGGTACTATGTGGCCTTGCTTGTTTCATCTACTTAACTCTAGATTTGTTTTGCAGACATCAATTGATTTGTCCATTAGATGATTTTTTTTTCCATCAGAGGATGTTTTCGTTTTAAATATATGTCTACACCTATAAATGCTACCCTTGAGAATAGCCGGAGGCTGGATGGTAGAATATTTAAATTCTATATCCTCTAGAATTGTTTGTTGAGGGTGCCAGAACCCCAACAGATGTTTAAGATGTCCTAAGTAGATCACAGTATTATCTAAGCATGTGCCAGCTGTATGTGCAAAGCCATATTTGGATTGTTTTCTACAAAAGAAGACAGTACTGTTATCAATTCAGAAACATTTTCATCTTCTCCCAAGACCCAGTAGAGAATTTTGCAGCCCTCTAATTGCTTTAGATTAACCCACTTTGGCACAGAATTCCTGAAACGCTGTTTCTGGGATATAGTATATTACAGCAGACGTAGTCAGTTGGAGGCAGCTGAGGTAAAAAAAAATATCCATTGCCTCACAGCAAATTTAAAATAAATCCTTTTTCTAAAATACTCGTTCCAAAAAAAGAATTGAAGCAGTAAATGCCAGAAATAGACTTAGACACCCGAAACCTTTAACCGCAGTTGGAACCAATGGTTGTCATGTACTGTATGTGTCTCGAACCAATGAAATTCAGAACCATGGACAGTGCTTTTTGCTGCCAACTGTTCCACTTCTTCTGTGCAGATGGAAAACGGTCGCACCATGCGTGGAGAGACAGATTATGGGCCCTTGTGCGGCTGATGTAGATGGACTCCTGTTGTCCGTGGTCCCTTGTCAACACTCCTTCGAATAATGCCACACACTAATTTGATTGTGTACAAAGCTGAATTAAATAAGAGCCATATAAGAGTCGTTTTCTCCACTATGTCAGATAAGACAACATATTTTCTGGCAAGAAAAAGCTTTAACAAGTGCAAATTTACCATCAAACAAACCCATTATGTTTTTATACTAGATTTAAACAAACCAGATGAGCTCTTTGCATGATATGGTGCTGTAGATTCCCTGTGCTGAACAAAGCTCCTTCCACTTCCTTTCATAAAGCCTGCACCTGTTTGGGTAATATTGTAATTAAACTGGGGATATTGGGAATTTTCCTCAGGGTCTCGGTAAGTTAAACTATTCTCAGGTGTATGTCGCAAATTTGTTATTGAGCCTGGTTGTGCATTTACATACAGTAAAACGTGCATATTTCAAAGGAATAATTATCGATGTGGCAATATTCTGTACTGTTAAGATGCATGTCGTGTGCAGTGTAGAGTTTCAGAGAAGACATTGCAGATGTTCCTAAATTTTGACTGACAAGTTTATATTATACTAGCATTACAATATATTAATATAAATCGAAAACATACATACACATTTACTCATTCAAATTAAGTAGTATGGAGGTGTTCTAGGAATGTATGTTTATTTACAGTTCAGGTCATCATGGAAGATTAATGTCTCACCCGGTAGTCACACTGCTGCTGCACGGTGTCTAGAAAGTACATTGTAAGCTTCACATTTCCCCGTTAACAAAGGTGGAGGTTGATTCACCTTTCAACTATCTTTGTAGTTTTTAATTCCCCCCTCGTCACCTCTGAATGTGTGATATTGCATGATGGTTGCTGGAGAAACCAGTGACTCACATTAGCCATTAGAGCTGATAATTAGCCCTGTTGGGTCCAAGAGCTGGCACCTTTTTTTCACACCTCATTTCATGAGAATCCCACAGTATGAACAAAACACAGGGTGAGTGGTATGGAACACTGAGCATCCAGTGTTACTCAGCAATCATGACTGCTTGAAAAGCTGTAAATTCATTCTTTATGTACGCTCACACTAGTAAAATGCTTTATTTATCCAAAATGAATGAGTGTTGTCTCCCTGTGGGCGACTCGTTTATCTCCTTTCCTGTCCGCAGTTACCTAAAACCAGTCCAGTGAGTTCTTAGAGCAGGAAAGTGGGTAGAGTGAGTCAGTGTGAGTCTTAATTAACCTGCTTCTTTGTTAAGCAGGGCCCACACTTTGTGAACTTTAGGCATCCCTTTGAGCTGGGATTAGCCCAATTTAGCCCAATTCCGCTGTTTGAACTCAGGAGAGGTGTATTACAGACGAGGCCGGAGGGAAAAATTGCACTTGTTCTACAAGACTGTGACACATTATTCCTGCTTACTTGTACTCAAGACCAGTGGAACCTAAACATCATTGAAAATATGTCATCTGCGTTTCAGTGAATAGTTGAGAAAGCAAGCAGTGCAGCTGACTTATTCTCCCTATCTTTTCCTATCTCGGTTTCCAATCTGCCTTCCAGTATTTTTCAAACAGGCATGACACATACAGACACACACACACACAGACACCCACACACACATGGCTCTTTGTGCACCACATATTTGCCCTGGCTGTGAGGTGAAACGCATTGTAGATGCTGGAATAATTTACTTTGCCTTTACCTCATATTTTGCTTACTGTTTTATGGCATAAAAGCATGATTCAATGTTGCATTACACACTGCATTGTACAGAAAATACTCTATGTTGTTTAGTCACCAATACTGCTGCTATTTCACATCTTAACAGCACTACTGGGTTGCCAAACCTACTTAAATAAACGATAGTGACCTTTGTTCATAATACAGTATACCTAATACTAAATATATTTTTATAATTACAACACATTACCTGTGAGAAATGCAGTGAGTACAGTTATATAACTGTAGGTGCACCTCTGCTAGAAAACACCTACTAATTCCCAGTGTATTGTTTATATGTATATATATATATCCTGACTTGCAGGCTAGCAGACTCTCAATTCTTGCATTAGCTGAGACAGCAAACACTAAGGCAAGGCGCTGGGCGGAGCAGGCAGTGGGAGGGGGAGGCAGGGTCTCATGCTAGTGCTAGTTTGATTTCCAGAGCAGCAGATACAGTTGGTTGCATGAGTACAGTGACACTAGCCTAATTAAGTTTAAAACAACAACCTGAAAGCACGTTGTAATAAAGTGATCATGTTTGGCTTGGATTAGGCGACATTTCTGACACAGAACCAAACACTGAAGGCTGTTTTAAGAGCAGAAGCCAGTAATGAATGTATAGTACTTTGATCCAGTCTTGATGGTGCCATAGCATGGCTGGATCAAACAAGATCAGATTCTCAGGATAAAGCTTTCAGAGGTTTGAATACATTTTAATTGGAGATCTTACTCCATTGGAGAGAGCCCATAACATGAGGGCACAAAATAATACACACACAGTGGACTTGTCATATCACTTCATACTTCACCTCCCTTTGTTTCCCCTCTTACATGGTAAATACTATGTCTGTTAGGACTGTAGTTTGGCCAGATAATACTGTCACATTCATGTAATCGAAAGTTGGACGCAAATGCAGACGACGGTGGGTGAAGTAATTTCAGGGTTATAGCCAATAACGGGGAGAGTGGTTCAGTCAAACACAGGAGAATTGGCAAACAGGCAGGCTATCAACAAGTGGTAGTCAGGCAAGTTGCAGGCATACAGGTAACAGGCAAATCACATAGATCTTAGGCAGGTACTGTAACAGGCAAACGTGTAACAAGAGGAATGGCTGGAATGCTAAAACAGAAAGGCAGTGTAATCTGGCAGTGAACAAACCTCTGCAAATACTGGAACTAATTGCTGATGAGTAGTAGCTCGGTAGACAGGTGATAGGACTAGGTGATCTACAGTGGAAGCAAACAGTGGGAAAGAAGCAGGAAAATGCCTGACAACACTGAGACGAGAGAAAACTGAGGCTGTTTTGCAGAGGCTCCCTCTGAAGAGAAGACGACTATGCAGAGGGCGACATGGCTCTTGCCTTTAAATACTGTGTTCCTCTAATTTCATTTTGTTTAGGATGGCTGAACAGGAAGACTGAACTGGCAACTTCCCTTCTCTTCCTTGGGACAATAATTAAATTAAAACATAATGAAGCATTTTTCACACATCCTGAAATGATTGAGGTTATTCCACGCACAGAAATATTAACAGAAAGTTTCAAGCAAGATAGTGATATAAAAATTCTGAAATAATTGTACATTATATTAAAAGATCAGAAGTAGAAAAGCAACTGCTTTGAACTGACAAGCTACTCTCTCTTGTTGTTGTTCATTATGACAACTAACTGCTACTAAATATGGGCATTATTGACAGACCACAGACATTTTTAATCACCAGTAATCAGACACGTAGTGAATATTTGCCAACAAAAAAAATGGCCACACGCAGGCAGGTGATGACACCTGTGTTATTTAAGAGGCTTTCAAAATGATGGATCCATCCTTTATTCAGAAATCTCAAGTCTTGCTGGATACTGAGGAAAAAGAAAAGCTGTTGACAGGCAGCTTTGCTGCATTCCTGTCTTGATTGGCTGTCAATCTGTCAATATCAACTAATCCACCACAGTGTTAGCTACAAGAAGAAGTATAATGGGAAAGACAAAGAAACTGTGAAAGTGAACAAAGTAATAGAATAATGTCATGTCTAATTTTTTTCATTGTCAGCCTTAATATAGCACCTGGGCAGATATCTGAGAAATGTACTAATGTACCAGGTACCAAACTCTTAATTAGACATTTTAATTTGAATAAGAATATTTCTCCAAAATTAGTCTTTGGGTGTTAATATCATTCATATCCCTCATTTTGCTCATTAGCCCAGTTGGTAAGCCACACTCCATAAAATAACATAAAATAATCTACAACATTTATCAACATTTATCTGTTTTTCATTTCTTCATTCAGTTGCTTCATTCTAAAATCAAACGGTTTGTCCCTGACCTGCCTGTTGAAACAGCTGCCATAGCTCCAGCAGACAAACAGCGGCATTACAGATTATATTACAGGGCAGGCATCTCAAATTTAGTTCATTGACAGAAACAGCTAGCCAGCGTAACAACACCAGAACAAATGTATGAACAAATTTCATCCAAAGCTCAGATTTAGTGGAGGATGTTTATGGAATGCTGAGAAATACTGTGTGTGTGTCGAATACATTTCTCTGAGTTCTGTATAAAACACACATACAAGACTATAACAGACAAGAAGGGACCAATATCTAAGCCAATGACCAAATTAATACTAGTAAAATTAATTAAACCACCTCGAACTTATCCGCCTTGAATATTACTCTATTTTTACTGGTCCAGTAATAATTTCACTGTAGCAGTCTAGTGGGCTAGTGCTTAAAATCCCTAAACTCCACCCCTTCGTATCTTCTTTGGTGTGTCTGCTCATTGCTATTAAAAACTGCACGAGGCAGGTGGAGATGAAGAGGCCAAAAATATTCACATAACATCCCTAGACATCCTTTGAAGTATCTTGCCAGGGTAGAGAGGATGTGTGTTACCTTGAGTTACAGTAGACAGAGATGGATGTCAGCTGTACAATCTGGCTCTGCACAATATAAAAGATGGCACAGCTCAATAATCAAGGCTCATGCAGAAACGCTGGATGCATAGACCGCCTGCTATACTCAGCATATTTACAGTGTCCTGGCACCCAGTATGTAGCCCTCTGATGCTACCTTGTTTCATGTTCACGGGACTGGAGACTGAAGGGCCTAAATATCAGGATACATCCTAATTATTCTGAGGCCAATCAACTGTTGAATCTTGGATGGACACTGCTTCTTTAAATTCTTGTGACTTAACAAGTCAAATCCTAGTTGATCTATGTGATGCTCATTAGTAGGAAGATTTCTGGCTTTACAACAGTAGACCAGTGGAAGTGCCAGACTTATTGGCAGGATCCAGGTGGCTGAGGAGAGAAGATTAAAAATTGACTTGACTAGAATCCATGGATCACGATGTGAGGTTGGACATGCCTGGGTCTACATGTTCAGCACCTCAGGTGCACATCTGGCAAGTGGAGGCTGCTTATCATGGAACTTAAGTGAAAAGTTTAAATTGGGCTTATTCTGGTAACTGATAACTAACCACTGAGATTAAAATAACAGTAGAAATAAACTTTTACTATGTACAGTTACTTGCTTTTCAGTACCTATTTAATGGAGTCATATAAATATACAGAACCTTGCACCATGCTACCCAGCATCTCTGCTGTTAACTTTCAATCTGTAAACGCTCTTGAAGGCACAGGGTGTTTTAGGAGTGATTGTGTATGATGGGATTCCTTGACAGGAAGTAACAGTAGTAACACAGCAGTAGTAGACTAGTACTCGTTGCAGTTGTAACAGTCTAAAATCTGTAGCAGTGGCAGGTAGAAGTCTCCCATCTGTTGTCAGCCCTTACTTGTGTTGCGTCTGTATCTTCTGTATCTTTACTTTATTAAGAAATCATTATTGGTTTTACCTGAAGTACAGTGACTAAAGTAACACGAATTGGAAACTTGAGGGAAAAAAATAGCTGGGGATGGGAAATGATTTGCCAGCACCTTTGTGAGCAGATAATATTTAGATGTTTCCCTCTACTCTAGCCAACAGAGAAGGTATTGATTCAAAATGCCTCAATAAAAAAGCCTTTAACTTGAAGGATAATCAACTCGGTGAGGGCAACAGAGACAGCAGATAGGCAAATGACTTCAGTTAGCAGGCTTGTCCTAATGAGAGAACCATTCTTTGAAATAGGACATAGGGATTGATTTCATTTACACCTCACTCTTGAACGATCAGAGTTGGGCCCCTGAGATTGGTTGGCCCATAGTCTTGGTGTGGCAGGACTGAGAGGTGTAGATAATGGGGTAAGAACATGTGCAGGAAAGGCTGGGAAGTTTTTCAGTATTTAAAGTATAATTAACATACTTGTCTACTGTTATCCAAAGGTGCCATTTTGCCCAGTTACCTGTAAAAAGCTGAACTCTGTAACTTCCCACACACAAAAAGAGAGAAAATCACAAGTGGTGATTTTCTCTCTTTTTTTAGCAAGACATTACAAAACTTGGAAAATCTACCAGCGAAGTGTAATACCACTGGGCTTATGCTGTTGATTTTGGTGCATGAAAATACTAACATAGTGTGAAACTTGTTACTTCCAGTTTCTGTTGTTTTAAACAGATTTTGTTGCACACCAGATCTGGTGCAACATGGCAAGGTTAATAACATTTCAGCAGCAGGCTACAGAGAGTGTCTCCAACCAAGACTTTTTAATAGTTAAATTTTTCATGAAAACTGCTTCATGCCTCATGTCAGCCTTAATGCAATAATTATGCACTAAACATTTTTTTTTTATAATGTGAAAATGTATTGATTTAAGGCCAGAAAGACCCGTGACAAAAGTCCTCTTGATGAATGGCGAGAACTTTCTGTGCAGCTAGCTCTGACTGCCAGCGACGAGCCCTCTTGATGTCATCAAAATGCCCGGCAATGCTGACTTGCTCTTTGATGTAGAGGGAAAATAATTAAAGTGTTGCTAGTGATCTATATACGTATTAAAAAGTGATGGTCTCTGCCTATCGATCACGTCTGATGAAATGTGTGATGAAAAGTCAGTGGTTCACAATGATCTGCTCTCATTTTTTTCCTCAGGTTTATTTGTATATGCTTTTGGCGAGTGGCGCATGGTCAGATTCCGTCTTTTATGTAAAAAATAAAATAAAATGAGTAACTCCTTAAGGTAAAGCTGTGTGGAGGCTCAGCTCCCTGATGGCAATGCCTTTAGCTCAGATATTATATCACCACACATCCCAGCCTTCTTACCTTCTGCCAGGCAGATTAGTGCTTTTATCAATAAGCAGCTTAGCACCAAAGTGTCCCTCAATAATATGCCATGTTTTTTTTTTTCCTCCCGCTGCTTTAACTCCTGGGCTTCTCTTTTCGTGTCTTTTGCTCTTACACATTCGCATAACCTCACATTTCCCTCTTTTCACCCCCTAAAATTCTCCATTTTCTTTAACGCTCATAACCTCTGACTTAGAGGAGAACCGCAATACATTATGTATTCCTCTCTTCAGGTCACATTAGGAACCAAGACAGGGCCCAGGAGGGCCAGAGAGCAGCATCCCCATCAGACATGCTACCCCATTAGAAGCCTACAGTGCACCATAAAACCCATAAAGGACCATTAGGGAAGTGCTCTGGCCCACAGACACCTTTAAGACCAGCCAGCCCCAAAAGTGCACTGTCGCAGATGGTGTAAAACTTACTTGATTTGTCATTAAATTGCATGTTTTGCTCTGGATATTTTATTCAAAGCTGTGTGTCAGACATTTTTGCACAAAAAGCAGCAGTTTGTTTGTTGAGCGTTTTTGCGACATGGTTGCAGCATAGTTTTAGAAATGTAATCGCGGTAGTCATCTGTCAGTAAGTCTTTATCATTCCCAAATTCACTGGTGTTTGGTGACAGCTCTTTTAACTGTACAGTTATCCCAATATTTTTTCTAGTTAGCAAACCAGCACATAATGCACATTATCACAACAAATATAAATTAGCATAAGCATTATGAAGCTAAAACCGGCCCCAGCTGAGATTTCACTCAGTCTTTTGTAACTGCCTGAACATGTTCCTGAACCAGTGACAGCTCTTTCACCCTCCTTCAGTCAGAACAATTGCATACAGCTGTGAGGGTTCAGCATACTGCCTCTTGTGCGATTAGAGCGCCGCTTATTACGTTTCATGAGCCTGACCCAAATCTTCCACAGGCAGACACACGTTTCACAGTGAGTTTGAAATTCTAAATCCTAGATCATGTCAAAGGTGAATCCCTGACTTGGCCATAATTTGCAAATTCTGGTGCGCTTCTGTGGGAAAAATCTACTATTTGGTCTTTTGGGAGATGTTCACGACATTTAATAAACACTATGAAAACAACTAAAAAATGTTTATACCAAATTTAAAAGCAGTATGATGTGTCACAGCTGCACACTCCCATTAAACCAAAAGTTTGCCACATTTAGTTTTGGAGCACTTATGAATAGTGTTTAATTAGCTTTGAGGAAACATTTCTCTTCGTGACATACTGTTGTGGGGTTATGATTAATTTCATGCATTCCATTTTTTTTTTTTTTAAACAGCAGCAAGTTAGCGAATCATAAATTCTTTTCTTTTCTACAGCCTCACACAGAAGTTCGTTTTTTTTGTTTTTGTTTTTGTCAAATTGTTTAAAAAGAGCAGATGAGGAATGAGCACATGAGAATGAAATACATTTTTTGAATTGTGTGTATGCACTTTACACACGTTAAGGCTGTATAAGTGGTGCATGGTAAATGTAATGCACTTCTTTTGCTTTACTTTTCCAATGGGGTTATGAATTCCTACTGCAGGGTTATGCTCTATATACTGGGAGGGGATCAAGATATTTTATATTTAGGAAGTTTTCCTTTAAATGGTTACATGGCATAAAGATCGATTCATAGTCCTGAAACAGAAAGAACTTTTAGTCTAAGTATCATAAATGGAATGTGTTCAGTCTCCAAGTACATTCTGGTATTTATGTAAACATCATTATTTCCAAAACAATGTCAGAAGAATTGAGATGAACTCAGGAAGCGGGGAAACCACTTGAAGCACATTGCCTTAAGTGTTCCACAGTGCAAATTCCTCTTTTATATTACAAGTGGTCATGCTCTCTTCATTCCTCTGATATTTTGCTTTCTTTTATCACTGTCTCCTCTTTACATCCCTTATGCCTCTTCCAATGTCATTCTCAGACAGACATTGTAACGTGCAAACCACTTTATTTGTATGAATATTCAAATTGTTGCAAATCTGCAACACTCTATTTGTGACATTCACAAAGGCCTTTTCATGTATCTTGTAACCACTAGTACACAGTCAGTTCGAAGGGAAAACAACAATGATATGGTCCTAGCCCAAGTGTGAGTGGCTTTGGCAATCAAAGTAGAAAGTTAGAATAGAATAAAAATGAGGATTTGTTCTATTAGGACAGGTTTGACTTTATGCAAGCCCTGATGAAAAGGTGAGTATTTTCATGTTCAATAAGATGCTAAATTGCTTGGTAAGTGAGTGAAAGACAAATGAATGAGGCTAATACTGTAGTAATGTGGCCATGCCATTTACATTTCTGATTAGAGACCTCACTGGTCAAATGCTCTTTAACTAAAGGGAGACGGAGGGGACGGCAGAAGAAAAAGAAAATTGTCAAATGGAAATAATCTCATTAATTTTGATGTGCTCAACATTTTAACTGTTACATCAGAGTAGTTACACTAGAATTTCTCACAAAGGTTTTACTTTATTAGTGGGACTGCCAAGATTTTCATTAACATTTGTGACATTATAAGACTATTACAGCTATGTCACATTTTCTTTTAACTGGAGAATGTTGTGACACATCCAACTCTTATGGCAGCTATTAAGCAATTAGACTCAGTTCATTTTACATTTACGTACAATTGTAATCTCCTTGAGTAAATTGTTATTAACTTTTTCATCATAGAAGAACTGCCAGAGGAGTTAACATGATAACAGGCTACAACTTCTCTCCTGTTAAAACCTCAAAGGAATATGTAGATATTTTAGGTTGTGTTTTTTTTTTCTTTGAAAGTTGTTTTCTGTCGAGTCAGTGTCTGTGAGATACAACATATAAATACGATTTTCTAGTCTTAGAAAGACCTTTTTTTTTTTTTTTTTGCTTTTGACAGGAGCTATCTGTTTCTCCCTGCTCCAGGCTTTGTGCTAAGCTAGGCTGAGCATGTCCCAAAGATACTTTTTACTCAACAAAACATTAGGCTATTAAGGGAAATTTCAACACACAGTCTACCTTCCTCCTAACTTGCCTGCAACCTCAGAGCCTGTTCCCGTGTGTTGCAATTACAGATGTGAGGATGTTTCGTTTCCGTTGCCTGGGGGCAATAAGGCTAGCTCCACTGTAGCCGCAGGACCCTGTCACCCGTGCGACACAACATCCTCTTGTGAGGATGGGGGTATTCAACTGTAGGCCACTTCTGCCTGGACTGCTGGTTCTTCTCTTGACGGCAGTCCAGGCTTTGTCGACAACATACCCTATTTCCTTTTTACCATACAGCGTAACACCTTTACCCTTTGCCATTTTATTTGAGTGGATGAGCTGAGTGTGAAATTTATACACAATATAGTGCCTTCAAAATTCTAACAATTGAACAAAAAAAAACAAAAAACTGCTCACCACAGAGGCACTCTACAGTGATGACTCAAAATGACAAAACCTCAATTTATTGTTCTCTGGAAACTACTGAGTACGTTATATAATATAAGAAGTAGTGAATGAGTGAGTGATTCCAAATACTTATCAAGAAATGTCATAATACCATGTCAGTATCACAATCGCACAGAGAATAAAATCACATTGAGCAGGAAATAAAAGAAATGAGCAATCCAGCTGTCGTAAGGCAGAGAGAGCCTGCAGCAAAACAGTTCCAGCAAAAGAAAAAACAGACTCTAAAGTAAGAAATGGCATCCGTATGGAAACAGTCATGACCATTCTTATCATTTGGAATCTGAATTGCTTGTCAGAAAGCTGCTGAGCAGCAGAAACATCTCGCAGCTCGGTGCAGTAATTGCAGACTTACCTACACACCGCAGACAATTCAGGTTAATTACACCTGGCGATGGATGCGTAGACACATTACCCACCAGGGACTGAACATGCAATATGATTGCCAACTACACCACGCTTCCTGAGCCAAAGAAAGTGTTTTTTTAACCTCTAACTGATAGATTTTTAGTGAGGAAGCAGCACCTCAGTACTCATTACTGGGCCCAGGTTGGGGTAGACACTCAGCCAATAAAACTTTGTCGAATTCTGCCTGTGATGCATCCAGGAGTGCTATATCAGCATGCTGCCTCTGCTTCTTTGCAGGAGGTACATATAGAGAAGAAAGAGGGGCCATGGTCAAACTGAGCTATAAGCAGCTGTTCAGCATTTGTATGATATTCAGTCTAAATCAAACATTCATCTTCTATTTAGAATGTGAGCTTAGTAAAAGACTACAATTGCATGGATATGCCTCATTACTTATTAATTTAGCTGTTGAAAGAAATGCTAATATCATTCAGACATGCCTTTGGATAGACGATTTACTCCAGGCTGTAGGGTGCTACTGTTACTGGGACATACATTCGATTAAGCTCAGTGAGCATGTCCAGGCAGGCAGACAAAATTGTGTGTGTACAGAGTGCACCCTAGCATGGGCTGCATCCTCATCTCCAGCGATAGGAGAGAGGGCAGGTGCTGGCAGAGGTTGGAGGATAGATGGTGATGGGTGGTTGGCTTAAGAATGGGGAGGATTGGAGGGCTGGGTTGTGGGCCAGATCTCGTCCTTGCAGTTATGAAGGAGAAACAAACTGATCTGACAGTGACAAATGAACCATCTCCTCTTCCCCAACTGCCAGTTTTATGCCTCTCATACTCCTTTCTCACCCTCTGTCTTTTCCCTATACCCCCACCGTTTTCTTGTTGAGCGCCCTCAACCCCTATCTTCTTCATTCTCACCTACCGAGCTCTTTTTCAGCCTCGGTTTCCCCTGTCCTACATTTTTTACTTTTCTTTTGTTCTCCCCATGATGCCCTTTCACTTCCCTGCCTCCCACTATTACCTTCCCCAATTCACTTTTTTGCTCTGCTGCTTTGGACGTATTGGTGATTTTTGCATCTGAAGAGGTCCTGCTGCATTTTATTATGTAGTCATTTCGGTGGATTTTTTAGTCCATTTAATAGATAGACCGATTCTTGCGCACAATAATTACTTCTCTGCTTCTGTTTCATGTCACTGATTTGACTAACATGGCATTTAAATACTATAAATTGCCTTGCATGTATCAAAATTTTATCGCTTTTGAGTGGAATTGTCATAGCCGGGTGCCATTAAGCAGGAGACACTGAAGTAGCACAGAGGATGAAGGCATAGCTCAGCAGTGATTATTGTTGAGGTTTAATGACTGTCTTGCTCCTGTAATAGACCTTCTGGGGTGCTGAAATGAGATGCCAAGCAGAGAAGACAATTAATTGCTTGGCTTCCTTTTGTCCCCGCCTCCATCCCCCTGTGTGTTGGACTGAAACCTGATAAGATAAAGGCTTAGGGGCCACCCTAATACCTTAAGAGACTCATCTCACTATGTTGCATTTATTGTGGGTGCATTGTTTGTGGTAAGTTACCTTGTGTTGGTATTTGATACATACAGGAAGAAACTTCTAATGCTTTGCAGGTGTACTTTTTTTTATTGATAACCTGCCGAAATATGCAAAAGTGAACAAAAATGAAATTGGACAGTGAATGTATGCTTTCACGTGGAGATGTAATTTACACAGTGCTGATTTCTAGAAATATCTTTATTGAGCTGCAGTACCACTTGCTGTTTTTTTAGATAGACGGAATGACTGAGAGAAAGGCTGATATTGAATGTAAATAGCAGGGTATTGTGTGTTTGCACAGTGTGCTACTCTATTGTATTGTATTGTATAAGAGCACAATAATAATATAACTGGTTGGTTTGTGTGTTTTTGCTGCTTCTCTTTTCAGTGGCCAGCATAAATTAGATTTTATGTATATTGATATAGGAAGCGGCACACAAAATGATAGCAGGATAAATGTACCATGCATGCTCTGTCCTTGCGCAGCCAACCTGTCACTTAAGCAGAAATATGCTTAAGTGACAGGTTATTAATATGTGGGTAATCAAATGGCAAACACAGCACCCCCTTTGGGCCAATCTGTTTACATCTAAAAATGTTCAACTGCAGAATTGACATGCATCATTTCCCTAAGTTCAGTAAAAATTCAGTCAGTGTCATCTGAGATATTGTGTGTGATGCTTGGAGGAAGGAATGAATACTGTAGTGCCCCCCCTTGAGCTAATCAGTATAATTTTAAAAATGCTAAAAGCCACCAGCGACATGAATAATTCCCTAAAGCTATTTCCCAAAAAGCTGATCAGTATCAAAACATCAGGTCTCCTACACTATGATAAGAGACACACTATTAATTAAAAGAATTCTCTCAAAGGCAAGATTACAGTATACCCATATCAAAGTTGCTCCATAGCTCTGGCCAAAGTCGGTCTAATTTTAATGCTGCAGCTGACCACTGAGGTTAAATATCTGCCTCTGTGTTTCTGCTAAGACACATTTTCACCGTGATTAGTCTCATGCAAAAGCGAAGAGCAATTTCATACAAATGTCACGACCATATACACAGTTAAATGGTGGAGTAAACATAATTCTGTGAAAAAAGCCACAGTGCACACTCTTGTTTATGAGCATTAAAAATGCATTGGTGTTCTAAATCATTATAATGTAAATTCTGAGTCTCTTAAGCAGCAGTACACTGCACACATTAGATGAGTGCAAATCCATCAGGCAGAGCAAAAAAATACTGTGTACCGTATGTAATTGGAATAACAAAGAGCAGGCTGTATTGTTCAATATATGGTCAATACCATACAGATTGGAGTCACAGTAAAAGAAAAAAAAAAAAAAAAAAAACAGCAAATTGTGCATGTTTGCCACACCATTTCCTTTGGGCAGGCACAATATGCAGTGCCATTAAGAGAACAGCTTGCCAGGGGTAATGGAAAGTGTGATGAATAATACAAGCTCAAATAAATACTGTCAATCAGTTAGAGGTAAAGATTAATAGAAAACAAGGCAGTCGTTAATGCCCTCATACGATTCCAATATTTTGTTTACATATTCATATACTATTTGAATATTTAACTCCTGCAAATAACACTGATTTAAAAATCTGATATCTGTCTCTTCTTGCTTTCTGGTAAGTGTCAGTACATACACGGCACTTAGAGTGAAGACTAAAGCATTGCAGTGTCGAGTTTCAGCTCTCAACATAATGACTCTCAGAGGCTGCAGCAGCTCATATGGGGAAGGATTGTTTCTGGTTTGCAGTCATTTGAAATGTCATCTGGAATTTGACAAGATATGAAGAAGCAATCCCCTTTGAGAGCTCCACTGAACTGCACATTTTCTTATATTGTTCTCTTGTTATAATCAAGCCCTTACGGGTGACCCATGTCATTGTGCGATAAAACTAATTATTTGCCACAAGAATTATTGTGGGCTCTGCTGTCTCAAGGTCAGAATAACTGGCAGCCTTCTTATACTATTAAACTGATTATACTGTGACACTGGCCAAGAATTTGAACACTGTCGAAACAGAGTTAATATCACTTAGTCGAGCAGATGCCATGCTTGTTTTTGTATTAGCTCTACATTGTAAACATTTTAATGTGTATTTGTGTTATTCACCTCCGGTCTGATTATGTACACTGCCAACAAAAAATGAACAAGATTGTAATAAGATGTTTCCAAAAAATCAACTGAATAAACTTATTTTAAAATGTTATTTGAACATATGAAAAAAAAAAAAACAGAAACGCCGCCACAAACCACAATTAAAAACTCTCCACAGTTTCCTGGTTACGTTAACTTAAGCTACAGTATTCTCGAGTCATTTTGTCAACCTTTTTTTAAGAGGACAAAGAGATCAGTAGCTTTCACTTCTCCGTTTGTATATCTGAGTTTATTATCCCCTTTGTTACTGCCAGTTAACTATAGCAGTTCAATCTAATTAGGGTCCACCGGCAACCACAATGGAGAAACCCTCCTTTTTTCCCTTTGAAGTCTTGCTCACAGTTGCACTTTACACTTGAGTATGAAAACAGTGCCCTGATTGCAGCATGTTCATGGGTAATGGTCATTCAGGTAATGACATTAATCACTGTTTCTCTGATAAATGCTCTATCTGTAGTATTCTGTTAGTTCACAAACTGAAGATCAGTAGTTGTCAGTGTTCAAAACCTTATTTTTCTTTTTATTTGTCTGTGCGCGCACACACACACACACACACACATATAATTTATAATGTATGACTTCACAAACCACAAACTGTCCTGGCTCTGCTTAAGAAAACCCTGTACTAAGCAGCAGACTGGTCATGAAACAGGCCTACCGAGGCTTGAGTTTTGGGTTCCAGCTGCTGAGAGGTTCAGTGGCACAGCTGGAGTGGGTTTGCATCTGACTTCTTTTGCTGCGCACATTGATATTTCCATGGCTGCACAGTTTGAGCTCGAGGGCATCCTATAGTAGGACGATTGTCCAGCTTCCACTTCAGTTCAAACAATATGCATCCACTGCAGCTGCATTCACTGTTATAATAATAGTTCCAGTATAATGAGAGAACTACGCATCTCATATTGTCAAATTGAGATTCTCCTCACATTTCAAGCCTATGTGTTTATTGTGTGTGTGTTTGTGTGTTTGTGTCTGTCAAATGTTTAACACTGTAAGAATACTATTACTGTTCTTAACTTCAGAACTCAAGCAAAATGTATTCAGGATCACAAAGGCTCTTCCATTTCCAAAATTCAAGTTAAATGGAGGCTCACCAGAAAAAGGAAATTCTACCACAACACAGGTTCCTACAGCAACAGTGATCTGCCTCCCTTTTAATGTGCTACATAAAAAGTCACTATGACTGTGACTTAAGTTAAATTTGTTAATTACTTAAACGTTCAAAACAGAATCTTTAACACTTTATTTTCAGTCTTGAACATAAATCACATTTGACATACTTTAAGCGTGTCTTTCATAGATCACAATTAAAATGCAAATCTTGACTATTATTATGAGTTCACCTATTTTAACTTCTTAGTTACTTAGTTACAAACTTTATAGAGTCAAAAGGATGCAATAATTTTGTGAGTCAAGACAAAGGAAACACAGTGTAGTCAAGAATGTAATGTGTGCAGCGGGAGTGGTGACACAGTTTTTTTTTTTTTTTTTTTTTTTGGCTTGGAGCATGTAGCACTTGCGTGTGCCAATAGAAGTCGGGTTGGATTAGGGCGAATCAATTTTCATGCATAACAGGTATGTGAGTAAGGGATGTTTAGGGGCTGTGGCCACAACTGTGGCCAATCATATTTGCTCCTGTATGCCCTTTAAAGCAGTGACAGTTTAGTAATGGAGTGGAGAGCTGGAAGCACCTTCGCCTATTGTTCTCATACAGGATGTGCAGTTCCAAGTGCACATATAAAGCAGTCAGAATATGCTGGCAGGGGCAGATGATGTGTCTCTTTAAGATGAATTCACATTTGTGGACCTACTGGGTGCTTGTAGTCCGCATGGTTTTCATGCATAATGATTCACTTATATGTAGGCTGACAGTAACTCAGTTGGTAGGGCATGTCAACACCTTGCATGGCAGCCTGTGTGTGTGTGTGTGTGTGTGTGTGTATACTTATATACTGTATATTGGGTATTTATTGCATTTGTACCTTATTTGGGGTTGCAAAGATCCACATAACAGAAGCATATGCTGATTTTTTTCTAACAATTTTAAAACACTCTAGTGTCTCTCAAGTTCTTTCCCCTTTTTGGTTTAAATGCAGCCTTAAGAATTTCTTAAATAATCACATTTTGCCTTGTCTAAAAAGGTCAAACAAGCCTTTGCATGTTTGCATATTTCCATATTTAGATGTAGCCAACGGTTAAATGAACAACTATGATTTGTGTTGTTTATGCGTGCTACAGGTCAACTTCCTCTGCAGTTACAACTGCGATGCTTCAGGCGCTTTATCCACTGAAACTGAAGACGCCAGAACTGAGAGAGATAAAAGCCTTGCTGCACCTTCGATAAATACCACTTCACTATTGTTGCTACACAACGATGTAGCCCAATACCCCTAAAAATTAGTAGGGATTGAACAATGGGGCATCACATGTACAATTTAGAAGGCATTAAAAAAAAAAAAAAAATGAACGTGTTAGACAGAAACCCAGCTCCTCGTTTTACCCTTTACAACTTTGTGATCATTCATCTTTGTGCTCATGCTGAATGCTTCAAGGTATCTCCAGTTGTTAAGTTACAGTGCCCCACCAGGGGCAGTTTCAGCGTTTTGATGATTACAAAAAGTTATTGAAATGTTCCAACCAACTCTAGGAGAAAACACAAGCAGCTATTGCCCTTTTCCCCAAGTGGCTTGTTGAAGCCAGAAATGCTTACCTAGGATATGAAGTAGGTAATCTGCTTTTAAGCAAGTGGAAAAAAACCAAAACAGATCCATGATTACTTGATTTGCACAAACGATATGGCCTTTGTCGAGAATACACACCCACCACAGTATATTGGTTATCTGACAGAAGCTCCTTATATCCTCTCTGTTGTGTGCTTCCTTTGACTATTTCTACCTTGTTAACTGAGTAGCACACAGTCTGCAGAGATGGATAAGCTCAAATACAATATATCACAAACCTGAACATTTCAGAACCTGTTTGCGAAAGACCCCAACTCGAGAATATATTCGAAAGAGTCTATGCATTTAATAGTGTTTCTGTATATATTTGATAAGAATATAGCCTCTTTTAAACAGAAATCCCGCCATATTGCTGTTAAGAAAACCCCTCATTGTGCCAGGTTTGCTTGTTTGCACAGAACCAAACAAAGCCGGCTTTTTTTGTGGTTGTGATCTTAGAAAGCATTTCATCGTTCCAGAATCGGATGCGTGACATATAAAACCACAGAGTCGGCGCCTGTCCTTGTCCCTGTTTTCGCTTTTACACAAATGTCGATCTGGCTCAGTGACTACCTTTGCTGGTGGCTTATATCCAGGACAACAGTGCCCCCCCATTCCGTGTTTGTAGCTTTATGAACTGAACTGAACGGTGACGCAGAATAAAGGCGCGATATTCCCGCCTTGAACAGGCTGTATAAAAGGGGCTTATGTCTTAAATAAAAATGCTGCAAGTGTGTGATAAGCCTCACATTTGACTATAGGCCTCCATAAACGCCCGTGCCTTTCATCTTGTGGTCTCTGTGCATTTAAAACAATTATTTTATCCTAACTGTGTGTAATTTTTTTTTTTTTTTATGGATTGTTTGTACCAGAACTGACTGTCTCATTTCATGACTCTTATTTGTGCTGAGCAGAGACTTGGTTGCATTCGGACAGTACAGTTGTGCTTTTATCTCTGTATCCGAGAGATCCTGTCTTCCCCATGCCATAACATTGAATCTGACCAAAGACTGTAAATGTGAATTTATATTTTTAAAGCAGGGAAACACTGCACCACCATGCATAATGTCCTGCAATGCCTCAGTGACGAGCCATCTTTAATTGAAGGAAAAAAAAAATCTCATTTGAGCCATGCCCATCGCTCAGCACTGTACACTGTATATTTTATTCCCTCAAGGGAAAATGCAGGGTTACAATATTAACTGTTCCTTTTTCATTCGTAATGTTTTTATATCTGGTTAAGCCAAAATGTCAACTTGATTCACAGGTGTGCACAATGTCTGGTTGTGATAATGTTGTCTGGATTATTTCATTTGGTTAATGGTTTTGATAAAAATCTATCTGATAAAAGCACAGAGATAGCTGGGGCTCAGCATGTTTTTAATGCTGCCATGGGACTGTATGTATTTGATTATAGCCATTTGCAATTTGCTTGATTCTGTGAATTTGTGCATGTATCTCTCCAGCTGGAAGCTTGTTTGTGTCTTTCAGCTTGTCTGCCTCACTGTCGGAAACAGTCATTGACTCAGAAACAATTACCCTTATGACTTGAATATAATTCAATTAATTTCCTTCACTTCACAAGTAATAACGCATAACAGAGTTTGTTTTCTTCATTCCTATGAAAGACGTACGGTTTTTCACAAGAGAATACCATTGCCGTTGGCTTCTATTTTTCTGCTTTCTTGGAGACAGTGTTCCATAAAAGTCCTTAATCTTCTCCACTCATTTGGGATGATTTATGAGCTTGTAGTGAGACCTTATTTTGTTTATCAAATTGTCCAGTGGACAGCAGGATGAGAAAATTACCACACTCCGAATCTTTGGATATGTTCATCGTTTTCCTGCCTCTCCCCCTTTAAAAGTGTTTTTCTCCTGCCAGTCACAACAGTGATGGCTGAATAGGTTGGGAAAGAGAAAGTGCCTCGCACGTTTAGTTTAAATTTGACACGTGTTTAATAAATGCCACAACCCCATTGCAGACAACTTGACACCTCTAATCTACATCTTGATGACATTTGCTGTTATGTCAAGAATCCGATACCAACAGAATACTGCCAAAGAGCTGGGCTTTGATGAAATGCAGAAATTTCATTGGCACAGTGTCTTGCCTCCCTGTGTCTCTTCTTCTTATCAAATGATCCTTTGGTATGTTATTTTTCTCCAGGATAAGATAAGAGGTTAGATGATGTCATTGTGTTGCCCCCCAGTTTTTACGTTTCCTTATTCTATAGAATCCTGCAAACTCTTAATTGTTCTCCCGCCTTGAGCATGTCAGGACCGATTCCAGTGCTTCCTTGGGCTTTTTTTCTCTGACAATTAAGGGTTTCTGTGATGTTTTCATATGTAAGGTCAAAGCTCAAAGCCCAAGCTTCAGGAGATAGAGGGATCTCACAGAAATATATGGATTAAGAAAGAATTACTTGCAGAGTGATCTCCCTTTTTCTTCTGGCTGTTGAACAGTATGTGGCAGAAACACATAAAACGTGTGACATTTAGAAACACGCATGTACTACATCCACTTAGAAACACTGTTGCAGTGTATAAGTAATAAGCATTCATGTATAATGAATAATACAATATATTTATATGTAAGATGCAATATGTAGAGCCAGTGTGCTGGTGTTGAAAGTAAAGCCGTGTTATCTGCCTGCTTGTTAGCGTCTGAGTGATTTCACCAGTGAGGTCGGCAGTTATCTGCCTTTCTTTGCGCCTGTTAGTTGACCCTCGCATTTAAGTTGTGACCAGACACATCAAACTACACAGACCTATGGTTAGCAATCAGACATCATCATCTGAACTCGATGACACAGTGTGTTTTTGTGTCATTAGTACTAATGAGTAAATGACACAGCTCATCTGTTTTCTGTCTGTCCTGACACTGTCTGGAGGTAGCATCTCTGTCCTGGGTTTGATTTCACTGCTTCCCATTGCTGGGTACTGCGAACCCGCTGTATTAGAAATCAGAAAGGGATATGATTTAATTAAATCTTTTCGTAATATATTTTTATTCCTGATGATTGTCAAGGACGTATAAGCCACATTCAGGGTGTAGCACGACAAAAATGAAAGTTTTAATGTGACAACAAATATCTGATTATATATTGTAGTTGTCAAAACAGCTTTTTGGAAGGAAGATTGCGACATGGCTGATTATAGCTACAGTTGATAAAAACCTAATTAATAATGTGTATCCAACATTTTAACATTTAGATATATTGGTGGCAGAGTGGTTGCTAATGGTAAGTATTAAGCAGCTTGTTTAAAAAGTTAAATGACATGATTAAATGAATAACGAAGGGCAAAAATTAGGTAAGGGAAGATAATAAATCCATCAAAAATTAAGAGCTGTGACACATTAAAAGTATTAGTTATGACTTATAATTCATTATTTAGGACCCATAAACCTATTCCACGTACCTATTTGTACTGCATGGGATAATCCACTGACCATAGCACCAGAGTGACTCATACCTCTGAAACTTCTTAAAGAAATTACAGTATTTAATCATCTGAATGGTCGAACAGGTCTTTTATCACTTTACCCTATACCTTCACCCTTTTGTACATTATTGTTTTCAGTTTGTCTTTCATTTCGACAGCACACAAAGTATATTCTCTCTTGAACTCTTGTCCAATCAACGGGGAGATTCTCTTTAGCCAGTATTTTTGCATCTCTTTCATCATCTGGCTTAAGGAGAGGATGGACATCTCCTCGGAAATACAAAAGAGAAGAATGCATTTCTTAAAGCAGGGATGTCACAAAGCAAAAGTTTTCTTAGGTGAAATCACTGTGCGGTAGCTCAAGAGCATCCTGCGGCCTACATACTGTGCTGTATCTGCCAAACTGGACCCAACATATAAATCCAGAACTATACATTTTACATATACAACACAGAAAATAGAGAGGAAAGCGGAGGAGCACTGAGGTTTGTGTTTATTTATTTATTTTATATATATATATATATATATATATGTTTCTACAGAAAAAAGACGCAACAATGAGTGGGCTGGGGTGAAGGTGAAGAAAAAGTCTAGTAGGAGATAGGAGGTAGTTGCTCACCTGGGGATTGGGTCAGGTGCAGAGAGCAGAGACAGGGGGCGAGGAGAAGTATGTGGGCTTGCCGAGTAGGAGGATGTGTGAATGCTACTGTATCGTTTGAAATGGAGGGGGGTTGCTAGGATACGAGGGAAGAGATCAGATGCTCTTGGAGAGCACACACAAATTGTCGACTGGATCTGGCATCAAGAAAATTAGAACCAATGATTATTACTTGTTTAAGAAAACTACCAAGCGTTAGCAATTTTGGGATCACAAGGCCCACTGCAAAATCAGCACTTCAGCACCCAAAAACATGCACTGTATATAGTGCAAAGCCTTGCAAATTTGCCCATTCTCACACTTTTCACATTGAAAAACCCAGGTGCTGCCTACAACTTTCAGGCTGCAGCAGTCGTGGACAGAGTCAAATATAACTGTGAAATCCAAGGCCTGAGTGGATGTGTAAATGAAACAAATATGTAGCCTTCTCTCTCTCTCCAAAGAAGCAAGTCTGACACAGCAGAACACTCTGCAACGTGTCAAAAGGAGAAATCACTACACACAACCTTATCAGCTCTGTGTATGCATAATTTAAGGGGGAGATGTTCAGTAATTGGCAAGGTTTAAATATCTTGAGCTATGGTAATTGAATAGTCTCCCCACTAATGGAAATGTGTCAGACATGCTCTTACACCCAGCAGACCGCAGACAGTGAGTGACGGAGCACCAGGGCAAGAGAGTGAGACATGGAAAGAAGAAGAAAGGAAATTCTGTCTTATTATTTGCTTGGCTGTAGAGAAGAAGATGTCATGATGAGAAAGAGTGGCTGGGTCATGTTGTTCTGCTGCCATCGAGCTACTTGGAATTATTCCATCTCTTTCTTCTAATATTTATCTTATGATAAACCCACTGTTACCTCCAGGGCTATTGGTTTTGTTCTCATCATAACCCTCCTGGCTATTAAGTTAGGTCTGACTGCAGACTGAGGAAAGCCGTTCTATGCTTTCCTGTGGGAGTCTTTCAAAAATAGAGAAGACTTTTTTTTTTTTTAAAGATTCTTGGCTAATCTTATGTTCATCTTAGCAGAGCTACAAGAGCTGGGTGTCAGTTTAAATATGAGGCTGTTTTGGAAACCACAAGAGTGTAAAATGCACTGTTATAACAGGCAAAACTTTGACTTGACCCCAGTTAGACAGACGTTTACACTTACGACTTTACAAATGTGCTCAGGGCTAGAGACTTCCATACAGTATATGTTAAAAAATATCAAAAATAAATGTCACTGTTGTATTAAGTAATAATGTATATGGTATTCCTGTGACAGTTTGACATAACCATTATCTGCTGCATCATAGCTACTAACCACCGGTCACGATAATCACAGCTAAAGAAAGAGGTAAAAGTTTGGCAGTGACATTTCAGAGTTCTTATAGTCTGTGAGAAATATTGCAAGTCTATTTTTATTTTTTTTTATCAAATGTAGTCCAGGCACAGCCTGTTTTTCCTATGCTTTCACAGTGAAAATTAAACCTGTCCCATCAAATCTTTCTGTGTGATGAAGAAATAATCACAAGGTCGAGTGGTCAAGTCACAGTGATGTTGTTGCTGAAAAATGTATTTATGTCATGTGAGCGACTAGCACCCCAGCAAAATGGTGTGAAATGGTGACAGGCAATAGGCCTTTTTATATTCCATTTTCACCCTGATAACATAAGAAAGGAGGCACATCCTGAAGTGTTGTTTTGAAGGGTTGTTAGCTCCAGCTTCCTCTAGGCCAGAAGCTTATCTTGTAATATTAACGGCACCAGAGAGGTATATCAAAAAGCTTGAATGCTCCATTTCATAACTGAGTTTCAAAACCTAGCATTGTTATTATTTTTTTTTTAATGATAATGTGAAGCTGAAATGAACAACCTTGATCTGCTGATATCTTAGATAGACTGATGTCATGCTCTTGAGTCAACATAACAAGATTTGACAATGACTGCTGAACTACGAGAGAACTATGAGAGAACAGATTATACTACAAAATAGGATTAGAATGTAAAGGCTGTGCAGATCAAAGCTACACTGTGGCACAAAATGGCTTTTTGTGGGTGCACATAGAGTTTCTCTGCAGTTATCCTGTACAACGCTTAGTAATTGCTAAGTTCAATACATCTTGTTCTTTATAAATCAAATTTACACATTGATCAGCCGGGAAGCTATCTAATAACATCACTGAGTGGGCCAGTAGAAAATAGTGCCATCAGTCTTTTGAAGTCTGCAGCACCTGCTTCTCTTATACAGGAGTTAAAGCAAATACATTTTTGGCCTTTTAGAAGTCTTTTACACTGGTAAATGTCGTCGGTAGAGTCCAGCCTAGCATACTGCTCAGTAGATACCTGTATGCATAACTGTAGCAAAATGCAGGACAAAGTAACCACAATGTTGCACTACTGCTGCTTAAACCCACTGTACTTTCAAAATGGGTTGAAATTCCTTTTATTTGCAACAGAGATTTACGTCGTCTGTGTCGTTTTTGTTTCTGAATATCATGAGTTGCTTTAGAATCAGCCAGTGATAAAAAAGATTCCAGCTAGAGGTCTTTGTAGAACAATTTGTCTTTGGTGAGGTGAAATGCAAAATGTCAGCAATATCTCCTGTCAGACAGCAGGAGTTGCTTCAGAATCAATGTCGTGAGGACGGTTCAAACTATTTCTGTTGTGATTGACTGGCATGTCAGCAGCTAAACAACCATCAACAGCTGCAGAAATAACCCACATGGGGCTATAGCTGTTTGTTTTATGGTTTTGATTTTTGTGGGTCAGGATGCAGAAGGAACATTACTTAGAAAAGAATATTTAACAATCTGCCAAAAACCGCATATCTAGGGACACATACTGTTGAAACCAGGACATATTCATCTATTTCAAAGATTCCTCTGGACACCTACTGTGTCACTGAGACTGGAGACACGGGCTACATTTCAAGATAACTGTCTAACAGTTCCAACTGTGACAGGATATGGCATGATTTTCGTCATTTAAGCCGATCAAACCAGTGGGCTTTCCTCATTTGATCACCAGGAGAAAACAAAGGGACAAGGACAAGTATGCAAGAAAATGCCCAGATCCTGCCATAGCCAAGACATAATCGAGCTTTGCTGCATTAGCACAACCAGAGATAGTGTTTCATTCACTCCTTGAACCTTCGATTGCATCACTGTGCAGGATAATAGGCCCACTGTTCTTTCAGCCCGGCTCCACTATGCAAGTAATGAAACCCTGTATATGCTTAAAAAACAAGCCAGATTTTGACTGGCGGTGTCTAAATCATTACCACCAACAACAACATAATATATATACCACAGTATATCAGAGGGTTGCTCTGTCGTAATATTCAGACCATTTGTCAGGCAGTGGACAAATAATTGTGCTTCACACTATTAAACTAAGAAATGGGAAAGTCATTGTAGATAGAGAGCAAGAGAGAGATGGATTTGATGGGGGTTGGGAATAACAGTTTGACACGAAAGAAATTAATCCTCAATATCCACTGCTCCCAATGCACCTCCACAATTGCAGGCTCCGTCTGTCTAGTCCATTCATGAATCACTGGGCCTAGGAGACACGCAGCAGAAAACCACCAGCTCTCATAAATAAAGCAGGAACCTACTACTGTAGTGCCAATGAGTCATCCAGGTCTGTTCTCATTCAGTTTTGGAAAAGGGGAAAAGCATGACATACCACTTCCAACACTGGTAAAAACCTGCCATGACTGCGTTTACTCTAAAACTTAACCTCCCTGCCACTGCTTCCATCAGCCCAGGAGCAGCCACCATCACAATGTGGACACACTTTAGTTACGAGGGAAACGTTATGACGATTTGATAAAGAACACACATTTAATTTCCTCATATCGATTCAGGGTGGTCATCTGGATCGATCGATCCGAGATAGATGATTCAAGTTGGTAATCAGGCAGGAGATTTTTTATTTGAACATATACACTAGATTTCTGCCCAACTCACCAGAGATGCTTCACATCAAAATGTCACTAAAATGTCACCAGGGAAATAGAGCTATTTTTTTCCTCATATGCCTCTAATGTCTGACGGAAGAAAACACAGCTGAATTCCTAGAGTGGTTGTTCATTATCTCCATCAAATAACACGGTTATCAACCCAGGCCTTTCTGATGATCCACAGTCTTTGAATTCCAGCAGCAAATCAGTTCAGATTTAAAATAAGAAAGACTGTAGCTAAAAATTTCTATAATTAGCAGAAGTATCATGTTGCACGCCATTGTTGCAGCTTTCACAGTCTATAGCAACATGATTCAAAAGCTCATGGGGACAATCTGCAGAACAGGTTTCTAAAGTGAAATATCTTGGTCTACTCTGTTAATTCAGAGAAGTTCATTAAAGGTGAGCAAGACTGCAAAAGCAATTACAAACATACACTCATCAGGTTAATGCACTGTAATTTTACGAATTGAGTGTTTTCTTTTTGTGTGTGTTTTTTAGCATTTAAGTTGGTGTGAAAGCGCTTTGTTTTAAACACCTTTTACAATAATCAAGACTCCTCAGTAGCCAGCAGGTCTCATGCTATAAACATTTTGAGACCTCATTATTCATACACTGTTCAGACATTAAGCGTGACAGCTTTCATTGACTCTGCAATGCTAAACTTACTGTACCTATAAATGTTTTTATAACTGCTCCTTGTGCTTAGTGACATGGTGAAACCTCTCAGGGTTTTCTGGCTCAGTTACTCTGGGAATTTTCTTTATTCAGGGGATCAATATGTGGAACTCACTACAGAACTCAAAAAGGCTCATACCAATGGCCATTTAGAGCCATTTCTAAAGTGTGTGTATGCCACTCTCCTTAGAATGTGATGTACTTTTCCAGTACTTTGATTGTAATTTGTACTGTTTACAGTGTGTGTTTTATACAGTTAGATATGTATTTTTCATCATGCACCGTGTATGATTTTTATTTATTTATTTATTTTTTTAAATAAAAGTCCATCCAGGGGCAAGAGTTGCAAGCTATAGCCT
>JBBMJY010000004.1:6642957-6660989 GCA_037833715.1 Toxotes lorentzi
TGTGTGTGTGTGTGTGTGTGTGTGTGTGTGTGTGTGTGTGTGTGTGTGTGTGTGTGTGTGTGTGTGTGTTCTCATTGACAAGTGGAAGAGGAAGGAGAATTGATGTTGTTTGATGTATTAATCATGCATATGTGGGATTGAGAGGAGCTATGATGGGTTGCTTGGGCACTGATTGTATCTTCAATCAGAGGCTCATTTGGGTCCCTTTGTGTAAATGCTTAACATTGTTTAGCAGAAAATAAGCAGCCTGCTTATAAAACAGTTTATTTGTGTGAGTGTGTTTGAGACAGAGAGGAGAGGAATCAAGGGTGGGTAGCAAGAATTCTTCTTAGATTCCTCGTCTTGTTCATACATAAGGCACATTAGAAGCAACGTTTTCCATGAACCCATTTCTGATATGATTTTTGTATGTGTGTGTGTGTGTGTGTAGCGTTTAGAGTCCAGAAACAGGAAATATGTTTTCAAACAGCAGCTCTGCGTACGAGTTAATCAATAATTCAGAGGAAAAAGGTATGACACTGATCTATGTGCTATCATGATTTATCAGCTCCTCGTCCACCCTCGTGATGTTTCATAGATTCCAGCTGGAGGCAGATGAATAAACGCCTCATTTTAAAACTACACAGTTAATTAGTCGTGCTTATTTTGTGCTCATTCGAGCATCCATATTCAGGTACAAGTCCGTGTTCTGAAAGTTATTAAGGCACAGAAAATTATTTGCCTTTTTTCCAATTCACTTCGCCCACCTTAGCTATTGAAATCTTGTCCAAGAGGCACTCCTACTGTCTAAAATTTAATCCATGTTGCCTTTGGATTACAAATGTATTTCGTTTGACACTTTAATTCACTGCAGAGCTCTGGTTCTGTTGCCAGGCAACTCTGTTAAGGTGCACACAAAGGATCATTATAGATTTCTTGGGTGCAACTTTTAACTTCTTTAAAAAGACATTGTACCATTCTGTATCCAGATAAGGCTCCTGTTTGTTGTATTTTCTTATGCTTCCAGTATCTCCGTCCCTCATGCATTCCATTCAATATAAAGCAGTCAATTTTTTTATTCAAATAAATAGGCCTCCTCGCAAAATCATTCCTGCCAGTAAATTCACCAACTCTGGGCTCAAGCTTCTCTGCAGCACTATGAAAGTATCAAGTTGAGTGCCTCTTCTTATGCATCTATCAGACATATGTTACTAACAGGAGATGACAGCATGGCCCACAGTATTTAAATGGTTCATGGTGCTTGTGCTCTGATGGCTACGATATGACATGATGAGCCATAAATATGTCAGATATGACTCAAATGAGCTCTGAAAGGATATGGCAATAGAGTATTCATACTAGATATTGTGCTTTGGGGCTCTGTCTAAAAGCCATTGTGGAGCACTCCACCAAAATTTCATCAGTGGACTAATCAAATCTGTCATCAATATCATACCATATCTGTATCAACTGTGTCTAGTGTATTCCCTCACAGTATTAGCAAAGCTGCTTGTATTCTTCAAGATTTCAAAATGAGAATTTCCTCTGTTTTTATGATCAAGTCAGTTTGGTTGGATGTCTTAATAGCTCTGTTTTTAGTGATATATGTGGGATTTATAGTGTGGTACTGGAAGTACATGTATTTACCTTGACAAAATGTGAACAGCCTCTCATTCCCCTTTGCCTGGAAGTGGCAGATCACTATGTTCTGGCTTCATCAGCAGGGAATCTATTTTTTTTTTTCTGGATGGGAGTTATAAGTCATCTTTTGTTTGAAGCCTGCAGGAAGATCATTGCTCAGTTGCAGACTGCTGTTGCAGAAGGGAGAGAGCAGGGTAGCAGGATGCAAAGGGAGACGCAACTGGAGGTAGGATCTAGAGAGAGAAATGCAGTAGGATTACATGTGCATGTTTGGCAAATGGGCGATGAGACAGAGGGCAAGTCTTGATGCTTGTGTGTGAGTTTGTTTGCACTATGATTGAGATGCAGTAGGTGGATTAGAGAGCTCTTCTCACAAAAACACACTAACTCCTAAAGGCCTCAACACACAGAGCAGCTCACTCAAACAGAGTAATCTCTTCATCTGATGATTTTTGATATGTTGTTTTTCTGCCTCGTTTCGCTGCGCCGGGCTCTTCTCAATCCCCGGGTCTGCAGAAAGATCAATGTTGAGAACACATCCTGCCTCGGCAGTGACTGGGCGCTTGTAGCCAGAGATGAAAAAGGTCACTATGAATCTAATTAAGCATGATTTTTCAGTTCCTTGATAAGATGGAGGAGCACGGGAGCTCCCCTTCCAGTTGCATCAAAAGTATTACTTTGGGTGCAAGAATGAGATGCAGACACACTTCCAAAATCGTCCGGCTCTCGGAATGTATTGCCAATCGGGACATTTCAGATGCAGGGTAACAAATCAAGACAAGCGAGACCATGAGAGAAGCTATTAATAGCAACTCGTACATGTTAATGTACACGCACAATGAAACACAGAATCGCACAATCTCATGCACATATTAGAGGATGGCCAGGGGAAAAAAAAAAAGAAAAGTTTTAAGTAGGGTTGAAGGCTTTTTTCATCCCTCTTCCCAATCCAATTATGTTCCAGTTCAAACAAATGGAAGTATATGCATGCTTCTTGGCCAGATGCTGCAGCAATTGAGATATTAACTCTGGAGATGGGAAGTTTGAGAGGCAATAAGGTACCCAGCAGGGAGTGGATATTGAGGATTAATTTCTCTCGTGTCTGATTCTCTACTTCCCACATCAGCCCATCTTCTTCTCTGTCTGTCTTTCCCTTCTGGTGTTATTAACTCCTGATATGTCTTTCACAGAGACAGTTTGGGAGATGCTTATTTTACTGTATATTATAGGAAAGAAAAGGAGATACATAAAAGACGTCAACTGACAGTCTGCAGTGAGCATACACTTCAAGAAGTATCAGAACGCCTAAGTGGGTACTCAACGTAAATCTTGTTCAGTTGAGTTTACCTTTCTTTGCTGACATGAGTACACTGACAAAGTGTATACTGGCCCACAGACAGCTATTAAGGTGTGGTGACTGTGCAACTTCTGCTCTGGGCTTAAAAACAGTAAATATTGATTGGTTTCACAAAACCTGAAGCAGCTGCTTGCAAGCTAAAACAAGTAGAAAATGTATTGTAAACTGCAAATATCAGCCAAAAGCCATGTCAGACTAGGATGTAAACTGATAACAACAACAACAAATAAATCTTTCCTTCGGGAAAAAAAAAAGATATTTATTTCAGTTGCATACTTTGCAACACTCTAAACGAGTGTGTTTCTGTGACCTCTTCCTCTTTACCATCGGCATTGTGGGAAGCCGGTCCATTGACTTTACTCCTTTTCAAGTATTTTCTTTAAATTTGTGCTTGCCTTTAATTCAGTTCAGTGTTTAGCACCACAGCTCTTGGAGACTGAAGTGGAAACTTTCCCTCGGGACATTATTTAGATAAAAAAAAATATATGTATAGCTGCAGTTGACCATTAGAGAGCTTTGAACCAGTACGCCAAACATACGCAGATATCGCAATTTGCAAAGTTGCCAAAGCGTCTGCTCAGCAACATTACGGAGCATGGCCAGATGTGATCTGACAAACTTTGGGGCCAATTCCAGATATTTATGTAAAATTTGATTTCTCTTGCTTTTGGCACGGAGAGTTAGAGGCTCTACTTTAAGTTTCAAGCACAGATTCTGGCTCAAGTTAACAGTGATAGATCATTAGGATTTGAGCAAAAACATTTTTTTTTTTACCTGCCGTACAATAACAGAGGCCTGATTAAGATAAATTACATATCGAAGTTGTCGTAAGGGCTGCCTCCCATCATGGCTAATAACATCAGCTCCTCCTATTAAAAGCAGTGTACTCTCCACCAGTGCTGTACTGACTGTCTCTCACAAGAGGAACTTCACTAAAGAGAGAGTGATGTTCTTGTTTCAGAGGTGCAGAGTCACACGGTGCAAATATATGCCACCTAAAATATCCTGCTGGGGTCAGACGTGTCAGTTTTAGATTGTTTTAAGTTGAAGCCACATTTCTGGGAGAATTACAATCACTGTCACCATTTTTTCATGTGTGGTGATGTGAATCCATGGTTATGGTGGGTGACAATGATTCTCAAAAACAGGTAATATAAGGATAACTACAGTGATTTCTGTAGTGTTTCAATTTCGCAGGCAGTTTGCAGATTGTTTTACATAATAAGTGATTATGAAGGCTATATTTTATACAGTATGCTGTATGTATAAGTGAAACAAACAAACATTAAGGAGACTGTTGGCTGTAATCTTCTATACTGGACCACAGTTAAGCCCTCACTGTAGCGTGAACAAAGATGAACCTTTCTACAGTAAAAGGTACAGGGTTATAATCATTTATCTACTTCCTAGAGTCTTCCCTGCTTCTCACTTACCCTGCACCCTCCTGGCCTGCCTCCAAGGTACAATGTAGTCACTCTGATTCACAACAGTTCTCTTCTAAATGCAGCTGTTGTTGTGGTTGCTAGAAATTATTTAGGCTGCAAATGTACTTCGGCCTCCAAGGGAGTGTTAATGTTGGGTTTGGAGGATCAACTAAAAGAAACCGAGTTTCATAGAGTTTAATCAAACACATGAAAAATGATTAAAAACATTATAAAAATGCAGCACTATTTCAATATGTGTCAATGAGATATTTAAAGGGGGAAATAGGTGGACTTGGTAAAATTAAACAGCCATTCAGTGATTAAAACCCAGTGTAACTCCCCTGTTGTTTTCAGTTATTTATATGGCCATCTTCACAAAATCTTCTTTGGTAAAATCTTCTCTAACTTCAGATTTTTTCTATCAAACAGCAGTTTCCTCTCTATATTGTATTCTCCATTTTTTTTAATTTCAACTGTTCAGGCCACTGATTCCTATCCAGAGCACTTTGCTTAGCGCTTTGCTTCCAAACCATCAACTCTAAAAATTGTGTTGGTTCTTTAAGATTTCTCTTGGCCCTATGTGCTCCTACATATTAGCATATTTAGTCCCCACAGCTTAAGACAATGAGAGTGTCGGTAGAAAGACATCACTATCTAAACCCTAAACCAATCAAAATTTTAATCCTGTGCCCTTCCCAATTAAGTTTTACCACTGATCCTCTCTCTGGATTCTCCAAAGCTCATTCCTTGCCTCCAAATCTCTCTTGACACCAAAGAATATTACATTTGTGTTTCCCAATTTCATCATCTTATTTCATTATGTCAGAAAAATACCAATTAACTAGGGGTGTAACGGTACATGTATTCGTTCCCGAACCATCACGGTGTGGACACTACGGTTCGGTGCATGCAGTCGTACGGAGAATACGAGGTAATGTGTGAAGATTGATGAAAGTAACGAGTAATCAAATTTCTACCCAGAAATCTTAAGCAGTAAGCTTTTAGCAGGTTAGCAATATGCCATGCTAAGCTTTGCTCAAGCTGATTGGCGTATAACTGACTGAGTCACACTAGAGCACAGGAGCTAGAAGACCTACGTGCTTCTTCCAAATTAGCTCCGCGGGAAAATTTCAGGCTCCCAGTGAACTACGGCAGCAATAAAGAGCGAGTGGTGGATCGGATGAGGGCGGTGTGTCAGCGTGGTTTGACAGTTGTAGAGTATGTGCGCAGTAACACGTGGAACATGCGAGTGCATAGTCAGTGGCATCACCCAGATGTGCCGATCACCGGAGCCAGGCAAGAAAAAAACATTTTACTGCTTAAGCAGAACAAACTGTAACTTTAAAATAAATGGAAAAGCATTTGGGGGTCTTCAGTCTTCAGCGTTGTTGCTACACTTAAAATGGGAGGGACTTTGTTAGTCTATTATATCAGCTAACTGTGGCTTAGAAACAGCAGTCACAATTCCATTTTTTGGACCATGTTTATGTGGTTTTGGATTCTGTGGTTTTTGTGGTTTTCCTATCCATGTGTATTCACTAACTGATTCCATTAAAATAGCGGTAGAACATCTGCACATGTGGTCTGCGTAGGCAGAGGCGCAAATCTAATTTCTGATAAGAGTTCAACAATTTTGTGCTGCGTAGACACTAGTCTCTGTGCCTGTGTCAGAACAAATGAAGTCATGGCATGCCCCAGTATCACCAAACAGGTGCATGCATGGGTAACACTTTTGTTCACACAAGTACCTATTTTTCACATGAAGAGATGTGCAGAGTGAAGATTACTTTTCGGACTTTTCGAACGCTGTCATCAGACACTAAATCAGCCTAATTTAGTTCAAACCCGTTCAGAGAAGGTGGGAGGTTTATGTGTGGTAGCTGTGGCACTGGGACAGGATCATTGCTGGATGTTGCTCCGCAGCTGACAGCAGGGTACCGACCAGAATCAGTTTCATACACTCACTTCTTGTAATGGAAAAAAAGAGACATCCATAGCTCATTGTGGGACAGAGGGGCTGACGGAGTGCTTTTTGTCGAAGGGTGATGCATTCACACCAGCACTCCCACATCCTGTCACATGGAATGGCGTGAACAGTCAGATTTGTCATTAGATGTGGCAGCTATATTCACACATGGCGGGTCCTGCTGCAGTAATACTTGGTTTTACTGTGACAACATTATGGTATTTCAAGGCCAGTGGTCCCCATTGAAATAAAATTCCCTGAGCAGAAAACTCCACTATAGGCAGCAGCACAGACAGTGAAGAATGCGAATCCAGTCTTGCCTATCAAGACCATTAAGGTCTATGTGATTGTTTTTTAATGCATTCACTCCAGCCTTTTTTTTTTCCTCTCCATTTACAGTGTGTGAACAAAGGGACTCCTGGTCTTTATCCACCCCGCACCCCCACCCCTCCCCTGTCTGATCACTTCATCCTCCACCCAAACCCATGCTGACTCCTCTGCACTCTTTCCCCCTCCCCGCCTCTTGCTTATGTTCTTCCCTCCCCCTCTCCAGCGTGTCCCCTAGTTTTCTGGTAGCTGTGTCTCTTTGATAATCCAAGACTCTTTGAAGACTCCAATTCCACGCTGCTTGCCTTGGAGCTATTGCACCTACAAAAACAACTGTGTGTGTAGGGGTGTGTGTGTGTATGTGTGTGTGCGTGTGTGTGTGTGTGTGTGTGTGTGTGCGCGTGTAGAGAAAGAGAGAGAGGGGGAGAAGAGGGAGAGCAGTAGATGGGATGAGAATGGAGGACATAATGGTGAAATGGAAAATAAAAACAGTTCCATATGCATTTCCTTTGCAACTGCTTTAGTCTTTATGGTTTTATGCTTGCTGCATACACTGAGAGGTGCACTTCTTCATTGTCATATTTGTTGGTGCAGCTCATTTTTTCTGTGCCTTCAGAGGCAGCAGCTCATTGAGTCCTGCATACACGCCCAAAATGCCAGAGCCAGGATGTACTCGCGAACACTGTAACTAAATGGAAATTCTATGTCCCACACTGGCGGGAACTCTTACAGCCTGTCAGGGATGCACGTTTTGTAACTAATGGTGCACTTTGAATAGCAGAAGATGCATATACTTTTGATTTACTATACCACACAAAAGTGTACCAGGTTTAACAGTACTTCACTAAAATTAGTAGTTTGTCCTGTTAGATCTCCTCAAAAAAAAAAAGATTTTCTCTGCTTCTGTCAAACGCTGCAGCGAGGTAATTAGAGAAAATTAGTTGGCTATACTTAAAATTCCACAGTGATCAAAATTAATCATTACTAAAACGTTTTTCTTCTTTCCACTTCCCCTCCACTTTGTATCACTGTCTGCTCCTCTTACCTTTCAGCAAGTCTGGCTGCTCTCTGTGACTCTGTCTCTATTTCTCCATTGTTTCAGTCTCAATCTTTAGTCCCTCTTCTTCCATCTGAGTCTCTAGCCCTCCCTTTTTGTCTCCGTCATCCTGCCGCTCTTTGGCAGAGGAGCTTGCCATTGGGATTTAGAAGAAATTGAATTGAATTATGAAGGAATTTCTCTGCAGTACGATTGGCATCATTTCCTCCACACAATAGAACATCATTCTCATATCTCTCAGTGTGGGGGAATGAAAATAGGCCGTGCACCATTCTTTCTCTCATCCTTTTAAATTGAATTTTTCATATCACAGGGGCACTGAGACATCAGCCGTTTCCTTTAACATGGGCAGAAAACCCATTTCATAATATCTGAGAGACATAACTGTGATTCAATTGGAAAAGTCTGGCTTCTAGTTCCAGTACACAAACGATATACCTCAGCTCAGGATTGATAAACAGGGCCACATAGGTTTCCTTCCGCTTTAAAAGTTGAGGGTATTCTAGAGTATGCTAGAGCTGACTGACTTCCAAACCGCTTAAAAACACTCCATTGTAAACTAAATGAAATGCAGCTTGTGTTCATATCCTTATAGATCTCCTTCTCTCCCCGGTTTGTGTCAGACATATAGACTACATTTATTAACTTCTGAAGCCTCCCATTTCACCAGTTTTCTTTTATTTGAAGAAAAGATGCAGCACCCTAACTGCACCCTCATTTTCCACTTGCAAATTGTGTCCACGTTGCTCTACAACATAGCAACGATTGTGTTTAGCTGGTCCATGTGTCTTCTTCAAAGTTATGACACTCAGGCTTTTATTGTACTTTGCTCCTCCAACAGAAATTCTGAATATTCAGCATGTTTCACTGGCCACAGTGACTCAGCTTTAACAATCCCTCTGTGTAATAAAACATTTAAATAAAAACATTTGCCAACAAACTAACTGTGACAAATATATTGTTACTCACTGGACGTGGAAAACAAGAAATTTTGCTTAGACTCAGTGTTGGGGTACTTGCTCCATTGCTTGATTGTTTCATCTTTTGGAAGAATAACAGTTTCACATAACAATGAGCTATAGTGTGGCAAAATTAGATTCATTTTACAAGTAGCATATCAACACTTTTTACCGATCTATACCAATCCAGCATGTCGTTATCTGTCATTGGATAACGGGACTGATTTAAAAAGGATTACTTTATGATTTATTCATACAAATGATGCAATGTTTGACTTTGATGCAGATATGTTTTAGCAAGCAGTTAGAGTGGTATAAATGGAGATGCAGTCAGAGTGGCACAAATGAGGTACCAACCACTTTGGCTTATAATTCAGACGTAGATATTAAATGATCTGCTGTTATTAAAATTCATATCAGATGTACTTTTTTATTGTTAGGTAGAATGTTATTCTGTCAAACCCCGCTACCTCTGCACTATGTGGATTGTATGTAGTTCCACTCTAGCACACTAAACTGCTGCTTGCTTTGAAACACAGAACACAAAGGAATTATTTCTACAAGCTAGTTAAAGTACAGACAATGCAGTCACCAGCTTGATCACCAAATGTTCACTCAAAGATCAGTCAAAACAGAAATACAAATTTGGAAGCATGAGGCAGAGACTCAAAAACAGAATCTAACTCACCTGCAACTCTGCAGGAAGTCTGCTCAGAAAGTGGCAGAGGAGATGGAAAAGCTTTCCCATCTACATAAGTACCAGCAGCCCTGTGCACTGGCAATCAGTGAGGCTTGGCTGGATGACAGGGCACCTGACGGCAGAGTGGTGTCAGGTAGCTAGGGGGCATTCACAATGGACCAGGAGCTCTGCGCTATGGGAGGAGCACAACAGCAGCGGGGTCTGCTGTCCCATCAGGAATCAGTGGTGCAAATCAGCAGTGGCAACAGAGATTCTCCACAGTCACCAAAATACTATCCTTGTTGCTTATGCACAGCTATTGCCCCAGGATTCCCTTTTTATTCCTTCATTCAAGCTGCAGGCAAATGTGTTTTTTTTTTATTTCACATCCAGTCTTTAGGACAGACTGTCCACACTGTTATTTGGAAGTGATTAGCTATAACTGTTAACGATAACCCATCTGTGTCACTAACTGTGGAAATGACGCATTCGCATTTTTCCAATACAGGCACACAGCGGCAAGCTGCAGGCTGGGTGAATAATGGAGATGTATCCTCTTACTCTTCACACCATAGCAATATCTAGTCTCAGTGCCGAGTCCTCCATCACACCAGACAGCATTAGTGACAGAGGTGGTTAATACACGTTTTCTTTCTTTTTTTTTTTAACTGCAGCCAGCTAACAGGGCTAACAGGAATGATATTACTTTTCTGTGTCACATTTCAAGTAATGCAAAGGACAGTTTGAAAGCCGATTTTTAAATCAGATATCAAACCACCCATGAATGCTGTTTAAATTTGATTTAATGAATGAAATATTCATTCTGATGTGTCAGAGAACCAAAAAATCTAATATGGGCTGTCAGTCTCTACATAACCTAAAATTCACTCTTAAGTTCAGACCAGCAGGCATCTCTTTTTCCTTAAGCCTCAAAAAAAATAGATCGTTGCTAATGATTATCTGCCTATCACTTTAACCATAACCAGTTGTTGTTTGAAGCTACGTAAGTATTGCCCTTATAGTCCAGCCTACTAGAATACTGTATGTATGTGTCTATATTTTATGTTGGCTTGTAGAAATCATTTGAAGGATGATAGGAGAGAGGGAGGTGTAACTCTTATGAAATCAAATGGCATTTAATAGATGTTTTTATTTTATATCAATAGTTCTGTTAATTAACAAAGACTGCTCTCATCTTACGTAACAACCTCAAATACGAGCACATCAAAAGGCTTTTAAAGTACCTTTTTGTCCTTGCTGTGCCTAGAGAATGTTTGTTTTCTGTGACAAGGCTTTTTATAATTTGGCATTTTGTTACCTAAAAATCCAGAAAAGGCTACTCCCCCGGTTGGAGGGCAAGGCTTAGGCGATTACATTTTGCTATATCCACATAAAAATGGAAATATCAATCATAATCAAAACATGAAAAGAAGAAAATAGTCTGCTGTCTTTCTATTGTAAACTGCAAATTAAGGCAATAAGCCCAACTTGTATCTATCTTGATTGTGTGCAGATTGCTCACATAATTGCGATTCATAACAAGCGGCTGATTTGTTCATTCAATGTTGACTAAGTTAAAGTAATGACCCAGGTATCTCAAGTATCGCTATTATGTGCCTGAGTCTTCTGACAGGAAATAAAGGCACAGGTTGCCATTCAGTGTAGGTGTACAGTGTGCTATTTTTTGAAGTGCTCAGTGTTCAAGGTAGCAAAGCAACACAGTCTCATCTCTAAGGGAATTGGGTAGTTGGGGTACAGATAAGTGGACTTGACTGCTATTATCATTTTTTTTTTCTATTTTTATTAACTTCATGCAGTGGAGGACAGCTAGTTTGCTATGGTATAAAGGATACCCAATTGACCCAATTTATATAACAGTGTACTTGATTACTTTTCATTTACACTTGACCATGAGATACCTTGTCATAATGTGCATACAGTAATGAATCAAAGAAAAAATAAACTACATTATTATCTTTCTAGTTTTGTGGCACAATTAGTGGAAATATTCAGCTCTAACCATATGAGGCTTGAAATTATTCTGAGGCAGTAGGTTGTATGTAATATTTCTGGGAGTCCGACAGAAAAACAGGGCTGCGGGGACGCTACATGGGTAGTGGATGATTGCTGTTTATTATTATTATGTTAAAATATGTCTTGGTCCCCTTGTGAAGACAGAATCCTGCTGTATCTTTCCATCTGCTTTGGGATTGTAATATTAGGTTTATAAATGTGGCAATTTTAGCCCAATCTAAATGGGGTTATGAATTCAGATGTCATCGTAACTGTCCACTCTTTTATTCTCAGCCCCATAGCTTCTTACTGCTACCACAATGCCCAAACAATCCCGCTCTCCCACCTCCAGTCTCCCAAAATCTAATCCTTCTGCTTGTCCCCTCCAGCCAAAGCGTCGTCCGTGTCTGCCTGACCAACTCCCCGCTCCTGCTCAGCCTCCTCCTTCCATCCTTCCGTCTTGCCGCATCCCTGCAGCCCCGAAGGCCTGGCAGAGGATTTGTGCTCAGACTAAAAGGAGAATCTATTTCCCATCTCTGCAGCCCTAGCCAGTTATCATACCCAGGAAACATGCTGACTCTCTGGAGTGATGCCTTGAGGAGAAGTTTAAGCAAGAATCCATATTTAAACAACTAAATGCCCCCTCACATTTAAATAGTCGCGGAGTCTCAGAGGCCTCCAATCATTTTTAAGAATGCAACCACTGAAATCTCCAGCTGCATGAGTCAACAAAAAGTTTATTGTAATAACGCAGAAGTGATAGTAGAATAACTTATTATTGTTTGGTGTGATGGAGGAGTTTTGTGTTAAGACTTCCTGTTAAAAGAATATGGTCTAATTTTTCACACTTTTTACTGTAGTGTTTTCAGAACTTGAAGGACCAGTGTGTAGGATTTAAGGGCATCTAATGGCAGAAATGGAATAATAATAATAATATTCATGATTATGTTTTCATTAGTGTATAATTTAATTTGAATATCTTACAATATAGCTGTCACTGTGATTTATTGATGTAGTGATGTAGAAGCACTGCTGGCAAAAAACAAAACAAAACATATGATCTACCCCAGAATACACATAATCATTATTTAGATGAAAGACCAAAAAATGCATCTGTGCAGGAGCAAAATATGGCTGAAATGATGGGGTGGATGAACAGGTTTCTGGAAACATTTTGAAGCCCCACTAATGGTATTAAGAACACAGTGCTGATAGCTCTTACCTAAGCTCTAAAAGCATTTCTCAATATCTGGTGTGTATGTACTAAAAGGCTGATGGTTCGAATGATTTCTAGCATGGATTTGTTTGCCAGAAAAGTGGTTGAATGGTAGAAAGCACAGACCCGTGGTATTGATCTGGGCTGACTCGTGCAGCAGATGCAGGCCTGTTCTGCTGTATCAGTGCTTTCCTGACTTTTACGAGAGGTGTGTGGGGGTTGGGGGAAGAATGCAATTGCATGTGCACTGTAAGGAGTCATCTTTCTGTTGTGGATCGGTGGTAAGTAGCCATTAGTAAACTGATCTTTGGAAGACGAAATTTAATGGTCTCCTAACTGTATTTACAAGCCATTCAATTTGATAAAGGGTGTGATCTTGAATGATTTATTATAATGCCGCTCTGCTCCTCCTCAACCTATCAAATTCAAGATTTCATCAGTATTTTTATTCATTCATTTACTCTGTCATTCTTTCATCAACAGCGAAAGCAGATCTAATAATATATTCTAATGGGGACAAAACAGTGACTGTCACAAACTATATTTCCAGTGCTCTGTTTTTTTCTTTTTTCTTTTTGTTAGTCTTATTTAGATCTCCTTGGGATTCGTTTTTAGTTAAATTGCATAAATATTGTCTAGCTTTCTGCTCGGTTAAACTTCAAAAGCTGTGGAAAAGGGAAATATTAAAATATGGAGATAGGAAGTGGCTCACTGGGGCTACTGATTAGTGTACCAATCATTGTCATCAGAATTCATTTGGCAGAGGCAGATTTAGAAAATGAAACTTTTGTCTGACTAATAATGATAATAACAGCAATAATAGTGCTTTTCACATCCTCAGTCTCTTTGACACCCTGTGACACTATATATAATGTTTGCTTTCACGTCCGGGAAAAATGCCTGTACATTGTCTCCATATAGAGGAATCTCTTTCTACATCTATATACAGAGTCTGGCTCTTTCCAAGTAAATGTTCTGAGTGTACGCTGTTACTTTTCAGTATATGATGTATGTCACTTCCATCTGGAGCTCTTGATAAGATGGAAAATGAATAACATAAATTCACATCTTCACATGCTGTACACTGGTTCTTCACCTGTTTTTTTTATTATCTTAGATAATGTTGCCCACGTTTAATGTCACATTCAGTATCAACATGCCAGGATTCTTTGTGTAAAAATATATAGCATTTTATGTAGATGAATGTATTTAAACACTTGAACATACAGTATACCCTCTTATTTATTACACATTGCATACAAATAGAGTTGACTCAATCCTAACATATACAGTACAGTATCAAACAGAATATTTAAACACATGGCCCATATTCGGATATTTAAATTTTGTTGTGAAAAACAGATATTTTTAATACTGTCTGTATTTTTTGTCTTTATTCAATTTCTGCTGCTGCTAATTTGCACGCTCTTTTTATTGGAGCTCATAACCTCACTCTCTTCATATATTTCTACCTTATATAGTCTGCAGAATAATAATAGTGCAAAAGGCTATTTAATATTTAAGAGTGTTTAATATTTAATATTATTTTCTGACTTTTGAAGAGTGAACATTAGGAGGCCAGCAAAATTCAGACAGTAGTCTTTTGAGCTGTAACTGTTACCATACAAGCCTAGTGGAACCAATGAAACAAAAAATAAATAAAGAGAGGAAGAAAGTGCAGTTGAAAAATACTTCCCTCATTTTGAAGAAATTCATTTATTGTCTCTCTCTGTTTTTTAGCATCCCCATCGACGAGTGACCTTCTCCACCACCAACCCTGTGCAGGACCTGCAGGACGCCTCTCAGCACAGCTACTATGACAGCGGCTTGGAGGAATCGGAGACTCCCAGCAGTAAGTCATCGTCTGGTCCCCGCATCGGACCCCTGACCCTGCCTGAGGACCACTATGAGAGAACCACTCCAGATGGCAGCATTGGAGAGACCGAACACCCGGAAAATGGTACGGTGACAATCTCCTCTTTTCTGTCCTGTTCTCTATGAATATGTATTTAAATGTAAATGGATTTAATAGGCTGTCATTGTGTGTGCGGTGTTGTTGGCGATGGAGACATTTCTGGGAGATTTGATTGTGCTCTGTGGCCATTTTAGAGTGGAACTGTTGTGGCAGCTGTGACGTTTACTTGCTGTGTTTGTCGATGACTGTGTGAAATGTTATTGGTTTTTAAACAGAACTGTGCTGGTGTAGGCATGTGTGTAGGCGTGTGTGTGTGTGCATGTGTCTGTGTGTGTCTGGTGTCTGGGCTGGAGTTAGCAGTGTCTCCATCCTCCTCATCAGCAGGTCCTCTGTCAGACATCCTTAATGACCCTCTCTCACAAGTGTGCTAATTAAAAAGCCCAACTAATGGAGCATTTGCCCTCTAAATAAATCTGAACCATGACATCTGTGCAGACAACACTGTGTTTACTCTAAGCATTTCCTAGCCTCCAGTTGGACCCAAGTTGCACTGCAGCTTAGGTGTGCAGGAGCCATATTTTCTAAGAAGAGTAATCAATCCACAGGGTGACCACTGATGGTCTCAGCACAGGTCTGTATTAGAAAAAAAAAAAAAAAAAAAAGTCATAGCCAGTGCTGTAACTGCCATTCCGTGATCTGTGTATTACCATTTTCCTGCCTTAAGCTGCCAAACATAATTCATTAGCTGTCTCGTAACACACTATGATAAGTGATTCACATGGTGCATTTCCAGTTATTATAGTATTTTTGCATTTCACTCTTACAGGGTGATATTTCGCCCCTCACCTTGAACGTCTCACCTTTCCTCTTATATTTGTATTAGTTCGTTATATTAATGGTTGGTTTTATCTCTGCTTTTTGTGCATAAGGTATGGATTTGAGAGGTTAGTAATAAGGCTTTTACTGCCTGGTACAAAATGGGGCATGTATCAGCAAGGACTTGATAGAGCTGCGGATCAACATTGACAGTTACTTCATCACAGTCTGGGTGAAAAAGACACAGATGTATCTTTTGTCAATGGGACTGTACTTTCCCTGTGCCCAGAGATTTCTGGCTTTCTTAAGTGAAGGGAAAGAAAAAGCCTATTTCAGTCTCAAGCACTCCCAGCAGCAAAACGTTGCAGTATCAAAGGCTAACATGTGTCACCGTCACACCAAAACAGCAGATGAGAAAGTTCTGTTATTAGTATAGTGTCTTGTATTGTGATTTATTGCCTCTTTACTAGACAAATGTGTTGGATCTCATTAGCTGGCTTTTTCATCTCCACTGCAAATGTTTATTGTTTGTTTGTTTGTTTCGAGGGGGTGGGGGAGAGGGTATTAGTCCTTTCAGTATTGCAATTCCCTTTGGCCCTATAGAAGTCAGAGATTTCTTAACATCCCATTTAATAAATAGTTTTAGTCTCACCATATACAGTCTAGCTGTTTATAGCCCGGGAGCCAACAGTTGACTATTTCCATTTGCTCGCTATACTCTGTGTAAAATATGCATTTTCTTTTTTCTATAGTTGTAACTGTTTATTGTATTTTATTTTCCCTTCTGCAGAACACAGATTGTTGTCAGACCGGGTGCTCTTTGTTGTCAGCAGCAGGAGAGCAAGATTGTGAGTGGAGATGGAGCAGTTAAAAAATGAAAACGATGGCACAAGATGGGGAAGATGTTAGATTGTGACATGGAGCGGGGACTGAGAGTCTCTACATGGAAGCAAAGCCCATAGGATGAGCACATAGGACAGGGGGATGCAAAGATGAACTGCTAACTGAGGATAGACCTAATTAAAATGTGATTCCCACTTCAGGGAGATAACAGAGAGCCCACATAAAATGAAGGATTAGACAGAAAAATCAAACTAGACAGAGGAATTCCTCCCCAGCTCCACCTGAATAGTGATGTGAAGTCTTTTTTTTAAGCATTTGAGTGACAGGGTGACAGGTTGTACTGGTTCGGAGCTTTATTCATTGCGGTAGAGATGAGTGACAGGCAAAAAATGGGGAGGTGAGCATGATGTGTCATTCCATTTAAGTTGGATGAGACGCAATATATGAACCCCAGACTGTCAGCCTTTGCATCACTGGACCCCGGAAATATCGACGCGGATGTATGTTTTGTTGCACAAGTTGAACTTTAACAGTGTCAAATCTACATTTTGAGAGAGTGTCAGTGGCCTGAAGCAGTGATGTATTGTGATCCATTTTAGTTTAGCTGTTTGCTGAAATTATGGTATCAGTCAGACTTTAACTGCATTAGAATGAAATTAGGTCAACTGTTGGAGTCCGGGCTTGATGGACCTCCCAGTGTGGTTACATCCAAGTCTCTGCCATTTCTTTATTCAAGACATGCTAATATTAAGTATATTAAGGCCAGGTATTGTTATTGATATAATGTATATGTAATTATTTTGATTATTATTATTAGTTAATTTATATTAGCTGGTGATTTTGGTTGCTGTTCTGTATTTGCTGTCTTTTGGAGACAGAAGTAATATGACGTTGGTTTATTAGATTGGGTGCGAGAGAGAGGAAAGAGTGTGTGTGGTCTCTTAACAGTCTCTCTGGTTCACTGAAGTAGACATCAACATCTTCCCTTGTGGTGCTTGGCTTTGGAATTAAGAGTAGTTTCAAAATACAGTAATAAAGTTTCTTATATATGACATGTATATTGCCTGATCTGCAGCAATTAATTTCTGGAGTTCCTTTTTTGTATGCCTGAGCAGCTGCTCCCTCCTCCCACTTTTTTTTTTTTTTTTTTTCCTAATTCTTATCTTCAGGCTGTGTTAGAGTGCACTCAGTTTCCCCATGTGTATTTTCCACTCTTGTGTTCACACGTGTAGCGTGCACATTGCTCAACTGTTGGTTAATCTCATCACAAATGTTTATCCATGGGATGCATACATGGATACATACGTGCGTGTGCACCTGCACGCATGCACGTGTTTGTTTGCATTGGTGGGTGCTGCATCACACCCCAGATCTCTAAATCATTTTGATTACAGTGCTATTTTACTTTAATAGACTCTCATCATAATCACTGAGCTCTGTAATTCTCTTTAAATTGATTGCTGTAGACAGCATGAAAACTGCTTATCTTGTATGTCTGGTTGCTGTCAAGATGCATGATTTGTCCTCCACAGTGAAATCAGATGAAGGCTGGTTTGTCCCATCTGTCCATCCTCTGTATGTCAGACACTGTTGATCAGATTTGGAATGGTGGTCATTTCAAAGTCATTTACAGTGTTCGTTACTGGTTCACATGGAGGAGGCATCATTTCAGTGGTTTGCTATTTATATTCATAGATGTAGGTTTGGTTTCAGTAGTGTGGGGAAAGGGGCAGGTGGGGGTGGGGTGGGGGGGGGGGGGGGGGGAATGGAAAAAAAACCCCCCCCTTTTCTTCCTTTTTCTTACCCGTTTTTGAAAAATCTCTTTTTCGGAGGCCCCCGA
>JBBMJY010000004.1:6667307-6767466 GCA_037833715.1 Toxotes lorentzi
TATATATACACACACACACACACACACACACACACACACACACACACACACACACACTCCATTGGTGTAAAAGCAAAAGCGCTTCATGCTTTAAATGAAGAAAGTGGATTCTGTAATGGGTGAAATGGAGGCAGGTTAGTATGTGGCCAACAAACAATGGTAAAAGCAGCAACAAAATGCTGCCTGTGTAGAAAAGCCCTTTACAGTAAGTATTCCTAGGAAAAATTGGTTGGAGGAAGTAAACAGCTTAATTACAATGAACATTAACAGTAGGACGGACTGTTTCTTCCCCTGCTGTTACAAAAGGAAACATCCACTACCTGCTAGTGTGAGGCCATGGAGCGCTGCCACAGTGGTAGAAAGGACCACAGAGTGCAAATTTGATAGCCTAAAGCAGGGGGAAAAAAGCTTCAAAGGCAGAGACCAAGAAAAAGACATTCACACAAGTAGAAGAAAGAAGGTTTGGGTGTGAGACAGGAATAGACAAGTGAGTCCTCAAGAAAATGTCACGCAGTAATCAGAGAAAGGTTGGGTGATTATTAAAAAAAAGAAAAAAGAAAAAGAAAAAGGTCTGTTTAATTATCAGGGTGACATTATTTCCCACTAAATCATTCATAAACTTGACAAAACATATTTTTGGTGTTCGTTTTTCTCAGCTCCATATTCACTTCCAACCTCAGAGCTGTCACCAGTTGTTTTTTTATTAGCTAATCTGAACCAGAAGCAGTCCTCTGCTGCTTGTTGACATACACGTCTGCTCACAGCAGAACTAAGCAAAGCAAAGTCAGTCAAGTTGTTCAGCTAGATATGTATTCTTAACATTTTCTAACCCAGTTTATTTCAAACTGATGAATGCCCTGTCGTCCTCCTCCTCTACCTGTGTGGAATTTGTGATAGAATTTGTTGCTAAAAGTCAAAAAAAGAAAATCCTCAGGCTGTTGAGCATCTAGTCACAGCCTTGCACCCCAGGGTTTTAGTCTACACTTTCTCTGAGCTTTTCTAATTAAATTACACACAAAAGTGAATGGGAAGTTAGAATCAGAATCAGCTTTATTGGACAATTATGTTTGCACATACAAGAAATTTGACTCTGGTTTCCAGTGGCTCTCAGTGTACTTACACACAGCACACAATACTGATGACAATGTCCAGGGAGATACACGTGGACATGCAGAGGAAACAAGGACAACAAAGCTGAGCAAAGATATATATAAACATAGACATATCAATATTAGGTACAGTCCAGTAGGGAAAAAAGCAACAATGATGGACACAACATACAATGTCTGTATACAAGTAAATCCGTAGCAAACGGCATTGCAAAGTGTGCGAGAGTGCAAGAAGTGATGAAATAAATATTAAGTTGGGAGTGTAATAAGTTACTTTATACACGTACAGTAGGTGTTTATGTACAGTATGTGCATGTATACAAGTTTATGTAGCCTTGTTGTATTTATATTTAACAAGTGATGGATGATATATACATTTTATTGCAAAATGTGAGTTTAAAACTAATACAAATATAATTTGTAGGTAAGTGGGTATATTAGTATTACAGGGTTATTGCACAGGGATTGTTTCTGATATTACAAGACTGTTTAACTGTTCATCAGAGTGATGGCATGTGTGAAGAAACTGTTCTTGTGTCTGGCTGTTTAGGTGTGCAGTGTTCTGTGGTGCCTTCCAGAGGGCAGGAGCCAGAAGAGGTTTTTTCCAGAGTTTGGAGTCTGCAGTGATGTTTCCTGCCCACTTCCTGACTCTGACTCGACACAAACAATCTTTTCTGCAGTCCTGACCGTTCATTGTAGCATGTACTTGTTTTGTTTAGTGGTCAAGCCAAACCAGATCATAATGTATGTGCACAGAACCGACTGATATCAGCAGCTCTTGTGGCAGGTTGGACTTGGTGCGGGAAATACATCCTTTGCTGCCCCTTTTTGATGACTAGGTTGATGTTGGATACCCATTTCAAGTGCTGGCAGAAACCTGAAGGATTCCACAGCTGACACAGTGCTGTCAAGTATGAGGGAGGGGGCAGTCGTTGGAGGTTCAACTCCACATTGTTGTGACCGCACCAGAGGGCCAGCTGTTCTACATCCCATCTGTATGCCGACTCGTCACTGTCTCCGTTGAGACCGATGACTGTTGTGTATTCTGCAAATTTCAGGAGTTTAACAGATGGGCCTCCTGGGGGGCTGTCGTTAGTGTGGAGTGAGAAGAGCAGTGAGGAGAGCACACATCCCTGGAGGACGACAGTGCTGACTGTCCGGGTGCTGATGCGATTTTCCCCAGCCTCACCTGCTGCTTCCTGTCTGTCAGGAAGCAGGTCATCCACTGGCAGGTGGAGGCGGGTGCAGAGAGCTGGATGAGTTTGCAGAGGAGGAATTCTGGGATGATGGTGTGGAACACAGCTATGTGGATTTCAGCTTGGGCCACTCTTATCTTCTTAGACAGGACCCTTGCATATGTCACTGGGGAATCAAGGTGCTGCAGGATGTAGTCCATTCCCATGTTGACTGCTGACCCATTTGCCCAGTAGACAAACTGCAGAGGTCTGTGATGTCCTTTAGGTGGGTCAGCACCAGAATGATTGTGGAGGATTTGAATCAGGAAGGAGGGCAAGCTGGTCAGTGCAGACTTTCAGACAGAGGGGTGATACAGTGATGGGATCTGGTTCCTTCCTGATCTAATGTCTCAAGAAGAGCTGATACACCTCTTTGCAGATCCTGGGTACAGGTGGGCATCTCCTAGGTCAGTGTGTTTCTGGCCCTGTTGTCGGATCTTTTCCCCACTCCTGTAGGCCTCCGCCTTGGTCTGACTTACCTGTTGTTTTTATTGGAAGCAGAGAAGGTCTTATTGGACACACATGTTTCTGCTGCACAATGTCACAGTGTCAGTGAGTTCATCCAGGTCTGTAGCTGCAACCTCAGAAACATTCCAATTAGTGCAGTCAAAGCAGGCCTGTTGTTCTGGTTTTGCCTCGTTGGGCCATCTCTTGGCCACAGGCTTTGCAGATTTTAGTTTCTGCTTCTAAGTTGGGAGAAGATGAACCAGACAGTGATCAGAGAGTCCCAGAGCTGCACAAGGAACAGAGAAGAACAGAGTCCTTTAATATTTTATGGCAGCGGTCCAGTGTGTTTTTATCCCTGGTGGGACATTTAATATGTTGTCTGTGTTTTGGCTGTTTATGGTTTGTGTTGAAGTCACCTAAAATAATCAGGATGGAGTCTGGATGTTAATGTTCCACACTGATAATCTGGTCAGCCAGGTGTTGTAATGCCTCACAAACACAAGCTTGTGGTGGGATGTAAATGGCGACCAAAATAAAAGAGGAAAACTCCCGTGGAGAGTGTACAAAAGGTTTACAGTTTGGACTAAGTTTGGACTGCACATTTTTCTTACAGTCGTGACATCTGTACACCTGCCTTCATTAATGTGAACGCAGATTTCACCTCCCCTCATTTTCCCCGATTGCTCCGTTACGCGGTCTGCTCAGTGGAGATGAAAACCAGGCAGCTGTAATGAGCTGTCTGGGATGGACTCACCGAGGCAGCTTTCAGTGAAGAACAGGGCAGCCGAGCGTGAAAAGTCAGAGTTTGTCCTGTTGATGTGCACCAGTTCATTCATTTTGTTGTCTAGAGAACGGAGATCCCTCAGGTGAATGGACGGGAGCGGTGTTTGAAGTCCCCACTGTATTAACTTCACCGACGCACTTTCCTCTCCTGTGTCTTATCCAAGCCCTACAGAGATCTGATGCTCCTCTTACCCAAATCTCCACGAAACTTGAGAAGATGAGAGTGGACTGTCAGATGTTCAGTGCTCCAGAAGTAGGAAATGCAAGGTTTCCTATTTCAGGCATGAGAGAAATAAAGAAGGAGCAGAGTGGGCCTAAATGTAATTATACAGCCAGGTTATCATATGGCTATCATAAATATAAGATTATAACAACAGTTTCCCGATAAACCTATGAACCTTTAATGTTCATTCAGTAATTTCCCCCATTATTCAATTAATTATAACAATTGCATGTTGTTATTGTACAAATTGTAATTAAATTCTCATGGCCCATGACAAATCACTATACTGTAACATTATACTGTATTTCCATCATTCTGGAAGCATATACATATTTACTAACTACTAACTTTTTAATAACTGTACTAATACTATATTTTAATCCAAATCAGCATCCCTGGGTTATGTATTCCATTCTACATCAACTATGACGTGGCCCACAGTAAAGATTTAAATGAACAGTATTAATAAAATACCTGTATTGGCCCGAGGAGCAAATGCAAATTTCTAAATTTAGGCTCTGATGTCTAACTAATGCGCTTCAAACTCAACATTCACATTCTACTCTGAGTCCCTGAAGCCCTCTCTGCATTAAATATGAGACTGAACACAGCATATAGAGTAATGCTGTTTATTATCCAACGCTGACTACTCGAATTAAAGATTTAGACAAAATGAAATGTGGGCATCTTTTCTTTTCTAGGCAAAGTTAACGCTAATGCTAGATTTATGGTCAAGCCATACTGTACTGTAGGGTGGGTGAATAAGCAGTTTAGCCATCACCATTATTTTTAGTGATTTGTTAATAATACAATTAATTATTATTAACAAGCTTATTGTATTTGGTGTTACCCTGCGGTCCTGTGTACTAACTGCAAAAACAAAACTAGTATTGTTTGAACTAAGTCAATGGAGGAACAGTCTTGAAACTGGACTGATATGATAATGAGAAACCTGAATCTCTTATGTTCATGATGTATAATTTCTTTTGTTTTATTTTGCATTGGCAGCTGCTGCAGATCAATATTCTCTTGTTGAAGTTCAGAATGCAATTTCCAGTCGGTAATTGGCCAGCAAGTCTGACATATTGTTGTGGGCAGAAGCATGAAGCTGTTCTCCACGCAAGCATTTCACAAACACCTCTGTGCACCAACAGACAAACGATTATATTACTTACAAAAGCAACTATATTATCATTTAGCCCAGCTTCTTCCCATTCCTCCTCCGGTGTTTTGGATCTGTTTTATCCGACGATGCCTTGTGTGTGTCACAGTTTGACAAAGCCTTAGTACTGGTTGACATATCACACCGCATATCAACTTCTCAATTGGAGGAGCTGGTGCATAGCGTGATCTGTCAGCAGGTGCTAAGGCTTTGTCAAATGCAGTGATACAAAAGGCAGTCTTCAAATAAAGGAACTCTAAGACAAAATGGTGGATGGTGAGAGAACTGACAGGAGGTGTACCATCACCCACTGAACCATCTACAATGGATTTTCCTGACGGGCCTCTGACCAACATGTCTACTCATCAGCCTTTGTCAGCAAGAGGACGGCTGCTCAAGAAGCAGAGAACTCAGACCTTACTGAATCTTTGACATGTGTGCCTTAAACTTCAGTGCCAATCCTTACCCTGGCATTGTCTTCTGCGGACAGTTTGACTCAGTGATTAACTTGTTTCCACCACAACATTTAACCATTTATATGTAGAGTTCAGACAGATGTAGAATAATCTCCATGGCCGTATAAAGAGATGCATTCATGTATTTTTATTTTGTCATAAAATGGGAGACATTAAAACATCCATTAGCAATGCATTTATGATGGGCTTTGAAAATAGCCTTATTAAAAACGGCTGTCTAAGGAGACAGCTGATGCTGTGTTTGTGAACCTGCGGAATAACAACACAGTATTGTAACTAAATGGTTAACCTCAGCTTTATCACGCATCTCACTTTCTGTAAAGGCAAGGTGACAAAGCCTTCAAGCCTACACATTGTAATTTTGCTCGTGAGATGTGAAAGTGCACATGTTTGTATTCCAATACAAAGAGCAAGGAAAACATGCATGTCAACACTACGTTTGTGTGCTTGTAGCAAGTTTTCCTCTCTTAAAAATGTATCTCTGGAGAAAAAAAAAAAAGATTGTTTTTGGTGGCTTCTGCTTACTGTGAGAAAGTGTTCCGAGCACTTGAATAACAAGACTTGACATGTCATAGCTAAAGAAATACAAAACCCCGGTTTCTTGTTTTTCTTCACGGAGGGTGACAACCACAGAATACATTCACACAGTTATTATACTGATAGCCAGCACTAGACAGTAATGTCTATTCAGATAGTTCCTTCTGTTTCTTGTAACTTTTTAGTCATTTGCCACATGAACTGTTTGCAGGGACCACAAATATACCATTAATATCACTCACACACTCCCAAACGATAGTAGTCTGTTTTTCCCCCGTTATCCCTCCATGAGCTGTGGGTCTCTCATATTTGTTCGCCATCGATCATAGCAGTGTGGCGCACATGCTGGAAAGCAGCCGGTGGGGAGAGGCTGCAATCAAACAGAGAGGAGCAGTGTGAAATCTCAGGAAGAGGCAGCTTCCCCCATGCCTGTGGGCAGGGTATCAGACGATGAGGAAGCCTGCTTCAGACACTCAACACCTCCCACTGGCACCCTGATGCAAGCTGCATGCAAACCCACCCCTCACATGTATCTGTCAGCCAGGGGGTTAAGCTTTGTGTGTACCCCCACTCTGTAACTGCACTGTGGAGTGCTGCTGCATTGGAGGTGCATGTAGAAGCTTCGCTAAGCGTCAGTATGATTCGCTGATGTAGTACTGAGGGAGGTAGAAGGTGAAAATTTCTGCTTTTGTTTTTTGTTTTTTTTTCCATGATATTGCTTTAAGCAAGCAAATGGGACTGACCTAGGAGAGGAGAAAGCTGCAGGTACAATCTATCCCCAAGACTAGAGGAAAAGAATTCTGCTGTGCAGAGAGGAAGAATTGTCATTGAGTCACTGCTCTTCAAAACCAAATCACAAGCTCTCTAAATCCAGTCAACCTGTTCCAGCCACTGGCATAATAGTGCTGTGGTTTGCCCATCTGTTTTCCATTGTCCACCTTGGCTCTCCATCCATGACATACAAGACTATAAACTCTAAAGGGTTTATTCCAGACTGTGAGCAGATTTATTTCAGGTATAGGTACAGCATAAAACTGGTTTGAGTGGGTGAGAAAATACCAATTTTCCTACTGTGCCTTTGGCTGCTCCTTCACCCCATGGTTGACTCATTTGCTGAATCATGTCCACCAAATATTCAAACAATGATCATTGCAGCTAAGTGTGGGAGTGTGTTTTGATGTGCGAAGCAGACAGTACAGTATTCTGCCACACTGTAAGTGGGTACTACAGCTACAGATGGCTAATGGCCGCGGCAAAAAGGCAGACACAAAAGTATAATTATCAGTATTGATTTTTGTGTAGAGATGGATTTGAGTATGACAGATAGGTCAGCACAAGCAAATGTACAAACTTGTGCTTTCAGAAACGATGTGCCCTATCATAACACACAGTCGTAACAACAATCAACAATTTATTATTATTACATGTTGAAAAAATGCTGTGAGCTTGACGTGTGTGACTGGAAATTATATGCACTATAAAGCACTAATGATAGCATGTATCAACAATTACTCCAACATGACAGGTTGTGGTTGAATATAGACCTCCCATTTGTTAAATTGTCTGGTGAGAACAGACAATATGTCAAAGCTACTTTAGAAAGAAAAGCATATAAAATTTAGATGAAACACTAACAGACAAGGTAATGGCCTACTAAAATAACTGGCATTAGAGCATCTATGTTCCCACTTGATGATGTGCAATATGTGCTTTGGCACCGCTGGAAGAAAATGGCAGACCATGGCAAGCTAGATAGTGTATTTAGCTGTCATTGCTGATTTTCTGGCCCTTGATGATGATGAGCACGGTTCAGAATGTGCTTTAATTCCTGTCACCAGGACATGGTATCATTTTACATTTTACATTGCATGTTTTCTTTTGGTTGGCATTCCATTAAATAAGTCCAATTTTCTCAAAACACGGTCGACCTAAAGTCAATTACCAGCCTCACAGTGAAGATGTGGCAGTGTTTATGTCTTTTAGCTTCTTATTTTGTGAGGCTGAATGAGTTAAAAGACAAATTATACATTAAACATGCAAAAATGAGCATTTGTGCTTTTCTGTTGCTAACTGGGAGTTTGCTATGCACCTATTCACACCGAACCCCATCACATGCACACATATAATGGCAATTTCTAATTCATAAAGAAAGAAACATGCCCTATTGTGACATGTGAAGTGTTTTAGAAAACCTGTGTAAATGTACCTTTCTTTTCTTTTCTTTTTTTTCCCCAAACACTCATTTTTAGTGGTGGAGCCACGCCAAATTTTACACGAGGATGCTTGGTGTGGCATAAACCTCCTGGAAACTGTGGAGAGGTTTTAATCAAGTGTGAAATCCTTTTGGAGTAGATGCCTACACGACTGTGCTTGTGCTTAGAAGCGTACTCCTCAACCCTCTCCCCCAACTCTCTTCCCATCAGCATCTTTTGTAGCAAGAGTCCATTTCGCTGCAGTGATGCATACAGACAACGCTCTTAGCGGAGCTAAGAAAATGAAACTCCAATCATCAGGCATCAGGCAGTGAGCACACACACTCTTGCCTTGGTTGCCTGTCTTTTCGTAAAGCTCCCATTTCAGTTTCTTCTTTCCAAATCAGGCATAAAAATGCAGTTCATTCATATGAAAAGAATCTTAGTTCATTGACACTGGCCTCGTAAACACAGAGAAGAATTTGCCACTTAAGCATAATGATATAATTAAGCATGAATAAGGCAGAACATCGCTCAGTTGTGAAGTAAATGTGTTAAATAGCCTAAACATCTAGCTATTTAGGATTACAGGAACAATGAGATTAACTACAACAATAGATCGAGCTATGCATTCCTCTTGTCCAATTATTATTATTTTAATAAACAATGGGACAATAGTGTATGGATTATCCATGAGAAATGAATATTTTAGACATGAATAAGGAAAATGAAATGAGAACAAATAAGTTATTAAGCAGTTTAAAATCTTCAGTTGTGCTCAGCCAACACACAAAGCTGTCTCTCACTTTGGCTTTTGATTGATTGAGGCCTTGGTGGGCCAGATGCAGTTTTTCCAGCCTCAGAGGTCTGACATTTTGCGGGATAATTATCTTGCCAGTGGTCATGAGTACAATACTGATGGTTCGTTTCATAGGCTCACTGTCAAGCTGGCATTTTCTCCATTAGCTGTGAACTCTCACCACCTCCTCTAATACGTCATCTCTTGTGGTTGCATCATTCACATGCAGCAACATCTTTCTTCTCGTTGTGTGTGCAGCGCCGAGCTCTCTGCTTTCCCTATGAATACATTTACTCTCTTTCACACACTGTCCAGTAGCCACAAAACAAGGCAAAGCAACCATGATGGACATGTTTTTTTTTTTTTTTTTCTTGGTGTGATCAGCCTTGTGGCACTACAGTAATGCATTTATCACAGCAATCAAAACTTTACATGTAGGGGACAGATCTTAGTTGTGTGTTCCTCTCTTCACAGACATTGATTTGGCTGTCTAGTCTGAGACTGAAGGGATAACAAAGATAAATTGAGTGGTATTTCCATTTAATCTTGGCTGTATGTTTAGCTTGTCAACAGGTGGGCTGCTTAACAAGTCTATTGTTTGCCAGCTGCACATTTCTGGTAAACATACACATGGGTTCCTCGGTGCAGTTTTCGCTCTCGGAAAGCGTGTGATACTCTTGAGTGATAGTTGAAGCAAACTTATTTTGGAGCTTTCACAGATTGTACATTAAAACGAGGTCACTGGGTCATGGACCCATTTATTTAATTAGGAACAGTTGAATAAAAAATGGATGATAATCAAGGGCAGGGAACTCATTTCAGCACTGTCAATCAATAACTCATTCAGCAATGCTTTTGCCCAAAGGGACATTCCCTTTGTAACCAAATTCTATAAGTCTTCACTTTGTGTGTCTGTAGTATTTTTGTCCATTCCTGTAGTCTTTATTTCATGTTGACACATATTTGGAGCACCATTCACAGCTTACAAATCACATGTACTAGAAATCAATATGTTGCTGCTGAACGTGTTAACAATACAGTGATATACTGTCTTACAAATATACCAGACAAACTGCTGTTGGATACTTCTAAATGACATAGACACAGCATGCTATCTCCTGAATGTATCACATCAGCTTGTGGACTACACACACAGTGGCGCTCATTACACAGTGCATAGCAACAGCAACATAGCAACTGCTGCTGACTGCTTAGCAACAGCTGCAAAGACCTCAAGGAGGGGGGTGTGTTTCACGGGGTGTTTCAGATGACACCATTTCTGTTCACAAATGCCTTTCTATGACTTCTTTTTTTTGTTTTTTTCTTTTATGAATGTTGCTGCGATCTTTATCACTACGGAGCTCTCTCTGATAGTGCTGTTCTCTCTCTCTCCTGCCCACAGATATCCGCTCCCTCCCGGATGTGGCAATGACCGGAAACTGTACAACAGAGTGCAGCGAATTGGGCCATTCAGACGCCTGCTGGATGCCCGGGCATCCCTCCCCTGTACGTAAGACCAGGAACCCCCCGAAACTCTCCACCTTCGTGCCTTACCAGGAGAGAGGGAGCCTGGGACGCCTGGCAAACGGGAGCGCCAGGCTGGGTGGCGAGGAACACCGGTCGCGCCTTCCGCCCTCCCGCAGTGCCTATTCCAGCAGTGGTCATGACACCAGTCAGGACTGCCCCATAGAGGAGATGCCCCTGAGTGTAGCCTCTGAGTTCCCACCCACCTCACCTTCTGCCCACACTCCAAAAAGAGAAATTTACCTGTGAGAATTATCATCATCTGATTGGTGCACAAATGAGGAAAGATACACCCACTTCAGAAGGAGCAACAGGCTGTCCACACACTAAAGCCAATGCCCGTTTTGTAGGTAACAATAGGCTGTGACTCATTCAATTACTGGCATGAACACTTCTTTTTGTCATTTCCTCCTTAGATTATTAATTTATTTGCGTATTTATTAAGAATACCACAAAGCTAATTGATGGACTCACTCATTTATTTATACAAAATCTTGAAGGATACAATTCAAACAGAAGATAAGGAAATGCAGATGGTAATTGCTACTTTAGTAGTAAGTAATTATTGTTGTAGTTAGCCAAGTCCCATTCTGTGAAGTGATCTCTTGAATTTGAAAGTTGTGATCAGTGCTCTTGTGCCATTATTAGATATAATTTAATGAACAGCCAGTCAGGCCCTATCAAAAGGCAAGACTTTTGACTAACAATCAAGTGAAATAGTCGATCTTAATGTACAGTGCTGTAAATACATTTGAATGGTGTGTTCTACATATATTTTTGTCTGGCATAAGCTGAAAAAAAAATTGCCTCAGAATTTTAGCATATTTAAGCTTTTCTTTGCTGCTGCTGTTTAAACTTGATTGAAACCATCTCCAGAAGTGGAGCTCGATATTGTGGAATGCATTTATCCACTCCTCGCAATCACACACACACACTCACACACACACCTTCGACCCCTAATCATAGTAGAATGGCCTTTACCTCTGCTCCCTGTAGAGCGCTGCCACTGGTGAAGAAAGCTGTGTGGCAACATTTAAACTGACATTATGTTCCACTGACTCTCAGCACTGTGACCTATCGCTCATCATGAAAACGGTTGACTTGGCCACAGTACCCCCGGAGTCACAATGACCAAACGCAGAGCACTCGCTAGATGCGTTCTGATTGGCTTTTCTCATAAAACCGTGTGACTCACCCTGTTGATGAAATCATACCAGTGTATCAGTTTAAAAACGCTTTTCTCTATCGTGACAATCAGACGGGCTCTACGTGTAACTCACAGTCCCTTCCTCTAAAGCTCATAGTTCTTTCGCCCCTGTGATCTATAAGAACTTCAGTAGGTCGGGTGAATGCATGAGTTAATTTACATGAAAGGGCACTTGAGTGTTGAGAGCCACTGGAGCGACGGAGTACTTTTGGAAGTTAGTATCACGCTGATATAAACTAGATGAGTGCTCTACATTCAGAATACTTTCTTTGTTTTTCAAACTATCAGTTCTCACTGGGTATATACTTATTCAGAGATGAATTCAGTGCACAAAAGACTGAATTAACAAAGTGTATTTATTACCTAATAAATAGATGGGTTTGAATAAATCTTACTGTCAATAACAGGAGGTTAAAATAAATATTTATTTCAATATCAGTTATTAATATCTGCAGATGCAGGAAATTGTTGAATCTAAATAAAGGTTTGGATATAGCAGGAGTCAGGCACAATGTACTGCAACACCAGTTAATGATGATTTTCCTTGTATTGAGGACAACATGCTTAATAAGTTATTAGGCATTTTTCCTCCTCTGGCTATTGAACAGAGAATAAAAAAAAAAAAAAAAAAAAAAAAAATAGGACATGCCCGTGGGCTTCCTTCATCTTTACAAAGATTTTCCAAGCCAATCTGAAGGATATGTCTGGAGGACACTATATATTAGTCAGTAATTGGATGTTAATTATGACTTTACTAGCCTGCCTTACAACATCGTAGAACTTGCAGGTGTCTTTGATTTAAACATTGATTTTATTAGATTTGTAGATACCTTTCACCTCTGCAGAGTATTTCCATAGTGAGATTGTGTCTCTGAGTAAGGGTGGAAGAGCCTAAAATGGACATTTCCTAATTAGGGTGAGTAATGAGTCCTGAGCTAGGGCATGTGTGACCACACCCCCAGGACAAGTCACCCACCAGATAATGCAAATCCACCCGCCGAGCTACAATCAGTTAAAAGGGGTATTTTTTATCAGCACTTACCTCATCATGCTGTCATTGAAAACTGCATTTAGAATAATTAAACTGAAAACATATGGAAATTACTGGACATGGCCATGATTAAATAAGGTGGGCGATTATCCTGCCTTGAGGGGGAGAAAGCACATTATGCCGTTTTCAAAGCCATTTAGCGACTGAAATAAAATTCAAACAACAGCCATGATACACTGTGATTAAACCCCCACGGCTCCCCCGAGCAGCCCTCTCAGAGCTGTGGATAGCCGCTTCACGAACTGAAAGCAGCGGGTAAGATCACTGACCTGGAATTAATGACAAGTGAGAAAGATAGCACTGAGTGATAAAACCAATGTCACATAGCCTCAATCATAACTTTATCTATTTAAATATTTTGTCTCAGTTCCAATTCACAACCGCTTTGCATCCAGATTTATCTCTGGGGTTAAATCTTAACCTGATTCCAGCCTGAGTACTCTTATCGCATCAGTGAATCTGGAATGTATCTTCAGATTTGTCTCTTTGATCACCAGTACATAAATTAAATGGGGTAACTCTTAGCAGATAAGGCGTCATCATTGGTTGTTGCACCAAATGGAACGACAGGAGTTTGAGTCCTCTGCAAAATAAAAACAAGCCTGAGCCTGTTTTGTTTTTTGTTTTTTTTTTGGTCCCCCCCTGTTGTGATGAATCGGACTCTTTCACTCCAGCCGATAATGACCTCCTGCTACTCACCCCTGGAACAATACGAACAATATATCACCAGGTTTGACCTTTCTTTTGAACTCATGCTGAATGAACTGTGTTTACTTCTCTCTCCAACACAGAACGGTTCTTCTTGATCAAGGTAAGAGGACATCATGAAGCACCTAAACACACTCAAAAGTATGTTGGATAATGTTTAATTTGTACTTAACATTGATTTAATGTTGAATTCACTTGAGTATCTTTTGCCTCTCTGTAGTGTGTATTGTATGGTGATCATTTCTGTGGACAGATGGACAAATTACTGTACTGAAATTGGCAAAGGATTCTTTTTTTTTTTTTCGTACTGATCAAAGACTCTTAGCAAAATGGTTGTGTGAAAAAATAAATCTGTTGGTGGTGTAGTGTACATAGAGCTCCACAACCGCGTGTCTGCTATCAGGCAGGCTATGATTTTAGCATGAATTCCAAAGATAATTGGTAGAAACTATTTACTATTTTTTTTTCTTTCATTTTACTTTATGAAATGTCAGTGCTGGTTCATATTCATATATAACGGCCCTTTTCCCAAACGAACTGAAATTAACTGAACATTTCATCTTTTTCACAGTTCATCTAGAACAAAGACAATTGCCTTGAAAATATGTCTTTGCAAGAGAGAATCTAGTTGTTATCCTAACTGTTGGTATATTTATATAGGATAAAATGCTTGTGATGCCATGTTTTTGTACAGTTTTATGTACATACAAGTGAAGCTTTCTAAAAGTTCTGAGAAAAGCCGATGGCATATAAAAATTGTAACATGTTTTCTTGAGATGTGCACATCTTGCCTTGGTTGGATTGACCTTTGCTGAGTCAGTGTGAATGTGGCCGTTCTATGCCTGCACTGTAGTCATTCACCGGCTCCCACCTCCTGAGGACTTAATCAGTTTTTATGTTTATTGTGAACAGTGGATTGTCTTATCTTACCAGTTTGTTAAACTCCTGTGTTCTGCTTTGTTCTGTTTTCGCATGTTGACAAATTCTCTTGTAATACTGTAAGTCCTCATGAACTTTGTAATAAAATCACTTCAGGGAAAAAATGAATGCTGCGAGTGTTTTCTTTGTTTTCTATTATTATTCATCGCTTTTGAGTGTTAAACAAGGGTTTGGTTGTTACATTTTTATAAGAGGCTTTGCAGCCTCGGAGCTACATTGTGTAAAATGTGTCTCACTCTAGGACCCGGGCTCATTAAGAAGAACTAGTATTCTTGTCATGTGGGGAACAGCTCTTCATTTCTGAGTCAGGAAGCTCCAGAATGTTGAGAGGGAAGCATTCCAGGGCTTGAAGTAGGAGAGTCCCAGGACCTGTTTTCACTTCTTCAGCTACAGAAACAATGTGTACACAGTCCCCATCATGCACTTAAGTTTGATACAGAGCATTTCTTTAAAGCATTGATGAGATGCCCGTTGCTGCACATTTGGTGCGCAGCTTACAAGAATGCTGTCTTGTGATGTTAATTTTGAGATGTCTTTGAGTGCCTTTGCTTAAAGTCAAAAGGATAGATTTTTTTTTATTTTTTTAAATTCACAGTGAGCTGTGGGAACTCTTTCAGTGTCTGGATGTTCACGCTCTTCACGTGCATTTCTACTGTGTTTGATCATTAGTACATAAACTGTGAACTTAATTGACTTAACCACTGTTGCACAGATACCCTATTATTACACTTATTAGAGCCGTGGTTCTGCTGCACATTCTCCCTAACGATGAGAGAGAAGGAGAGAGAATATAAGACTACATATCATCATGTTGTGTGTATGTGAGTGTGAGGAAAAGTGAATGACAGTATGAGTTTATTTGTCTGAAGATGTTGTAAGCCAAAAGGTCATCGTGTTAAGTCACTTGTGAGATCTTTTCTGGTTTCATATCTAGTGTAAGCAAATATGCAAAACATGAGCTAGAGAGATGCAATACAATATTTTTTTTTCTTCTGAATATCTAGGCAGGCATTATTTATTATATATATGGTATTCATTGTCATTTCTGTAAAGTTCAAACTGATGAAAATCAGTGTTTTCATCAGTGTTTATCACTGTTACCATCTTAGTTTAGCATGATAAGACTCTTATACTGGGCGGCACGGTGGTGCAGTGGTTAGCACTGTCGCCTCACAGCAAGAGGTTCGAACCCTGGTCTGCGCGGAGTTTACATGTTCTCCCTGTGCTTGCGTGGGTTTTCTCTGGGTGCTCTGGCTTAGTCCCACAATCACAAAAACATGTACGAGTTAGGTTAATTGGCTACTCTAAATTGCCCATAGGTGTGAGTGTGTGCATGTGTTGTTGTCTGTCTTTGTGTGTCAGCCCTGCGATTGACTGGCGACCAGTCCAGGGTGTACCCCGCCTCTTGCCCATAGTCAGCTAGGATAGGCTTCAGCTCCTCCGTGACACTGATGGATTAAGAGGTAGAAAATGGATGGATGGAGACTGTTATATTTGCTAATTAGTACAAAACACAAAGTAGAACTGAGACTCATGGGAATGTCACTGACTTCAGTGAAGATATTTAATCATAAACCAAGGTATTAATAGACAAATAGAAATTTAAATCTTCTGATTGAGCTCACCAAAGTTCACATTCAGAGTGTCCAATTACCAAAATCCGTTCAGTAATCACCCATCAAGACATATCACTCTTAACTACAAAGGCCAAAGGCCAACTTGCTGGTTACACACGAGGAGAAGTCAGAAGTCAGGATCGCCAAAGTGATTAGGTTTCATGCTCCACACACCATAAATGCCATGGCAATCCGTGGCCGCCTTATTGACAGTTATTGATATATTTATTGATATATTTCAGTGTGGACCAAAGCGATGAACCAACCATCTAACATTACTTTCCCCGTGTCCACACCACTAGCAAGGCTAAAAAAAAAAAAAAAAAAAAGATGATTCAACAGTACAGGATAGCCAGCACTCTGACTTTTGAAATTGCCTTTCACTGCTTCCAGTGGACCAACCTACTGTACCTACATTATATTTGCCTCAAAGATCAAACATATGCTATAGGCACCCTGAGACTGCTGAGCAACTGCACTGACCAAAAGTACTGGAGGTATTAACTCTCCTGGAAATAGATAAAGGCAACAATCTCTCCCTGTATAAGCCTGTTAATCTACACTCATTAGGCACATCGTCCTTAGTCATAGCTGGCAGTAAGCATTATGGCTTAGACTTCAGTCAGTACATAACATTGTTATATAAAGATTTGTGTGTAGTCAACAATTGTATGCTTGCTTTTCACACATTATCTCAGTGAACACTGGCAGGAAGTGACACTGAGAATAAAATGGTTTCACAAAAATGTCTCATCACATTTAATTGCATCTCGCAGGTGTTAAGGGTCTCTTATTTTACTCATAAAACGAATATATACCAAATGCAATATCACATATGAGCTTGACAATAGCTTCAGTCATGTATAAGCTGAGGCAGACGACTATACATACTCCCTTCTCACCCTTGTTGTCATTAAGTACAAGGATAGCTGTCTACTGTATTTGGCATTTGCCTGGCAGGATGTATATATGACTACTGTCTAACTGAGCACTGTAAGTTGTCAGAATATTTACCATCACGGAACACATACACACACAATCTCCCAGAGCTTTAAAGGCTTGAAAAAGTATCTACACATATATCATCACAGGCCATCACATACCCAGGTCTCTTGAGACTGCAATGTATGCTCTTGGATATGGGCATTGGCCTCTTGCTCCTGTCGGCCTTACTAGTGGTTCTTATGTGCATTGATGAGAAGAATGCACACTGGAAATTGGGGGCAATGGACAGACTAATGGAGAACAGCTCACCACTCATAGTTCACTTGGACCAGAGTTCAAAATAGACCTTAAGAGAGACCTTGACAAACCAGACGTATAAAAGCAGAGAGCCGACCATGATCTCCTGCATATAGGCCTGTGAATTGCAAACGCCCAGTCCCTTCACCAGCCCCTCTGACAGCATAGTAGACAAAGAGCTTCTGTGCGTCATTGTGCACCTGTTGCACATAACATGCTACTTCAAGAGTGCGGGACATAATTGCAATGTGCATGTTTCTCCCTGTGAGATGGAGGATGAAAAGCTTCTAGGTTCATGCTGAACCTGAGATACTCTCTCTCCCTGCTTTTAGGTATGAAGGACAGGTACTGCCTCAGCGTGGCACAGCTCCGGTCCAGTCTCATGAGTTCTTGACTCGGATGGATCAAGTTATCAGAGGTCTCTCTCCTTCTTAACGGATGTTAAGGCAAAGTAGTTGCTGTGTTGTAATAGACAATAGCTTGAGAGGGATTCACCTAATGGGTTCTGAACACTCTCTGTTGTGAGTGCCTTGAGGACCATTGTGGAAGGAGGCAACAACAGTACTCATTACGATTATGGAGTCACTTAACAGCGGTCTTGTATAATGCCACTAACTACAGCCTAAAGTATTAGAACAATACCTCTCTGACAAAATGTCAGGACTGATATTCTTGATTGCTTTAGACTGCACAGGTGTGCCTAGTAAGCTGGTTCCTCATAACTCTGTTGTATTACACAAATGAGCTTTTAATTTGAAAAGCCAACACAGCTATGAAACAACCAAATTAGTTTATTTCTCTCTCGCTCCAAGCAGCAGGATGGAGGCGCGAGGGCTACAAGAGCTTGAAGAGACACAGTTTTATCTCCCTCAAGTTTCCCTTCCAACGCTTCCCTTGCGAAAGGAACTTGCATGAGTAACTTTACTGACTTTATCAGCTCTGATGCCATGCTTAACTTGCTGCTAATTTTAGCCTTCCCTGCTTCCTAGGGAGTGAGAGGAAGCCAATATTATCAATAACATGTAACCTTAAAGGTGGACATGGGGGAGCTCGACTGCTGTGCTCAGAGCATCATCTACTCCAATGATAGAAATAGAGAGAGAAAAAAAAAGGTTTAAGCATGCTATGAATTACAGTACAGTGATGATAGACTAACTGGGGATGCTGCTTTATATCTACTACAGATCCAGTGTACCCAGCTTTGAAACAACAAGGGGAAGTATTACAGCATGCTGGTAAGTGTAGCACTATTTGCCCAAATGGTTACCTGTTACAGTAACTGAGGTTTCAAGGCTTTTGGCTGAGGAGAGGCTTTTCTTTTTTTTTGTCATTCTAAGATATTTTGTGATCTTAGTAACACTGGTTAAATTGTTACTGAGGTATTACGGCATTTCTGGTCTCCACTGAATTTTAACTCAGGGTAAGGGGCTCCATTTTGTAATTTATTAGTCTATTAGATTTACTCGGCATTTCATTTCACTGTTGTAGTGAAAGATGACATAACTGGCACCTTCAAGACCTATTTGCTGCTGGAAATTTCTCCTGTGGCAGGCACTGGCCTTCTAAGAATTGCCGTGTAGTGCTGGCTTTCTATCTATCAATTATTAATGTGTCTATGTTCTGCTGGATACCCTCTTACTTGAGGGATGTGCTGTCTCAGTATTATGGTTATTATCTGCTTTTTGACTCATGGAAGTGTTTTGCTATTCAGGAGAGTCACCTAGAATTGGGCGAGAGAGATCCAAGTCCATGTGGTAATTGACAACGCAATAAAGATGAGGCCAGGAAGATGATAAATTGAAGATGTTTAATTGAGTCAATAACTCCATACATATCTCATGAGCAGCCTGACTTAAAACCCACTTTTAGAGATCATTTTCTTTTTACAGTGTAGCAGGCTGGTATCAGCTGTGGTACCATGTAAGCTTGTTTTACAGTATAAAAATCTAATTGTGAAACTGAAGCATTGCAATGAATCTGAAAAGTACACTGGGATAAAACCGAAGCCCAAAATTGGCCCATATACACATGTACCCAAGTACATTAGAGACCAAACTATACTTTACACTAAGATAAAGCTAGCAGCTTTTATTAGCCAATTACCAATTACAGCATGTTCCATGTATAATGAAAATAACCCAAATGACAGCTAACTGTGACATGACAGCACATGAAACTATAATAATAACTTTATCTGTTTTCATATAATAATGATAGGACTCTGGTTGCAAACCCTGGTGTCTGGTGTGACACTCATGTTCTTTTTATACCTAACATCCATGCCAACCACCTCCTGGTGACTCTGCTACTGACAGATTAATTAAAAAAAAAAAACATAGCATCTGAGCATAATCAAGCCAACAACCACATCTCCAACGAAACATATTTTTTTGTTGCAATTTAGCTGTATGTTAACAGTTTATAAACCGTCTGGGAGACAGGGTTGAAAAGTGAAGGTGTTGGTGTCAGGGTAGTGGAGGAGTGTACAAAGGGTTTCTGTATTCATTCCATAAACTTAAATGTTATAGTTATCTAACCTTAAGAACAATTTACCATGCACAAGCTCTTTGCCTTTGTCTTATCCAAGTAGCTTAAGCTAGCCAAAATTGAACTGCAGCGTTAATTTTGTCCACGGAAACTGCAATGAAAAATATTTGGTGTAGACCTTTTCTTCACCAAGAAAAAAAAAAAAACACTCAAATGAAATAAAAAGAAATCACTTAAAACGAGAAGGATGATGAAATGTTTCTTTTTTTCCATCAATTACTAAAAATCAAATAAACTAAGATAAACTAGTTTCTGTTTTGATGCAAGGCTTCAATCAAAGACCTGCATGCATGAAAATCTGAATCACGCACTGTTGCCTGATTAATAAAACAGTATTCTCCACCACCTAAAAATATATCTTATTAATAAGTTGAAAGGCACTTGATATGGCAAGAAAAACTACGAAAAATTGTTCTCAGATTAATGTGCATTTCCATTAAATCAGTAAGAGTAAAACTAAATAACAATCTGGTGCCAAAATTAATTGTACCTTAAACATGCTGTGGCAGAATTTTCTCACAGTTTATTTTTAAATGCCCTTAATCACCAGTTAACTCGTTAGGCCATATCAAGCTCTCGCTCTTGCCTTTTCAGAATGCTCTCCAGATCCTGTCTTGTTTAAACTCAGAACGTCTTTCCCAGCTGAACTTGACAGTTGTATTTTCACGCATAATCTTGGATCATGCAAGATCAAAATGTTCCTTCTGTGAAGAATCCTTCCCTGAATCATTGGGGATTTTGAGACACTCCCTTTAGCAAGTTTTTGCTTTATTGCATCCATTACTGACTGTTAGGCTAATGCAACACATCGGCTATGCTCTGCCTTCCTTTCTCTTTTCCTGCTGGGCATAGTGTGCCCTACTTGAAACACACGACACACATGGATGCTGACCATTGGGAAAAAGAAAGCAATTTCTTCATTAAGGATATTTGAAAATAACCAAACCTGAACCCGACCCGAGGCTGATATGCACCAAAAACCCACAGACCTGATATCTGATACTTTTCAGGGGCCCATCAGGCTCAAGTCAGGTGTAATGATGACCCATTGTGGGCGTCTGTGGTTGAAACGGTGCAAATGAACACCTCCTGGATTCCAAGGAAACTGCACTGATATGTATTTGTAACATAAGCAGGGCAAAAAAGGATGAACCCATTTCTTTGTTCAAACCTGAAGACAGAAAGCTTTCATCGCTCTCTCCCTGGTGGACTGTTGTACTGTTGTACTTCAGAAGTGTCTTGTACACGTCTAATCCTGAGGTTTGGAGGAAAATTGTTACTCTGGTGAATTGTAGAAACCCCACTCTACAGGTTTGCGTGCATTTAGCACATGTGCAGCATTTTTACGAATATATCTATTGCTGTATAGATATTCATTTCAGAGCTGCAGGAACCACTGCAGGGAAACACTGCTCTCTTGTAGCCTTTCCCTCAAGATGAAAACACTACTCGGCTACCGCTGCTGTTGCCTTGGAAACCTGGTCACTCTCACTCTTTTACCCACACTCTTCACCACTCGCTTCATTAAGTGCGTTGCTGCTGGCAATTAGAATAAAACCAGCGGCAGGGCTGGCTGTCTTGAAATGCAGTCTCCAATTAAATACTTTCAAATAGCAATACTTCTTCAAGCTACATCTGCTCTCTACATAATAAACCATGCACCTGGGAGCTATGCTTCTAAAAGCCTGCACTATGGTGATGAATGACTTAAAAAAAATCCATGTCTTTTAGTAATTTGAATGTAACATGGATCAGAAACTGCCATGTTGCTTGTGAAGCTTTTTCAAGGCTCTGTGCTCAAATAAGCAAAACAATGTTCTAGACGTTGTCACGGTTAGTTCAAAGGAGGGGAAAAAAAAAAAAAGCCTGTGTGATCAATTCAAATCTGCATCCTTGTGTGTGCATCACCATTTCATGAGAGAGACGCGCTGAGACATGTTTTGTGCTCATCCATTCAAGGCCATTTCTATATAAATGACTGATAATAGAAATAAAGGTGGAACAAATGACAGTCACAAGTCTTTAAGTCCGATCCCACTCAGCAATTTATATTACTACCCAGCACTTTAACTTTGATTAACCGAGGATGTTATGGCTACATTAAAATTGATGAAGTAAATTTAAGTGAATCATCATCACAGGACATTTGCTTTGTGTGAATAAGTACTCGGTAGGTTTCATGTACAGTATCATCATTAATTTCATCTTGTATTAATTTAATCTAGCATCATGCTAAGAACAGAGAAAAAAAAACAAAAACACATACTGTATGTGGATCAGCCGCCACTTGGATCAGTCAGTGCATCCTCTCCCTACTCAGCTGAATCTGTGGAGCTTTGCGTCACTCATTTAACACTCTATTACCTCCCACCTGAGCACACTCTCAGTCATTACTGAATTACCTACAAGCTATCCATTTGCATTGACAGGCCTTTTGTAATCGAGCGACAAGCCCCCAAATAGACTCGACATCTGTCTTGAAGAAAATTTCTTCAACCCATCTTTTGGTTATTGAAGTTGAAGACTTTGAGCAACTGTAGCTACAGATAAACTAAATCATTCTATCACATAACGGGAAACAGATTTACTTCCTGCCAAATTTACTTCACAAACGTGAAGCCATTATCAGTCCACAGAATTGTCAAATTTGGCTGTCACTCTCAGCTTCTCTGCGAAAATACCAGAAAATAAATTTCCCAGTTAATATCTTCACTTCAGTAAATCTTTGTTTAAACAGAGCCACTGGCTGTGAGTGTTTCAAAATTAATTCAAACCATGAGGCACACTGCCATGAAGATCGAGGACTTGATGTTGCCACAAACACTGAGACTGAATTTTAGTATGGATTTGTTTTACGGGACAAGACACAATGGCTGTGAGCTTAAACACATCTCTTTAGTACATAGTGGCTATATTTAATTGTGTCAAAAATAACTATTCAGATAACAGGTCTGAAATCATCTTGTGCAATTACTTGGCTGTGAAACCGAACAACTTATTTTCTTCCCAGGGTTGTTGCTTCTCAAAGAATTCCGATGGGAATTGATCCTTGACTCTTGCTCCACATTAGTCGAAGGGGGAATGTAACATAGGGGAAAAAGCTGCTCATCTTGAGGCTTTTCTTCAAACAAACCAACAGGATAACTTCCCACAATGCTAATGCTTTCTGAACGTGTAAAACCTCCTTACTTCAAAACCAAATCTTCAAATGTATGAACGCTGGGCAAGCGGTTTGTTTTTTACAGCTGTTGTTACACATCAAAAATCTTTTTTTAACTAAGTGTTCTTAATAAAATGCTGAAATACATATTTGGGAAATAACATTTCATAATGTGATGTTTGTTACACTGACAGGGTGAAACTCGCACATCAAAGGAAGGTAGCATTTATTAAATTAATGGGAACTGTAGCATGTTACAGTTATGATAATTATTACAACACTTTATTATTATCATGATGACTACACTTGAATGGGAAATTTAAAACAGCAGTTGTTTAAACAGTGTTTTTCGTGTATCGTAAGCAGCTCCTTCAAGCCAAAGCTCCAATTTCCACATGAAGACAGCAAGAATCGACACTACAGTGGATTATTAAAACAACTGCTCTTTCCTTTGACATGAGCCAAGCCTTGTCCACAGGTACCAGTGAGCTCCTGCACCTCTCCCTCATGCACCTGCTGGCTTTCAGGGTCGGGGCTGATGAGTTAATGCGGCTCAGGTGTTGTAATTGAAGATTGCCACCAGCTGGTTGTGGTGTAGCTTGGCAGGGCAGAGCAGAGCGGAGTTGGCTGTCGGGCTGAACAGGTGAGCGGTGCTTCAGTGTTGCTGGCCTCTGTTCACAACAAGCCCCTTGTTCATGGAGAGGCACTTGTGTCTCCAGGCACCACATTCACATAATGGCTCTAACAGTAAAATAAAAAGAAAAGAACATGCGCTTCATTGAATATTAATTTGAATCTGAAGATACTCTAAAATTAAAACCAACTAACCTCATTAGCATCATCTCATTGAGCAGCTGAAGTAGACAGAGAATGGTGCCAAAATATCAAACAGTGTTTCATTGTCCAAATACTTTCTGGGCTGACTGTAGCACCAAATATTCATTTAGTTTAATGTAAACCACCCACATTCTCAAAGGCTTGTGGGCCAGTAACGATCTGTATTAGATTAAATCATCCACAAATTCTGTTCCAAACGCTACACGAACTCTCTGCTAGCCAGGGAGAGCTTGCTTTCTCCCTCTTTTGTATCCTTAAAGGATACAGTTAATGCTTTCCATTTACATCTCTAAACCTGATAAACATGACATTTAAGCAGTAATCTAATAAGTGGCCACGACAGTTCCAAATGGATTACAGTTTGCATTCGCCCAAAATGTATTCAGCATATACATAGATATCTTCAGTGTCTAAACTACATTAACAGTTTCTTCCTTCTCTCATTTCCATTAAAAGCCTAAGCTGTGCATTTAAAATAACTTCTACTCTCTGCAATAACTAATAACTCGATTTCAGAGGTCAGGGTGGCATTTTTTTTTTTTTTTTTTTTTATGTTAGATGTCCTTGAGTTTCAATTCCAGCCAAATCTATTACAAACATGCACATACGGTCATGGGGTTTTATTAAGACCTCTAATGTGAGTAAGTGAAAACTATCCCAAAACAATAATAAGCATATAATCGCATGCCTTATGCAGATGGACTGAAGTAGGCAGGCACACAAGAGCACATATTGTACATGCTTGCAAACACAGAAATCCATTTTCTTTATCTTTTCATTAAGCATTTTTTTAGCTGCTGCTGCCAGAGGGACATAGAATTCATGAGCAAAGACAGAGCAAATAGTGTCTTGCCCATTGCAATGCTGCAGGGAGAGGATTTTAGAGTCTGTAGCTATGGGACAGTTTGTGGAACCACCGGCATTCCTTGCAGCTCTCAAGAAATTTGAAATCGATTGTTGCATTTACACACTGTGGCACCTGGGTGGGGATGGGTGCAAGCCAGCACCTTGCGCCTTTCAAACAACTACGGTGGCACTGCATCATGAGGAGCAGCACCACTCTGTAGAAAGACAAGTCAATAAACAGTTACTTGGGCCACTGGGTTGTTTGTCAAGTGCAATTACAGGAAAAAACATTTTTGAGAATGATGTTACCCAGCTCAATCCAGGTAGCAATTGGAATGGAAAGTAAACTCAAATGATCGGAGAATGGATTGGAAGAGGTATGTGTGGCACTTAATACTCTGAGTAATACAAGCTGCTGTGGAGAACCACAGAAAGGACCTGAAAAGGCTTTTCACAAAAGGAGGAGGTAAATGAGGACAGGGGCAGACAGGGGTCAAAAATGAATGTTTGTGCTGAAGTAGAGGAGGTATAAACAAGACACCAACAAAGCTAAATAAATAAAAATCATCCACATAATTCACTAAAGGGTCAGAAACATGATTCTCATTGCTGAAAAAAAGGAGAGAAAAAAACACACAAAAGGTCATAGTATCAAAGTGTTTTCATTCATTCTGATTCAAGATTTACCAGCAAGTGAAATGGCACGACGCCTCTGAAACCATCTGTAAGAACAGAGGAAATCTCACAGCAAATGGAACGTTAAACAAGAGGTATGTGTGGAACACTGTAGTGCCTGAGGACATTACAGTGTTCACGTACAAGACTTGGAAGATTGTCATGGCTTATTATATTTTACAGGCTGTGATTTGTAATTAAATATTAAGTCTAATTAGCAGAGTCTTTCTTAGTGAGCAGTTCACAGCCTCACAAGTAACCCCTGGCAATTTCAAGTGCGAGTTTTAATATCGATCCAGTGTAAAAAAAAAACAAAACAAAAAAACCCCTTAAATTTACTGTCGAAGTAAAAGTTAAGTTGGACTTCTCACTTATAAGTTATTCCGGACCATCGTGCCTGTTGCATCGACTGCAGTGTTAAAGGGTTTCTCGTATTTGACAGAGAAAGCTGTTTCAACATTTGAAGTATTTCATTATGTTAAAAGGTAAGAGAAAGCTTGTTAGGGAGGTTTTTTTTTTCTTTTTTCTTTTTTTTTTTTGAGGAATATTAGCTTTTCTTCCATTAGTCCTTGTAACAGTTCCTTAAGTGCAGAGTTCACAGCCCAATCATCTGACACTTAAAACTAATCACCTGCCTCATACAATTCCTCAACCTTTTATAGAGGCCTCTAGGTGACGGAATAATTGGTTGTGGTTCACTTTCTTCCGGGAGGGAGATGTTTTAGTTCCTTTTTGTTTTATGTGTCTTCTTTCCTCTGAGGGTATTTAGGTTTAAGTGACGGTGGAATCTCATGCAAAATAGAAGCACCTCGTGACATTTTGCAGGCAGTGAGTTAGGTTTGCTGAACAGTGAGAACCAACTGTCACTTCAGCAGGTACAACTAATCGATTGGCTCATTATCCTAACGGCATATTTTCTCTGTGTAAGACTTTACGTTGTTGGGTTGCAGCAACCTATTATTTCACCAGGGGTTTTATTGCCGAATTAATTTGTGAGTGCTCACCAATCTCATAAATAACATACTGTACTGTTTAAACACTGCTGATTTCCTTCATAATCCAATGAGTTTCAAAGTGCCTGTTAAAACACGAGTCCAAAACTGAACTTTAAACTGTGATAGTTTTGGGGCTGCATAAAGTGTCGAGGAGACTCTGGATTTCACAGTTTCTGAACATTTTACCAACCACAATCCAACATTTATCGACTGGCACTGTCTGCGCTGAGCTGCTCTTTCAGCGAGGATCAATAAAAGACACTAGCAAAGAGTATATTATCAGATTATTCACAACCTTTCAGATGTGTTTTGCATATTTATTGCTGTGCAGTTTTACCCTAAAGAAAAATATTGATGTTGTTTGCATATTGTGTAAAAAAATCATTATGCATATTGCAATATTACAGATATTTTAAATATTCCCACCTTGCAGAGTTCCCCATAAAAACTTTTTATTGGTCCATTACTCTCCACACACATTCATACTGTACAGTAATCGCTAGCTGATTGTGATCCTCGTGAACAACTGACCCTCTTCCCTGAAGTGACAGAATGTAACCTTTAGGAGGAACTAGCCCATCTCCTCAGGGACACTCAATGTAGACAGCAAATTCACAGCAACAAAGTCTTTTAAGAGGCAGCTGAAAGGGCACCAGCTTGTTGGGGGGAGGGGACGCACACAGCTCACGGATGTCAAACCCTTGGAGTTTTGCCTGCTCACCGCTTGATAATTGGTCATCCATCTACTCTCCTGTGATCACCAGTTTAGTTCCAGCTCCGTGGGCCGGTCATTTATTTCTGGTCTCATTGCTGCCTGTTTGTTTCCAGTTGTGTAGTCAGCTGTTTACTTCTGGTCCTATGATCAGAAATTTATTTCTGGTGCTGCAGTCAGTGGTTTACGACTGGTTTCAAGGACATTGCAGTGGATTTGTGGTGCTGCAGTCCATTTTCTGCCTGATTTTATTAATTGGCTTTGGACTTATTTAATGCAATGGGAACATGCTTTAGTCATAAATACTAAACGCTAAACTAAAAGCATGAAACCGTTATGTGCTGTATATTTTGGTGATGTTCTAGTGTGTGAATTAACATCTGTGTCATCTCATGCCAGGAAATGTGGATGTCTGTGTCATCCTTTAAAGGTGCTACATGTAAGCATTTGCTATTGCTACATAGCCAATGTTAGCATTAACAGCAGTTTACTTACCAGTCCAGAAGAAACGTTGTGAGTTCAGCATCTTCTTTTCTTCTAATGAATAATTCTGCTTTACGATAACGAGCAAGTAGCCAATATCACCACCCCCACTGGTCCTGCAAGAAACCATGTTCGGCAGCAGAGAAAACTTACTCACCTTTAAAAGTGTGCAGTTCTTCATGTACCTGAGCGGTAGAAACTCTGAAATGTAAATAAGAGAAGTAGAGTATATAAGTTTTGTTGCAGCGAGTGTGCTGTGGTTGTAAAATGAGGTTGAATGGGACACCCTTGTGCAGTTATTGAATGGAGTCATGGGAGCAGAAGGGGATCATGCAGAATGAGTCAACTCTGTAAATGCAGAGAGAGAAGTAAATAGCTTACATATTGATTGGATATGGGGTTGATAAAGAAAAGATATGAGATCTATATGGCAGCGATACCTTGATGTCTTTGGAGAAGCTGTCAAGAATACAAAGTGCTGGTTAATCAGTGATGGCGTTATCTACACATTTCCAAATCTGAAATACATTCGGGGTTAAAGTTGCTCCTGTGCAAGACAAAATTATTGATTAGCTGGTACCTATATATTATTGTGTTTTGGTGAGCAAGCTTATTTAAAAAACTGCCCCCTCGCTAAGGGGAAAGATTTCAATGTCTCATTTACAGATAATGACTGGTTCAACATATAAGAATTGCAAATTGGTTTCAAGGGAGATAAGTGCTACTTTTACTCACTTTACAACCATTAACCAGTTCTGCTAGACTCCTTCAAACCTATTTAGACTCAGTTTGAGAGAGAATCCAAAGTGAGGAGGACACTTTGGTGTATTCTCTATGATAGTGTGCTGGTAAGGGTCTGACTGTAGGTGAAAAATAAAGTTTAACGCAAAGAGGTAACCTAACCTGTCAATACATGAGACAGCACACGTCAGCCTGCACTTATAATCAGCTGGATAGTAATTCAATGTGACTATAATCAATATTTCTATAACAATTGATCAAATGACAGTGTAATGTAGCGGTGATGAACTTGCCGGGAGCTATTACCTGACTGCAGTTTCCCTTAGCCCTACATAGTTTTTTAGCATCCACTGTACCCCGTTTTTAGCATTTGCACTGTACACAATGTGCACAGCACCGAACAGCAGACAGACAAAGCAACTAGTGGACATAATGGAGCATTCCCCTCAGGAACAGTGCTGAAAGAAGGGTGAATATTGGTCTTATATTTATCAAATGCCCAGAAATATGACTACAATTAAGTGACAAACATTGCTCCATATTTGCTGCTGTACATAAGCAACAAAATCACGACATCAGCTTGGGAGGTATATGTTGGTTTTTGGTTCACAAATTGTTTCCGCTACCCCAAAGTGCCCCAAAATATAATTTACTTCAGGTTTAACCCTTGTGTGGTCTTCATATTTTTGTTACTCAGCCAGTGTTCGTGGGTCTGGTGGACCCGCTGCATTTTTGTGTTTTTAATTCAACACAATCAAACAATTTTATGTTAAAATACTCAACAGATGTTTACTTCATCTCAGTTACAAGCAATATAAACAGCATATATGGTGAATATTTGCCCTTTACCTTTGTTAGATCACATTTATGAAGTGCTTCTCGTTTTTTGTTTGTTTTTTAATAAAATGTAATAAAAAAAAAAAGAAAATTAATTACAATCAAGATATCAGTGGAAAAAAATTCAACAGATTTACAAATGAAACAAGAACTACTGATTTGTATTTGAACTTCATTAGAAATTCAGGTCAGTAATTTGCACAACACAAGCTGAACACACACTAACCATGTCAGTCTGGACAACACATCAACCCCATTGAACACATTTTCTTTTCATACCAGCCTATACAACACATGAGGGGCAGACACTTGATGCATGTATATTGTGTTTTGGTGTCCATCTTGGCTCCACACACTCACAGCGCTTCTTTTTGTTGTTGCTGGCAGCAACCTAGAATAATGAAAAGATCTTCGGTTTTTGATGCTCCTGACCACAGACTCTCCCATCCCTGTGCAGTGTACTCGTGAGTAACACATTCTTGCCTTTCTTTGGCACATAGGATACCTGGGACGTGTCAGCCGTGTACACAAACTTGGAAGAATTGACAGGCCTGTTCTTTGTAGTCAGCAGTTGAGGTGGGAGCTCAGACTTGTCTTTCCGTATCGTTCCCACCATGGTCAGCTTCCTCTTTAGGAGCTCTGATCCCAGCTTGTGCGAGGTCAGAAATTTGTTGCATGTGATGTTGTGTCCACTGAGTCCTTGAGTCATGTCCAGGTCAACTTTTCTCTGGAACTTTTCTCCTCCATCAGGTTTCCCTGTGTAGACTTGCGAGTTCAGCCGACCGGTTAACTCAGTTTGTAGAGCACGAGACCCAATCTCTCGGGGTTGTGGGTTTGAACCCCACTCCAGACGGCACTGCCTCCCATGGGCCCACCACCTGTGGGAGGTGCCGTAGGACTTCGGTGCATTGTGGTAAGGTGCAGCAAAGCGGCAGATGATGAAATGCCATGACTTGTAAGTTCCAAGCATATGAGGAAGTGGCATCACAGGCAGCCCAGATCTTTAGAAAATATTGTGGAGGTTTAGACTGCCTAAAGGGGCAGCGGCCACTAAATAGCTGCTCATCAATGGTGACATTAGGCCAAGGGTTGTAAAACTGGGGGAGGCGATGCACCTACTTGTCCCACACTGTCCTGATGCTTGGACAGACACACAAAACTCACACACACACACCAACAGCAGGCCCAGACAAGAAGAGGACAGAGTGAAGGTACACAGGACCTACAATTTCCACACTTTCATTAGCCCCGGGTCCAGTGGACCCGAACATCCTGTATGTAATATAAATGTGTAGGGGGGGTTGTACAGTGTGTGGTCACTGAAAATGTGTTCATGATATATGTTCTTCAAAGAAAATGAGCCAAGGCCAATGAGTCTGAGTTTGAAAAAATAATGTATCATTTTTCTTTTGATAAAACCTGAAAACGGGTCCCACAGACCCGAACACCATACAAGGGTTAAGCGGCCTGTATCAACCCAAGTGCAACTTTAAAGTACAGGGACCTTAGATGAGATTCCCCCCTTGTTTCTATAGTGTATGTTGCAAACTTAAATGATGGTATTGATTATTAAGTCAAGCAATGAATGACACACTTTGAATAAAATGTAAAAAAAAATGTAATATGTACATTTACCAATTGCATTTCTCCAAACATTGAAGGGATTGTGTAACGTTACTTTTACAGTGTAAAAACATTTTTGATGATTGAGTGAATATATCTACTTACAAACATACTGAAACAGGTGAGGAGTTCATGTTGATGTTCAGATGTCTATATCATGGCTTCCCCAGCTAAAGCTAAAGAAACAGCACAAAATGGCTGCCTCTGGGCTGAGACGTCTGAGAGCAGTGGACAGGATAATACTCAATGCTAAATTGCCCGATTTGTATTGACATTTCTCTTAAGTGTGCTTGCCCTCATATTTTTGTACCACTAATGTCATGGAGAGCCATGAAATTACCAAAGGGGCGCAGGCAGGAAAATACCTGCTTGTGCCCGATGAGATTGTCACTTTACAAGGTCAATGAGCTTGATTTGCTCTGATACAAAATTAGGGCCTTCGGTATCATGAAAATGAAATTGACAGGAAATTCATTCGCTAATGAAACACACAAAAGAACTAATCAGTTGTTATCTAAAACGTCGCCCACAGTGATACAAAATACACCGTCCATCTCTCACTTTCTCTGCTTCTTTTCAGCTATAATGAAGTCTCTCATTCAGTTGAGTGATCTCACTTTCAAAACCGTTTTTTTTTTCAAACATGCCTAATTACAACCAGACTTCACAACCTCTCACTGTCGATCTTGTCTAATTAAAGGTCTCTCATTCTTCCCCTCACCTCGTTTGTCTAGTACTCGTCAAATAAAGGTCTCACTCTCTCCCTTTTCTTTCTGCTCCCAACTAAATAAACTCACTTCCTCTTTCTTTCCCTCTGCATTCACGTCTTTAGCAAATTACAAAATAATTGAATATCACTGTCTCCCTCCCTGGGCTTTCAGCATTCTATCTGCTCCTTCAACACACCTCTCACCTCAGCTCCCAGCCAATGGGGGCTTTCTCGCTTGTTTACTTCCTTCCTGCAGCTCTGAAGCTCTTTTTGAAATAGAGCCTATTCCTTCAGATGTTTAAGATCTCAACATCTCGTTTGTTTCCTGCATCCCGGCTCTGGTTGCCTCTCAGGAGGCTTCTCTTTTGTTGGCCTAGACATATGGGACCCAAATCTGTTCAGTGAGGAAAGCTCAAGCATCACACCTTTTCTTCTCCATAGTTTTTCCCCATTTTAAAACCTGCACTAGAATAGATACATGTAATTTTCTTTCAGTATTGCATAACCTGAAATTACCTGAAATTCTGTAATTGTAAATAGGTCTCGTGGCACCGGGAGTTATTTACACTAATAATTTCTCATAAATGTTGCTTCATTAAAGTCTACACTAGCTTTAGGTTTGCTTGCTCATGGAATATGAAGAAACAAGATCAAATTACATTTTCATTTTTCATTTGATTCATTTTTATGAACTATGTAATTATGGAAAGGTTATGGAATCACGTTACTACAAAGTATTTCTCTAATAAATAAATCCATTCAGACATGTTGATCAGTCTATTTCCATATATCTTATTTTTTGCTTTTACACAAATTGGAGCAGCTGAAGATTGTCTGCTTTAATATAAGAAAACACATCTATCACATGCACAAACTGCCATTATATGTGTATTACATACTCAGAGTTGCTATTTACTATAAGTACTACAATTGCACTTAAAACTTTTATGTGCATGTTGTGTAATTGTTGCACAAATCTTCGAAAAGCATACATGTGATTTAAAGTAGTGCGTCACAAGAGCTTCATACATCTAAGATTTTTTTCTTATTCTTGAAAAAAAAAAGATTATTTGCATGAAAGTAGACATGTTTTAAGTGGTACTGTAAATGTATGAACGCCTCTGATCAAGCGTTAAGTCCAGTGTAAATCTATCAGCCATGCTTTTACATCCACTTGTTTATTTGGGAGCTGACACTAATCCCTTGAGGTTTGTACTTAATGTTGTGCAGGTGTGGAGGGCATGGTAGGGGGTGGCTGTGGATAGGGGAGTCAGGATGTAATGTTAGGCTGCAGCACCTGCTCACGTCCTCTAGCCTGACTGTTTATCTCCTGCTGAGCAGCAAGCATCTCTGGAAAATGATGTAGTCTATCTGACTGCCAAGTGCAAAATTTAAATTTACTTTTCTTATGAAGGGATTTATTAAAGATTGAAGATGCCTTTATTTATTTATTTATTTTTGTGCTGCCTAATGAACCTGACTTAAGTTCCTGCTTATCATGTATTTGTGCTGCCTATTTCACCAAGGATAACTTGGTGTAATGGAACTTTCTTAAAAACAGTTGGAGTCTTTATGGTATTACTGAAGACACATTCAAAAAAAAAAAAAAAAAAAAAAAGCTCTGAAAGTTGAACAGTTGGGGACCCTGCTTGCCAAATACTGAATGGCAGCAGCTAATCAGTTTTGCGAAAATCAGGACTCAGTTGATTACAAATATTTTTGGAAATGCAGACCAGAATTTTGAAGTTGTGTGTGTGCTTGGCAACAGTGCAGCCAGTGATGATAACTCATTACACAGTATTTAAGAAAATCTTAAAACAGCCATGAAATGTGAGTTTAGTTAAAGCGATTTCATCACAATACCTGGTGCTGTTTACTGGGATTACAGTTTGTTGTTTGGATTCACTTGTCTCTTTATCCAGCCTGAAAGTTTGCGAAATGAGCAAAACGTCTTTAAATGCAAACACATGCTGCGTGCACAGAACATGAGAGAAACGCGTTATCCCACACTGAGAAGACACAACTAGAAATTGGTTTGTGAATCCAAAAGCCAGTTGAGGTCTGGTGATTCTAAGGCTTGACCAGTAAACACAGGGAATTGTTTATATTTATTTTTTTATGGTATGTAGTGATTTCTGTTGAAAGTTCATTTTTACTTGATTATTTTCTTTTCTTTTTTTTCTTTCTTTTTTTTTTTTTTTTTTAATATGTGTTTCTCAAACGACTCTTTGTTGGCAGCAACTCCAGTATTTTATTTCTGGATGTATTCCAGCGCCACAACACATCAGACCTCTTGTTAGAAAGAATACTGGTGTTTCTCATACCAGCACTTCTGTATGTATAGTATGCTACAGTTTGTGTGCTTGTCTATCTTTTTATTTAATTATTGAAAGAAAGAAGAAAAAATAAAGAAACATTTGATAGGGAAGTGCTGCAGTGTTTTTGCACTGCACCTCTGAGGGATCACTTAAAAATCAAACATTTAACATTCGTCTCCTCAAAATCACCTAATGTTGCTTTCCACCTAAGGGAATGCATATTTTTATATTTTTGTGAGTTATTTTTCCTATTTCTTCTTACTATTTACCAATTTAAATCATTTCATGAGTAGAAAAAAAATGAATGCAGCCTAGTGCTGGTAATTTATCTATAGAGATCTTACTCATTTATGATCTTGTCTCAAACCAGCGCTTACACTGATTCTGCAGTTGTCAGAGCATAAATCAGATCTTGTTACATGCATGCCACATAACACACAGCCGGAGGAAACATTTTTTATCAAATGCAAATTTTTCACTGGGTGAATTCATGATAATTCATGTACCCTTGCCATAAAGTGCTACCAAAACATCACCTCTTATGTGACAGGAGATTATGATCAAGAGCAACAGCAGGTTTTTATGCAACAACGAACACTGCAAATGTTAAAATCCATCTTTCATTACCTGAAAGACTGTGTAAAATGAGTGCAACGATGCACATTCGTCTTAGATACCATAATTAGCGATTTAGAAAAATCACAATTGATTAACAAAGTGGTGAAATGAAAAACTGAATTTAAAAAAATGTCAGTAGCTGCCAATATAACATATTTCACTTTGGTAATGAGACGTTCTTTCACACTTGACTAAACCTGTACCCCCTCCTTACTTGTATGAGAGGAGGCCATTTTTGCCCTCTTAGGCCATCACAGTAACAGTCAAGAAGATTTGACAAGCATGGCAGGTTTCTCCTTCTCAGCCCAGAAATGGAGGACAAGAAAGCTACAACTTTTGAAGCCAATTACTTAAGTTTTTGCCTGTTTTCCTTCTCCTCTCATGAGGAAGGATTGAATGAAAGCTTCCTACAGTCCTCTTATCATATGGTAATAATGTACCATGTACCATGTTTTCATGTGCCAAGCCATCTTCACATCTTTTATTCTCTTTATTTTGCAGTGCATTCTAATCTCCCCTCTTAAAAAAGGTACTTAGAGGGTCCTTTTGCAGAATAGCTAGTTTCTGTGCTGCTGAAGTGTGCCAACAGGGAACATTTACTCAGAGATTCTTTGCAGTGTTTAGATAAGACTTTGGATGCTGGTGACAAATCAAATGCATGTCTGTGGGAGTGTGAGAGGACAGCAATACAGCCAATCATGCAAAGCTGTGCTACCTCTCTGCCAAAATGAGATTCACATCGAGAGTGAATAGCTGTTTTCTGAAAAAGCAGCACTGAACGGTACAAAAAAAAAAAAAAAAAATCCACTGAAATGTTAAAGAACACATATTCATGCCAAATAACTGTGATCAATATAAAACTGAGAAAAGAAATAAGAAAAAAATAATGTCACATTTATCTGGGAAAAGTGACACCTACTCCTGCAGCACACACTGCTTTATTTAACGCAGTGTTAAAACAAATACATAAAATCAAACAGATTATACATTTAGGTGTAATAAGTAACTTGCTCCCATATGTAATACATTTTACTCATATATGTTTGTGATGCCTAAGCTGATTTAATACACTGCACAGCAGAACAACATGATTGTAGTTTGGTGTGCAGAATACTCTCATTTGTCAATTTTTTTTTTCTTTAACTTGTAGTTTGAAGAAGAAATGTAATGTTAGCAGCTTCATAATGAAATCTTCTACCTAAAGGTCTGTGATTCTGTCAGAGGGCTGAAGTTAAAATGGCCTCTTTCTCATTCTTGCATGTTGGCATGTTGTTTGAGTAGCCAGGAGGGATGGAGTGAAAGAACGGAGGAGGCAGAGCAGGTTGCATATCATCTGTCTTTGTCTTCCAGCATTGTAACAAACCGTCTCTCATGGTTCTGTGAGAGTAGTTAAGAAAACCATAGCTGTGCCTCAAACAAATTACTGACGTCAAAACGCTCCCAAGATAAAAGTGTGTTTGAAAAGTGCATATATTCAGGACATTCAGTTTATTTGAGACTTGTTCAGTGTCTTAAAGACATCTTGGATCCTATCATTATAGATTGTACTGTTGCAGAACGTTTCACTTGGTAACATAATGCTTTTGCCTTAGATATGTATGCACAGTAGATATAGCTGTACACATCGATATAGACATAGATATAGATGTGAACATATTCACAACAGGAGGTAGTAACATGTCTCAATGGGACTGACCTTCCTGAAGAAAAGAGAGAAAAAACAAACAAAGCATATGCTTTAACAGAAAAAAAAACAAACCTAAAAAATCAATAGTGCATACAAAGAAAAATAAACAGAATGAAATCACAGTCGAATCCACATGTCAAATCAGTTGCAATATTTGCAACAGTTATATCGCTTCTATTTGCATTCCTTTAGTAACCATCACCTCCTTCAGGATTTCTTTCCTTTGGTCTTCTGTCTTTTCATTTTCTGCATTAAATGAGTCTAAATGAGTGTCTTCACATCATAAACTCTAATTATAACTAATGGATGGGCTCTTTATGTCTTGAGACTAGTGAGTTGATATGCACCATCCATAATAGCCTACAGAACATACTCTTTGTTCATGTTTTGGTCTATAACACCCACACTTGGCAAGTCCTTGACAGCCAACTACACATTCTCGCTTGGACCAGCAATATCCAGCAATGTCTACCATTATATTTATACATGTCATGTTTTATATTTAAGGGATTTTGTGGTTCTCTCTTTCAGATTCTGTTTTGTGCTCACCAGCATTTGGTACACACTGGATAACCAAAATACATGAGCATATTAGCCAGAACCATTTCATAAACTATTGGGATTCTGCCAACACGTGCATGAGCAAAGAAATGTGCAAATCACATAAAACCCACAGGATGTGAAGCAGAACAGAAATAATAGTTGAGTAGAAACATATGGTGGTCACACATTTGCGGGATGGATGCGATGTGATAGTGAAAATAAATAAATAAATAAATAATAATAATAATAATGATAAAAAAAACCACAGTGTTGATGTGACGGTCTTCAGGTTTTCAGACCATGTGCAAAACCCAGCCGTTACACAACAGGGCACAGGTGTGGTGTTTCATGAGACACATGCGACAAATTTAACTCTCATAAAAATACAGACTTGTACTTTACTTTTGCATGCCATTAATATTCACCACCACTGGGCAGAAACACAATAGCATATTTGTACCAAGCAAAGAAATGATTACTTTTTCAATGTAATTGTTGGGCCATGATATACTGTTTAATTACTACCTACCATCAATTCTAAAGCCCACCCCTTTATCCTACAGCACGATTCCCTTTATTAGTTTACATACAAAATACTGTGATGAGACAGATCCAGTTTTAATGTACATGAGAAAATCCAGCTGCACATAGTCCAATAAGTGTGATGACTCATCAAACTAAGACCATGATGCCAGTTGTCTCATAAAGATGTATGTAAAACTTTGCTCAGATTGATTGATGGGTGGCACTAATAAAGTTAAATTCAATTCTTTTTTCGATCTGACTGTCTCACCACCTGTCACTTTCATTTTTGATTCTTCCCACTGGCCTGTCAAATTTGTGATGCTGTGGCAAAAACTTCCTATAAGCATAAAAATGGAGTCTTCATATTCATAAGTAAATCTTAACGTTTCTTCGGTTCAGCGGGTAAGGTCTCTGCCTCTTAAGATCAAGATTGTGGATTTTATAATTCCTGCCAAGAAGCACGAGCAGGAACAGGCCAGGGAATCAAAGCCCAGTGGTGCTGTCCTCCAAACTTAATGCACATGGTAAGTGCATTAAGTTTGTCTACCAGTAACCCCTTTGAATGTGGAATGAGTGAAAAAGGTTGAAATGCTGAATGAATATTTGAATATGCATTCAGATGCTATGCTACACTTAGTTTGTTTTTACATTAAGATCATATTTAGTGTCAAATTATCTGAATGGTAACCATATTCTGTGTTGTCTCTGCTGCTTTGTTTTCACTTTTAAACTCCAAAATAAAGGTCTGTGTATATGAAAGTGATAAAGTAATTTGTCAAGTCAACTGACATTTTTTTCCCCGACTTGTTTTATGACTCATACATAGGCTTTGTTCACCTGCTGTTTGTATAAAAAAAAAAAAAAAAACACGTTCTGTTCATTTTTTTCTTTGTTTGACATGTGCTCGGTCCTTTTAATTATCTTCTTCTGGCTGTGCTTGTGTCTGTTTTGAAAACTCTGTTTTCAGTTTTCAGACACACTGTTATTCTGAATATTATTATTATATTATATAAAACATTTTTGTCAGACTCGACTGTCAGACTGGCAACTCAGACCACAAAATACTTTCAAACTGATACACACCGAGTATGTGCCGTCAACTTGATGTAAAAGGAAATCTATACTAAGAAATGAGAAAAAAAAAACAGTGGTACTGTACAAAATACTGTAATGTACACTTCAATACCACAGCGTGCACATTTTCAATTTCAGTGGATAACAAAACCTCTTTGTGATGTTTCCAAACAGACCAGTTATAGTTAGTTTTGTTATAGATTGGCAACCAGTAGCTGCTCTGACACCTAAGACTCAAATGGTGGTTTTGACCTTTCCATCATTTCACACATTCCGACAGTCGGAGCCTCACGATGTCAATATTCAGTTTAATTTGGATGATTTCACGTCTTTCTTTGTGAATTAACCCACACAAAGCTTCTCTCCCCGCACTGTATTATCCTATCTGTATTAGTTCAACAAAACCTGACTGTGATCAATCATTTGAAAACAAAAGCAGTGAAAATGTGAACACTGTTACTGAAATAAGGCATTGTAGTCAGACAGCAGACGAGTTTGAAAAAAAAAAGCTACCTCTTCTTGTCTGTCAGGCAAACCTGCGAGATGATTGTTCAACCTCATCTTGAAGAACATTTGTTTACACAGCCAAATGCTTCCAAACATACTCGGCGCGCAGGCACTCTCGAGGCGGAGTTGTGGCATTGTGTATGAGATGAAAGTGGCAAACTCTTTTTTTTGCCTCAAGAGATTCAAACTTGGCCCTCAGTGGGCTGTTCCACTGTAATTAATTCAGCTCTATGTGTCAGTATTCTGGAAAACTCATCGCATCAGCTGCAAATGGATTTGTAAAACTTTCAAAACTTTATTTATGTGCATCAAGGTTCGTAAACCTCCTTCCTAAATTTGTACTTTCCCTGCTCTCCCGGTGAATGCAGTTTTGTTTGAACTGCCTTTTACTGCACATGCATATTCATGAATGCCTGGTTTGTGTCCCTCCAGTTTCACATTCAGGCATTCGGGGCACTGAAATACTCTGCTACATCACACAGAAAAGACAAGTCGCCTCGCTTTTCCTCTTCAAGCTTCATAACAACATTTCTCTTGCTGCCCATGAAACTGGTAATTTCCTCACACATCTCACAGAATCTGGGCTCTGCTTCTCGTAGCAAATAGGACTTCTCCATGCTCTCCTTTACACATGTCTCATGCATCTTTCCATTTATAAATCCTGAGCACCAACTATCTTTTTTTTTTTCTCTTTGTTTACGTGAGATATACAGCTATATGTCTTACTTAATGCTCTCCTACCATTGCACATAATGGCTTTGAAAGTGTGTTGAGTAAACAAGTAGCACAGAGGCACAACACTCGCTCTCGCTGCACAAACCCAGACTCAGTCACCACACTTGGTACCTGTGCTTTGCTTGTGCAAACCAGCTGGGGATTGTGGATTTGTTGTTTCGAAAAGCCGCGCCTCATCGGTCAATGGGTGCGATCTTGGGGGATCACATCAACTGAAATTGAAGCATGTTACAGGTCTTACTGTGACACAGTGTAAATCAGAATACAAGCGGCTGTCTTTACCCTCTGGAGGTCAGCATTGGAGTAGAGCACAGACAAGCACTGCTGGGAAGTGGCCACAGCAAACTGGGAAGCAAAAGTATGAGGCGGGGGTGCAGGGAAAATTAATAAAGTGTATCGGATGATGTGAGAGCTCTGTCTGTTATGTTTGCATTGTGCAGTTATGTACCATGTGCGACTGGGATAAGTGTTCCAACTTGATGGACGAGAATGAACTGACAACACAGATTTGGGCCCTGTGCATGCCAAATCAAAACATGAGATGGGCTGGATTCCACCTGTGCCTCGAGTAGAGTAATGGTCAGTTAATTATGCAACCAAACTAAATGAAAAAAAAAGCACACTACTGAAAACACTGCCTCAATTTGAATGTCAAGGTAATTATAATACAATTAAAACTAGTTTAAAAATCAGCGTGTGTTCATATTTTGAGCAGTAACTGAATCGCAAATTTAAAATGGACTCCCCTCAAAAAATAAAGCTGTCACTATGTTAGTGCTCTGGTCTAATGCAAGAGAGATGCCGGGGTAATCTAATGCAAATGTGTATGTCTTGTTGGCAGGCAAGCGGCCTCCTCTAATAGTCCTGCAGTGTTGATTTTGGCACAGCGGCAGGGCAAACATGTTGCTGTGGAAGAGGCTACTTCCACTGTAATGTATTTACTGTCTAATTTGTGTCTCAGTGAGAGACCATATATCCTGTTTAGGGAGTGACACCTCTCCTCCTCCACTTTATGGAGCAGTGCAGGCATTTGATGGGGACTTGAACATGCTGCGCTGATGGATGGGCTTGTCAAGGCAGCCCCATGATGCTCTGCTCCCCACTGAATGCACAGGGCTGGAGAAACTCAATCATATAGAAAGGCATCACTTGAAACATAGTTAATAACTCATTCGTAACACCTGAAAATAATCTTCTTAACGGTATTTGCTTCACTTGTGAGGATCGGTTTACAGTTTACGGTCGGTTAGATTGTCAGCTTTTATACTCCAGTTAAAAACATCACATTTGGTTTAAAAAAAAAAATGCTAATTTACTGTGTTGTGACAACTCACTTTTTTGGGGGGTGGGGGGGCTGATAAACAAGCCTAGGGTTGCGGCTGTACATACGTCAACAAGCTGTTTTTCAAATCACGCTGTTTGTTGCTCACACTGTTCCTTGCCTTCACTCGTCTGCCTCAGCTGCCAGTGTACAATGTTGAACACTGTGCCTCTAATGTCAGGAATTCAGCTCAAGACTGAGAGTTTGACTCCCCGAGGCAGAAGTTCTGAATCGCTGACAGGTGTCTCAAAGTATTCAATTTGGGTATGTTCTAAAACAAATTCTTGAAACATCGTGCTTTAATACGTCCCTTTGAGTGACTTTTGGCTCTGTTTTGTGCCTCTGTTTTCACTCTATTTTTTCACCCATGCAAAAAAATTCCAATCAGAAACAAAGCTATTCTATGAGGCTGAATAACTAACAAGTAGCTTTTCATATTATGATAATTGTAGTTTTCAACCTACTACGATGCTCATGTATAATTTGTATTGGCATTGAATATATCTGAATACATGTTACTGTAGGGGGTGTAAGGCACCATGCTATATTAACTGTGTGCTGATGTAAATGTTACCTGCACGAGTAATCAACCTGAGGCAAGCTGGCAACAGAGGCAGCACACACTGGCCTGTAGTTCCTCCCAGCTGACTGCAGGAGCTAAAGCAATGAGCTTTTTTTTTTTTTTACTTACTTACAGGCTCATACAGTGTTATTGAAAATAAAGAATGCAGATGGATGAACATACCAAACCTAGACCAGAGGTAAATAAATTGTTTGTCACTTGCTTCCTGCTGTTGGTGGACAGTAGATATATAATTTTTAAGATTTCAGTTCCAATCAAATTCAGGTAGAATTTAAAATGTCGACTGATTTATCACAATTGAAATACGGCTGAATAAAAAAACCTGATCATTCATGTATCAGATAATTAATTAAAAACTTATCTGCATTGTTTTCATATTGGAACATGGACCACACTTTTGCTGGTTAATGTTAATTAAGTTGCTACAACTACAGTTTCAACGTCCTGTAAATACATGCAGTTCACATGACAAACAATGTATTTCTCATCTTTATTTTATTTCTATTACATGTAATACAGCTTCTGTAACAGAGTGAATAGACTGATGTATATAATACTGTAGCACAATACAGTAAAAGCACAATATGCAGTTACTGCATTACATTGTAGCAGGTTATACATGTCAGTCTCTGTAAAATGATGCACACATGCAAAAGTCCATTGCATATTCACAGAGTTTGCCATAAATAGAAGTCAGCACATAGAATAAAGGTCTCGGCCTGGACCTTGGTATGTCCTGTAACTCTGCCACAGAACGCCTTTTTGGGTTTTAATTACAACCATTACAAACTGTAATTTGAACCATAATACCATATTGATCAGAAATTGATCTGAAATTTCAAATGTATTATTCCCACATTAATTGCACATCAGCTGTGCAGTTTAAGTGGTGCTATGTAAACCTATACGTGTGTCAGAATAACAGCAACAACAAAACAAAACAAAAAACATGCATATTTATGCATTATTACTCAACAGGTTATAGCGCTAAAAAGATTAAGCCTGCAAATAAAATGTCAGCCGGTGTCTGTGTGAAAAGGGGCACATGGATGTATACAGACAGCCCCTGATGTCTACTAAAGCTCTGACAGCTGACAGGTAAATTGTGAAATATTACATGGTTTTGTCAGACAGCTTATACACACCGCCTCTCTCCACTCCTAGTGAACTCAAGTGTGGTTTCCTTGGTAAACATAAAAGGTCTTCAAGACAGGCAGCAGAGGGAGGGATGACACACAACATATTTGCTTTTCATATTAAGGAACATTAAGGATTTGTAAGGAATTACACACAACGCTGAGTGCCAAAGTTGCCTTAGAGAGGCTCGTTCCTGCTCACCAACGGCAATCACCAACTGTATTTAACCATTTGATCCAAATGAAATCACACTAAAAACTACACATTGATTTTTTAGCCTTGTACCGTGTGATGTGAACGCAACCCCACTCTCCTGCCAGACAACAGTGTCGTCACCGAAGAACACCTTGTTTCCTCTCAGCGATGCTTTTTACTGACGCATCGCGCTTTTTGAAAGGGTAGGATTACTTTCAGGACAAGTATGGTTTATGGAAGTGATACGTGTTTGAAAAAAAAAACATTTGCATTGCATGACAAATACAAGTTTCACATCCATCAAATCCATAGCGGCACTGATTCCCCCCTCTTGCATGAGTTGGCCCAAAAATACATACTCAGTATCATCGTGGCTGCGTGGCCCTGAAAGTATGTCTGGGAGACTTTATGACACCCACAGAAAGATTTGCCAGTTTTGCTGACTGCGTGTCTTACGCTGTCAGCAGTGTGTAACGAATTTCCCCATTCAAAACTGCTAATATACACTGTCTCTACACACTCTTCTGGTATATTGGAAGGAAAAGAAATTGAGGAAACGTGTGTTTTGCAGCAGGAACGACACACCAGGTAAAACATTCTGGTGTTAAATCAGAACAGAACAGAACAGAAGAGGCAGTGTCCCACATAAGAAATACTTTCTGATTGATTTATGTCTCCAGACATGGATCAGAACGTGTCCTTTTTCACTGTGGTGTTATGATATTACTATTCAGGTGACTAAATAATTCATTTTATGGTTGTCGAACAAATGAAAGCTCTTTTGAAGACTTGCTCTTTGCTGAAAATGTAGAACATGTTTTGTGAGAAGAGTCAATGCAATGATTTCCTGGTTGCTTTTAACATCAGATTGATAATTGGTCATCACTTTACTTGGATCTTTTACACAAGTATTACAGTAATGTGGTTGTCTCAGTCTTAACCAGATCAAAAATACAAAATGGCAGTGAGTTTACCAAATGTTCTTAAACTCACAGAGATGTAACTTTGTAAGCGAGGTTTCGGTTTCTCCATCATGTTTTAGGCAACACCGGGATGTACCCGTTGTTGCCGTCTTTAGACGTCTTTAGATCAAACCATTAATGTTTATTAAACTGAGCACATGTTTAAAGGCTCAGGCGTATCTCTGTAAGCTCTGGTTTCATTATTTACTTTTATGCTCTCAGCTCTTGTATGATTCAGACCATGAAGGGCTACTGCATCCAGAGTCAAATTTGCTTGTCAGTGCCTGATGTTTTTAAAGTGGTGAGGGCAGTTGTAAAGTGAGGTGACTCCCCATCAAAGTCTCTCATCTCCTTAAAAAGCGAACTGTGTGTGAACTTTACAGGACTGAAGCACTCCAAAGAGGAGTACATTCAGCTGCAGTGTGGACTGTATGACTCTTATTCTGTGGCCAAAAAAGAAATGGATTTACTTAAATTATGACGATAAGAGACCGAGACAAGGACTAATCCTGAACATATACCAGTCCCCAGTGATTACTTTACAAAATGTCCAAAGGCCAAAATATGAATAGTAGATAAATATGTATATATATATTAGAGATGTAATAGCTAATTAGTTTGAAAGAACTTTTTTTTATTATTATTATTTGATTTTCATTTCGGTGTCTCCTCCAACTGGGCAGCCAAGCTACAGTGGAAGGCCTTGCAAAATGTGGCTGAGCCTGAATGACAGCACACAGGAAATCTAGTGGAATAAGCTGAAGACATCTGTTTCACATTCAGCTAAACTGCACACAAGGATCACTGTTTTGTTTTCAAACAACACAAAACGCCAACCAATGGTTGAGCTCAAACATTTTTTTTTTCTCTGTGAATTCTAGTTTTCACTCTGAGGCAAAGTTTCCTCACCGTGGCATGTGTATGCTTGGATGGAGATGACAAAATGTTGTGCGTCAATTTTAAAATCTGACCACATGATTCATGAAAGTACGTCACTCAGTCAAACGACACACTCTACAAGCTACATTTAAGGAAAGCATAACCTGCAGGCAGTGAATCGAACACAAAAACAGAACTGCTATGATACAAGGATGTTCTTTTAGTTGAAGATAAGGATAGTGGAAAAAGATTTCTATTCAGCTCAGATAAGGGATATGTGACCTTTACAAAAAAGAGCTGGAGATAAAAATCTATACGACTTTTTTATGTACATGTTGAGAAAACTAAGTAAGCTTGTTTTTTGACTATCACAGTGAACAAGAACAGCATCAGTAAGAGGTAAAGGGCTGCTGGCAATAGCAGGTGGGGATGATCAATAAAAGGTAGCTTTTACCACATAAAGACTAAACATCAAAAAACACACATTTTACCACTCAGATTGAACTGTAATGCCTTTCTGCAGAATAGAAAAAGCAATTAGATTGACAGTTTACATAGGTCCTTAAGTGTTTCACTAAACGCAGTGAGTTTTTTTTCCCCATTCATTTTTGCTGTTATGATTGTTGGGCTGGAGCCCGACTGCAAACTGCAAACGGCAGTGAAACCATCCTGACATGCATTATCAACGACACTAACTTCAGCCGTATCAGGAAAATACACACAATTTACATCAATATAAAGAAGCCATTTGTTTTTGAAAACTGAAAAATGCGTAGCTGTATCATGAGTATCACTAATAATCAGCACATTTTTCTGTTAGATAAGCAGCGGTAGTGAAAACAATATAAATTTTCACAACAATGTTCAACAAGCAATGGAATAAGAATGGAAGAAGAAACATATAAATAAAATACTTTTCCAGAGAAGCTCTGGTGCTCATGTTCTCTCCATCTTGTAGCTGTCTCTCCCTGGGTGTTTCACTGAGCATCTGTGTCTGTGTACAGGAGAATCTAGTCAGTCAGTAGGAGGAGAGATAAAGCTTCTCTCCTATATGGCAAAATGTCAATTTTTTTTATTTTTATTTTGTCTGCAGCATCAGAAGTGCATTCAACTTCACAAAATGTTCAAACAACTTACAAAAAAAATTGCATTGATATTTTTTTGTCCAAAAGTCCAAAGGAGGATCGAACATATCAACACTTCAGTATTGATCTGCACATTTTAACACTCTGGAGGGTTGCACATAGATATAGACAAACGTGTTCACACCTTTATTCACACCTGTGCACAGTTTGCAGTTTTCAGTTCATCTGAGCTGCATGTCTTTGGATGGTGGGGGACTTGCTGAGCTGACGAAGAGGAAAAAAAATACAATAAAATAAAGCTGAATCAACTGAACTCAGACCTTTAGGCTCTTTTTGCTGTGAGGTCACAGAGATAACCACTTTAAAATACACATAAACAGATGTTCCAATGCATACAGTGATTAGGCAAACAGCAAATTCCTAAAGAATATTTTTCATGCATTCGGTTGTAATTGACATACAGTGTTGTGTGTCATACATAAATTTACAAAGCGGTCACACATCACTGTTGACCCTTTCACAATACTGATATGCCCTCCAGTCTCTTTCCATGTCATTAGCAACAGAATTTTTCCGTCATCATTGTTCTTTGTCCTGCAATTATGTCCTCAATCAAGGCATAATTTTGTGTGCTTCGCTTCCCATTGCATAACACATTGGTGAGAAGTAAAAATCATTTCAGCCCATTCCTTACACCACTGAGCACAGAATAACAGGATCAGGAAACAACCAAGCCCAACTTGTCAGTAATTCAATGTCTCCATTAAAGGATCATGATCTGTTTTATGATTCATGATGGCCATGCAGGAGAGTCATGTAATTGGAGTATATGAAAATTGATGGCTCTCTCAACAGGATTTCAGCTCTGTTATCGGAGTAGTTACCGTTCCAGTGTCGCTTCTTTTTTCCCTTTCTACTTGCACATCATACACACATCAAAGTCAAATTCCAGCAGTGCACTGCAGTAATGAATGCCCTACATTTCTGCAGCTTAAATCTGAAGATGCCCAAGTCTTTTTCTCTTTCCACAAGTTTTTTTTCTTCACGTTCCAATTTCATCAGGTTCCCGATAATATAAGTTTATTATATTACAATAATTCCAGCGATAAAGTTGTGTTGCAATGAATTGTGTTACTAAAAATTTTGCTGATGTGGAGTGCTTCTTTCATAAGACATTTTTAAGATTTTTTTTTTTTAAATCAAGTAAGGATTTCAATAGAGCAATAATTATTTACTTAATAAGTAGAAATAAGAGTAAATGAGGCAGCCCAAATCTCAGGGAACATAGTCCTCAGTTTTATATAAAACCTGTCAATGATATGTCAGTGACCCACAGTGTTTGCCTGGGTGACATGTTCCTGCATTATGATGAACATGGCCACTGTAGTTTCTGTTGAGTTACTTCCATGCTGCCACAAGCAACAAAATAGTTACCAACAAATGTACTATTTACTTCTGCTTGAGTAACATTTTCTAAGTACTACATGCTCAGCTGTTTTATGTATATTTTTATGACCAGTTCTTTCATTTACAGAATCCAGTGGGCTCGGAGTTGAGAGCTACATACAGGTGACAGACAAACTTGTTCTTTTCATTGGTCTTTTCATGGGATGGTTGACAGTAAACATATAGAAAAATGTCAAAATTTTGATTCAAAGTCTAAAAATGTGTGCTTTTGTTTACACTTGAATGTGTGACCTTCACTGTGCAGAATGATGCATGTGCAAGAGTTTGACACCAGAAGGCTGTTTTGACATTCATCTGCTGAAGAGGGAAAGTTTCTCTGCGCTCACCGTAAATCTGAGTATTACACGTTCACGTACAAGATGATTTTGTAACAGCACAAGTTTGGAAACCAGTGATGGTCTGATATGTTGCGATACTGGCAAACTTGAAACCTCCTGAGAATAAACTTTTCAGTAAAGTGGGAGACATCTTGCATTCAGCAGTTAATCTCCTGAAATGAAAAAAAATAAAAAAAATGTATATTCCTAGATTCTGCGTTTTGCCATGAGGGAGAGGGAGAGTAAATGTGATTTATTTCTTTATTTATGTTTTAGTTTTTTGTTTTTTAACTTGGAGATTAAACTTTCTTGTGTAAAGAAAAAAAAGGGGGGGGGGGGGGGGGACCCCTTAGAAATGAATTCTTCTTCCCAGCAGAGTGAGTTTTCTAACATTTCTGGATGGGATTTTGAAGTATAAAGAGTCTATTTATGATAAAGAGCATATTGTGAAAGTGTCAGTGTCTTTGCTCTTTGATTATATTTATAACAATTAAATAGTAAAGTAAAAATGTAAGGTCATCACATTTTTACAGAAATGATTTTAACAAAGCTTAAGCTTGCATAATAATAGCTGTTCTTGAGGCTGGAACCTTGTCACCATAGAAAAAAAAATCACTGCTTTACTTGAATGATGGTTCACATAGAACTACTTTAGAACTGTGTTCAAAAACACAAATGGCTTCAGAGTCAGCTGCACACTTTTAAAAACTTGTTAAATCTGCGTCATCTGTCGTACTTATTATATTCAACCTAAAAACAATTTCCTTGAACACTGAGACAGAAAGAGAGATTGCAGTGACATGGCTGGTTATGTGTGAAGGAATATGGGCATTGCACAGAATAAAAAGTTACCAATATCAAAAAGAATAGTAATAATAATAAAAATGTCATATCAGAGGTCTCTGCCAAATACTGGAAACAAGTAAAATAAATGCAAACCAGTACACGTTCTTCAGTATAGATGTGGTCTCAAGATAATTCAACAGGGTCATCAATCCTGGGTCATCATGATATTATTTTGAGACCCATTGCATAGAAAAAGAGATCTGTGTGATTTAAATGGAAAAGAGGGCATGAGTCAAGTCTCAGAAATCTGACAAGGAACAAAAGCACAAATGATCCTACATAGTCTGAAGTATAAAACATGTAGATAGAAACACAGATTCCTTGACCACAATGACCTCTTTAGCTCGAGAGTTAATTGAAAAGGACGGTTAGAAAAACAAGTAATTCTGACTGACTGCAGAGGTTTGAAGCTTGAATAGACCTAAAGAGCACTCTGAAGCTCCACATGTGAGATTGTCATTACAGCTACCACCATGGCTTGACTCCCATGTGCTTGCAAAACATTTTCTTTTCTTTGTTTCTTTGTTTTTTTGTTTTTTTGTTTTTTGGAGCAAAGTAAACTTTTGTTCACTTTTCTAGGTCAAGTCTGTTAAACTAACCGAACCAATTAGCACGTTGTCTTTAGTTAAAACATGAACAACTGTTTCCATAGCTGTTCCTCCAGCAATAAACAGATTATAGCCTCATTTCATGTCCCCGTCATTTCAGTTCAGCTGCAGTCTGCGTCCCTGGCAGCAGATATATAATAGGTCTAAGAGTCATTTGGTAAGATCAAGGGTGAAATCAGCCAGCGATCGGTGGTTTGCTTTAACGCTTACGCTTCACCCCAGCAGTCTGATTGCCACATAAATGTGGAGGGCCTTATGGGCTCCCTCTTGGTTCTGGTGCTGATGCGAAAAAAAAAAAAAAAGCTTTACTGACTGACTTTTGCATCTCATATAAAGCAACCATATTTAGATATGCATGATGAGCCGCTGATGCACTTGAATTCATTCCATATTTGCTGGGTGAATTGGCATGTGGGTCCCTCAGTGGATAGCGTTAGTGGAGTCTATGTGCCAGTGCCATATTGTGCTATACAATGCAAGCCGTTATTATATTTAGCAAAATTTCTTGCCTGATGCTGTGTCCAAACACTGTCTTCTTGCCTTCAACCGTTGCTGCAGCTTGAGATGGAGCATGTCAATGGATTTTTTTATTATTATCATTTTTTTTTTGTACTGAAGCAGAGTTCCACAGGTGATAAGTTTTTGGCGAATAGGGTGATCAAGCCAAGGCGGTGAGTAACCCATGTCCCTCCAGGATAGAATTAATGTGATGAAAAGTTGAGTGCACACAGGTTTGGAGTTAGTAAATGTCAAATCTCAAGCTTACCAAGGAGACATCTATCCTTGAGCCTTATTCCCCAGGAGGCTGCATAAAGCTCATAGAAAGTATGTTTACATACCACTAATATGCAACAGCAAATGCTTTTTGACAGAAACATCATGCCACCTCACATTTTCATCATCAGTAGAATGAGGAAATGTTTAAATGAATATTTCTAACCAAGTTGCAAAATATTCATACATGACTTATTTGCAAATATGTTCACTGACAACACGGATTGCAATGCAACATCAGCTTGTAGCAAATGAAACATGGCTGTTTGGAGGAAGTCACAGCAAAAAATTGTCATCTTGGTTAATACCGAAAAAGTCAAAAGTGACTTGAAGCACAATATAGGGTGTGTTTACTTAATTAACATCTATCTTCTATTCCTACAGTCTTTTCTAATCTTACCCAAGGTGTTTTTGTTTCTCGATTTTAAACACATGCCGGATGCAAACTCCTCTCTCTGGTACCAAAGTCATGTGTTTTGTACACCTACCATCTCCGACCTCCTTCCTACGCTGTGTGTGTGCTGTACACAAACCCAGCACAGCACACCTGAAAAAGGATTGCTGCTTAATATAATTCAGGGAGTAGTGGTTCACTCAAAACATATTGTATGTAGCAAAGCAAATTTCTAGTAAATAAATATAATTTCTTGGAGATATGGTTGTAAACAGAGTATGAAATTGAAGATGCCACAAGTAAAAAATGGTGCTATATACTTTAAAGTTCTAAATAGATTAAATTAAGATGAGTTTCTGATTGAAGACAAGCAGTAATAAAATAAATGTTGTGTTTGAGGTCTCCACACAAACATCCTGAATTAAAAATTACTGTAGAGATCAACACCTGCAGTTAGAAACCAGAATCCAAGTTCTCCTTCAAAGCCAAACAAAGCTGATAAAAATGTAACAGTAGCTATATTATTCTGTCATTTCTATAACATTTCAATGTTTTCTTAATTTTTCTGTGAAGCTGTTTTAATAATAATTCATAGAATCGATGCGATAACAAATACAATATGTCAGTTGCTGTAGGCTACTATTATGTTGAGAAGCTCAGTTGTAGTTATTGCTCCAATTCTTCCCATCATTTCCCCTGCACCAGAAATGCACCGAGAAGGGTCTAATGAGATCTAATACCATCATCACTGATGTCATCATTTATAAGTAGGTGATCGCAGTTTTTCCGTTAAGGCTTCGATTGTGCAGAGAGCAAGTTTCTTTCCTCAACTTCAAACTTTTAAATATCTCAACCATATTAAAATGTAAAGATCTGATAAAAAATGCTCACTGTGTATTTTAGTCACTTAGACCTCATGAAATATTTCCCAGAGTGCAATGAAGCGACCAAATGAGGCAAGTGGATGACTTTTTCCAGGCCTGGCCACAGCTCTCACATTAGACAGCCCATCAACAGGCACATTTGCACGGGGGGGAAAACACTAATGGTGTGATTAGGCTGGAGGTGAATCTCAAGGCCTCAGACAGCAGTTTACATCTTGGCATCCAATGACCACAGAAAATGTTTTATAGTGTTCAGCTAACTATTGCACTATATTTGTTACATGGTAAACATACCAAGTGATTGTTAAATGAAGAACCAGTGTCTGAAATTGCATTATCCTCATCACCATCATTAGAAATTCAGGAATATTTCCAACACAAGACATAAACCTTAAAAGTTGAAAGAAGGCCACATGGCAAATCTTTTAATCCTTCACAATCTGGGCTGCAATGTAAACCAGGGACAAGAGGATGGATGAAGCTGTTTCCATCCATCTGGGTCCGAAGATCCAGTGCAGCTGTACACAGTAAATCCGCAACTTGTGCTTGATATAATGAAAGCAGGATGAGAGAATAAGGATGAATAATAACAGTTATTTAAGAAAAAACGTCTTTTGGAAAAGGTAATGTTGGTCAGGAAGATGATCATGTCTTGTCATTCAGTGTTACAACATAGGCGAGTACTTATTCATTATGAAGCGAACAACCAGTGTTTCTCAGTGAACTTCTGTGCCCTTTGTCAATTTCAGTTCATTTTTATCATGTCCATACTGATAAGTTTCCAAAATACATTTCAGATATTTATGGAATCTGATGAAAATTCTATAGGATTACAACAACAAAAGATTCTCATATAATCTGTTCCCATATACGACATTTACCAAGCCATATGTCAATCATTCATTTGTTCCTGCTTCGTGTTTGGCTGCTTTTTTTTATTGCTTTTTATGCTTTTTTATTTATTTATTTTTTTCAAAGCATTGTGATGTATTTGATTTTTGGACTGTTACAAGCTATATAAAGATGTCACAAAGTTGTGATGGGCATTTGTCACCATTTTTCTTTTTTTTTTTATTGAGATTTGATGGACTGGGTGGTTGTTTGAAAACAAGCAACCAAATAAATCAGCAGAACAATGTGATGACACTAATCATTAGCTGCAGGCCTAAAACTATCCATCACGCATGAAACATTACTAGATTACAAACACTGCAATGCATTAGTTTCATTTTAATATGCTGGTAAATTAAGCTATAGGACACAATATCTTTGCTCTGTAGTCATGAGGAAATAATAAACAGACTGACCTGGTAATTCTAATGCAGAGTTTCAGCACCACTGTCTAATTCCAAGGTCAAAATTTACCTCATCACACTAAAAAAAAAAAAAAAAAAAACCTGAGGTGCCTAGGGACATATTTACTGTAGGTTATAATACAGTATTATACATGAAGTTGTTGAAAGATAAAAGCCAGTTTCATATCTAAGGGTATCTTTCATTCTTTCTACTTACTGATACAGATCATTTATTTTGCAGGCAGCACTATTTCAGAATGCAAAAGGCAGGTATGTTTCCTACTGTTTGAGAATGCACAGTGCGGTGCAAAAGCTGTCGACAGCACTTTCATACAATAATAGTTGTGAGGAAGAGAAGAAATGGATATGAGGTGCCACACATGCCTTTGTCCATTGTACTCACTTTTCACTCCCCCACAGGCCCTCAACAGTTTCTGCCATGTAGCACACAAAACGCTGGCTGGAGACAGAGCCTAACTGGAGGAGAGCACTTTGATGAGAGTCCAAATGTTCCTAGAGAGGAATCACTTCTTGAATATTGTTTTCCAAACATCTCTTTCCACATTGAAATGTAATGGGAGATGCTGCGTATAGAGAACAAACTGTTGTAACTGCATGCAATGTCAAAGTGGTCAAATCGGTCGTAGGAAGTAGCTGTGTTTCAGCTGTGCGTGGCACAGCAGTGGTTAAAAGAACAAGCTTGTGTGAAGAAATGGTGCTTCTTCAGCAGCAGCAAATCTGGTCAAGAGGCAGAGAGAGGAGTGGCCTCACTTCTGTCATCCACCATAGCTGAAATGCCCCTGAGCGGGGCATTAAACAAGGAATGGAGAAAATGCAGTAGTAGATCTGCTCTGAGGCCAACGAGACAAGGTTGTAGTGTTTGTACTTGGTAGTTTCAAGCTGTGAGTGTGGGTACACATAGCCTATGACTTCCCCCGACAGCTATTGCTGTAAATAAGCATGTATTTTTTAGCAAAGAAGCCTTGTTAAATCAGGAATAAGAATTCTAGTTTATTGAACACTGCCTCTGCAGTGACAGTAGAGTCAGTAAAGTCCTATAGTATATCAAAGGTGGATGTCTCTCTCCACTCCAGGCAGAATATTTTTCTGTGTATGTAAGGCATAAGCACAAGTTTAGTCAGCAGTCTTGTAAATTTGGCGTAATAGAGAGTGTCACCATCCCAACATCTTGTGCTCAGCAGGAAGTAACTTAGCTCCCTGGTGTTGGTCTTGTTTAGTTTCTATGTTGGTGTTCAATATAATGAATGATATGCTTGTAGTTCTTCCTTATGAGCTAGTGTAAATGGCAAGCACATATTTGTGCAGTGAAATACTTCTACAGAGACTGTGTGGGAGGAAGAGACAGAGAGAGGAAGGGGAGAAGAGGTAATTGTTTGAGAGCTTGTTATATCATCACGGAGTAATAATTGCTGTAATTAGTGAGAATGTACATCCATCTCCTTCAGATCGGCTCATGGAAAAAGGGATAAATTTGACAATAGGGCAAACAGATTGTTTTGTTGCAAAGCTTACTCAGAGTTTAAAATCATATCAGATGCAGGGCAAATCTCCTCTGTATTCAAGCAGCCAGCGATAAGAGTCTCTGGCGATCCATAATGTTTGTCTGCAGTAATTAACTCGAGGTGAAGATTATCGTAGATTTCTTCTCTAGTGTGTACACATCATGCAGAATTCATATTCTGACCTAAGCCCAAAACAATGAGCCTCATTTATAGTTTCTGCTCTCGCTGATGGAGAATGGGCTTGACAGCGATCAAAACCGCACAGTAATCTACCCAGCTGGCATTTGTCATTGATATGTATTTATGGCAATCGCACCATGCATTTTAATGCACTTTTACATTATAAGCAAGAGAACAAAAGGAGAGATTTGCAGTGTTACTGCAAGAACCAGGTTGACAGAAGAAGTTCATAATATTGACTGCCAGTATTCAGATAATCATACCATGTCAAGGTATCATGGCCGTCATTTCTTCACACAGAAATATGTCTGTGTGCTGTAGAAATCTCTTTGCTTTGGCTTTTTCTGGTGAACGAACTTATTCTAATGCAAAATGAAGAGGAAGAAACACTTCTGACACTACATTTGCATTTAAACAACAAACCAAACACAAGTATCTTCACGTAAAATTGCTTTTTGGATGAATTTTATATGTTATTTATATGTAAGCTTTAGAACATTTCACTGTTTTTGTGCATTTGCTCAATTGAATGTCATTAAAAATGAATTATTGCCTGCACTAGTTTCATAGAGATTCACAATGAAGGAGGGGTTTTGTCTCTGTTTGGGGGCGGGGCAAAAAAAAAAAAAAATGACACGAGGGCCAAAGAAAGGTCATGACCTTTAACTGAGCACATAATTAAACAATTCACACAGATAATGAAGGTTAAAGCTGCTATTGTTTTCAGTTCTGTTTTGCATTGATCCAAAGCCCCATTAAAAAAATCAAAGACATCATTAGTCACACCGCAAAATGCCGTAGCATGACTTTGTTTATGTATTTTATTTAATTTCACTTAATTTCCAAATAGGGAATAAATCAACTTGGATCAGACAGCATTACATGTACTGGATTACATATATTGCAGTAGAATAATTTCCTTTCCTCCTTTTCTCATTTCCGTTGCATGTTTAATTGTTTGGGCTGGGTGGGTGACTGTGGTTGATGTGAAGACACTGAATGTGATGTTGCACAAATCAAATAATCTTAAATTGTCAAAAAGCTTCTGATGGTAATGGTGCTAGTCTGCACTCAATGCAGGAATGCCATAGAGCTGCTGGTCTTGCATGAATGGCACTTGGATTTAAATATGGAGAGCCAAGTCCTTTTATGATTACACATTAGCAGATTCAGGAACAATTGTAAGCTGTATGTGCCACTTTCCAGTTAATCCATTATACATCCATCACCCATCTTACAGAGGCCACCTCTTGTGCTCTCTGAGCACGGCCCAAGCAATGGAAAGGGTTTGACTGTGGAAGCTCCTGCTATTAACAGAATTAACTCCAGCCAGGAGCACAGCTCAGGGAGAACACACCAATTCCATTATCTCAGCTGGACGGAGGCCATTCTCTCTCTGCCACTCTGCAGCCAAAGTGCTCCAAGCATGGAGCCTACCAAACCCATTGTACAGAGGCACAACATGCACCAACTCTCAAATGCACTCTATCAAAGCCTTTCTGCTTGAAATATTCATCTAGCTGGAAAACCACATTTGAATCTTTTGAAAAAATAAAAAAAAATAAAAAGGTAAAAATATTTAATTCATTTTTTCCTTTTACTGAGTGAGTTAAGTGAATTACAGTGAACCCAGAAATATTTGGTACACTTTAGTTTACATAAATACCATTTCCCATGACATTATAAACACTTTTTTTCTCAGATGTCCATACCTTTAAATAAATTTGAAGAGCAGCAGAGGCAGACAGTAGTTTGAAAAAAGAATTATCTAAATATATTAGATTAAATATTATCTAAAGTTGGAAATATAGAGGCAAATAATAGCATTTAATATGGTTCAGTAATCATGCAATTGTTGGGTCATAATGGTTATTACTTGTAATAACCAGATAATGATAAGGATAACATTGACAATGTATTGGTATCTGAAGGTTTCATTTTAATAATAGAGTAATGATGGGGCAAAAACATGAGGGTAACATCAGCAGGTTAATGGTGAAAAGAGAGTAACAAGGGGTAATAATAGAGTAATAAAGTGATGGTGCTGCATATATTAAACTGCATATTAAATTCTGCCCCATGCATGTTTTAATATGCATGGGGCAGAATTAGGGTAATACTGTACATAAAGAATGATATTAGATGACCTACACACAGTGATTAAAAAACCCTGCCTCTGTCCAGAAACTTGAATTTAAATATGTTGTTTTCTGTATTACTGAGTTATATTATACACAAGAGTAAACCATATATGAATGTTACTGTAGAAAAGCTGCACTCAAAGCAAAGCAGCTTGACTTTTGCCTTGAACTCAGAAGAGGGAGCAGGGTTTGTTTGTGCTTCACAGTCAATTTGTCACTTACAAAGTGGCAATACAGTAGGAAAACGGGGATACTAGAAAGTGTAATTATTCTGATTTAGACAAATTGTGTAGTTCGTAGCATAAGGTCATTTCTATTTATTATAGTTATAATTGAGTGTGTTCTGTGTCTCTCAGGTAGGATTCTGTTTGTAACTGAGGATATGTTTTAATTCAGAGGAAAAGAAACAAATGTATTTTTTGACTGGGGCGAAGAAGAAGCTACTAACTCATTCATTCAAGAGAAGAGCAAAAATATATGAAATTCCTTTGTTTAAAAAAAAAAAAGTAGAAGTAATGGAATTAGTACATTTTACCTTCACATTGTTTTCAAAGGGATGTGACCCTCACAAAAACATAGCTGTGAAAGGCTGTAAAATGGAACATAAAGTCACAAAACAACATCTATTATATGTTACTTTTTACAGTTGACAAAGCATCAAACAGCAAACATCTCTTTGCTTCAATCATATGTGTAAGTCTAAATTCTAAGTAATTCTAAATAAATGGAAATTCTACCAAAATACTATATATTTACAGGTGTTGTCACAATCAGCCCCCCCAGTTAATCTCTTTTGGACTCCTGTTTGATTTCTTTGTATTTCTGTTTAGTGTTTCCTGTTTTATTTTGAAGTCACATTCGTTGTGTATCAGTTCTGGTGTTACTTCCTTTCTTTGTGTTTCACTGCCTTTATGATTGTCTGCCCCACTCTGATGTGTTTCACCTGTTCCCATTTACCTCTGCCTCTCTTGTGTGTTTAAGTCTCTTTGTTCCCTTCTCTCTTGGTCAGTCTTGGTCTGTGTTTCTCAGTGTTTCTATAAATTTGCCACCTTCATTGTTTTCTTCATGGAAGAATTCCTTAGGTTCCATCGAGTTTATGTTCCTGTTACCCCAGTTCCTGGATTCTGTTCCTGCCGTCTTGTCTTCCTGCATGACTGTAAGTTCATTAAAGACATGTTACATTTATTTAGACTGCCTCCGCATGTGTCTGCGTTTTCGGTCCAGAAATCATTGAACTGTAACAGGTGCAGGTGCTAGAGCAGCACAGTTGTTTACTAAGTTATGTTTATCCATCCTAGTATATTTATGTTGTTACAGGACAGTTTATGATGGACAAGCAAAAATTTGCCATTTTATATGTTGCAAAGGTTTGATGAATGACAGCATTGTCAAATTGTGCCACTGTTGGTAAATTATTTCTTTCACCTTTTTATAGTTGGATGCAGGTGTGCTCTCTGACATTTACAGTTTAACAAAGCAAAAAAAAGATCCCATTTCTTGTGGTTACCTGAAGGCTGTATTTGCACATATTATTTGAAGGGGATTTTTATCATTTGATTGCAAAAAGTTCAGGTCACAGCAACATTTCTAGATGCTGTCTAAACATGAAAATATCTTTTACATGCCTCTGGCTGAATTTATGGAGTATGTTTTATCATTTCTTTACCATTTTGCATTCTGCATTTAATGAACATCCTTGACTAGAAATGTCACACTTAAAGTAAAGTAGACTCATTATGTTGAGAGCAGATAATAAGAACTTGCTGCTGTCTTTCATCCATGTTTGTGGTTGCTAATGGAACCCACCACCCGCCCACCTTTAAAGGGAAGTTATTTGTCAAATAGATTACTTTTGCACTATATATAAAGCCATTATGTCCGTGTAGGCATGCAGCAAGCCATTAGCATACTTTAATAAGTAATATTTCTGTTCAATCCTAATGTTGAATTCATAACAAACAAAAACCTGTTTGTTTTTACTCCTGGCTGTTGTTAAAACCGGATTAGATAGAGTTGAGAGTAGATGATAGAGCCTGCAGGCAGGGAGGGAAGACCAGGTGATGATTATTTTGGGCTATAATAAAGTATTATCACATTGAGCATGTCATTAGTGTTTGAGGACTGTCTTACACACATTTGCCCCCTGGCCAGATGGGCTTTGCAAAGAATGTTTGTAGTTCTCTCCTCCAACATGGCTTCCTGTAACCATGAACCAAAAAAATAAAAATAAAAAATAAAAAATAAAAAATCACCCTGGTGTGCTGAGGCAGAGCTGGACAAACACTGTTATGCCAAATGTTACAGTTGTATGACTTGTTTACAATATCCAGTGATGAGACACAAATTTATTACCATTTATTTGACACACTTCAAGTGTCTTCCAACATTTGAGAGGAAAATAAGTGCTCTGTGAAAAACCTTCGTTCTTTCTAAGCACAAAAAAAAGGGGGGGGGGGGCTCCTGGGGTGGGCAAATGTGTGTCTTGGTGTTTTTCAATGCAGCCATCAAAGAGAGGAACAGACACATGCGAGAGCCAGGCAACAAAAGGGAAGAACAGTTAAGACGGTACACTGTGAACTGCATTGTTATTTCATACAGCACACTCCTGTGACATTTTCTGCAACATATATGAGTAATTCATAGCAAGCGCAAGATCAAAACAATAAAGTAAAAGTGTTGGAGAATCATTCTGAGGTTGTCAATACAGGGAGGATGCAGAGGCAGAGGAAAGAGGGAGAATATTACAGTGAAAGTAAGTGACCAGGTAGCTCATATTATCAAATAGAGCATGTCATTGGTGTTTACACATTATTTTCCGCAGTTTCCTCCCCCAGGAAATCCATTCTGAGTGAAAGAAAATGTTGTTAGTGATGCAGACAGATGACAAAATGTAGCACTTCCAAATAATTCATGTTTGGAAGTAGATGTGTGAATCCACAATAGATTCAAACACCCTGCATTTTTTAAAAAACGGAACTCTTGTGGAAAGTCTAACTTTTGCCAACTGGCACCTGTTTGTGCCCAAGTAGGTTGAAACTAAAAGTATGTTTAATGAGGCATACCTTGCAGTGGTTCTCAGTGTCCAGCAGTCTTGCACATTGTAGTTCTCCCTTGAATGTCTTCAAATCAATAATATTGGGTGGTAGACTCCTACACTTTGGTGAAAGCCTCCTCTCTCATGTTGCTGTTGAAAACTTGCCTGCCTGCAACACCAAGTATGATACATAGAATGATAGAAGAAGATATATAGATTTAAGAACCTTGTATGTCTTACTGACATGAGAGTAGAGTTGAGGTTTTCAGTGCACTTTCTCTTTAATTTTACAATGAACATCTGAAGAAACTGAACACAGCTCTACTGAACTTATGCTTTTTGTGTATTGATTGATGATGATGGTGATGAAACTTTCTTTTTATTTGAAACCCTAGACGCTGGAAAATGAGTGGGAAGAAGATTTTTTAAATTCTTGCAAGCTGTTCAGCTGCAGTGAATACACTCAGGAGTGGTTAATTTGATTCATGATTAATTTCTGTGAATGTGGCTGATCAACCATATTTTTTTGGAGAGCAGCCAGCCAGAAGTGAAGTAATTCCCATAGGTTGGCAGACAATAATTCTGTTTGTCCTGAACACTCATATTGTATTAGCCAACTTGTCACGACACTTAGTCTATACTCTGTATAGTACAATCACTGGACACTGATGTATTTGTAGTTTAAGCTCAATTCAGCTGAGCCACCCAGTTTAATATATTATTCAGTGATTTAGTGATATTAATGACAAGAGCTGGAATTAAGTCATAAATGCCAGATACCCCTGATGCAGTGTATTGTTAATGTTAATATCTTAAAAAACAAACAAACAAACAAAAAAAAAAACGCGCACACACAAGCTAAATTTATTCTAAACTTAATCACTCAGACACTACCCCTGTGATTCTGATTAAAGCAGAGGGGATGATGATTTTTGGCACTATGTTCTGGCAATAGCAAACACTTATGGGCCTCGTGGGGACTTAATGTTTCAAGGTCAATATTTCAAACTTTCAAACTGCCAATACCATAACTAAAATTCTGCGGGTTTGATTTTGATGAAACTAGTATGGACAGTAAATTATTTAGATGGTTTTCATCTTCTATTTCCCATGTAACTATCTGCTCTCATTCTACTATATGTCATGATTGTACTGCATAAGCACTTGTATTCCATTCCAAATGAAACCTCTGACCAGTCCATCACTTGCAGCATGTATGGTCAGATGGACTGGTCAGATGTTGATGACTCTCCTTGCTGACCCTGAATGTGAAAGAAGCCTGTTTGAACATTTAGTTTAGAGGAACAATTTATAAAATAGTTAAATATAAATTATAATTATTTTTTTTCTTCCCCTCCCAAGCTAAAACTAAAAAAAAAAAAAAAAAAAAAAAAATACAACTGCAGTCTTATTTTGACAAAAACTAAGATGTCTTGAACTTGCATCAGAAGACAGAGAGGGGGGTGTGTGGGGGGGTATCTTAACACATACAAACAAAAAACAAATGAAGAGGAGTTGAAAAGCCTTTGGTGCAGAATCAAATCAGGCATTAACTATTAATGCTTTTTACTTAATAGTATAACCAAAACACACATAAGTAGACTGTATGCAGTTCAGCACAAGCACCATTATGATGCAAAACGGCTTTAAGCAGCAACAAAGACTGGATCAGTACTGGATAGATACTAAAGGTAAGCATATGCACAGTATCACCAGGGAAATCATCCACACTTCTATGATGTCTCAAACTTCCCATTTTCTAACAGTGCTGTAGCAGTTGGACACTGTGTGATATACTATTCTGACAAATATTCACTAATGCAAGAGCTTACATTTGCAGTGAAGTAGCTCAGCTATAATAACCACATTTTCTGCCAGTAACTGCATGCAACCTTAACATACAGTATAAAGATATTATTACTACTCCTTACATTTCCATATTCTTTCACCATTCAGCATTACCAATAGTTTCATTAAAATTAAAAAAAAAAAAAGATTCTTTTTGTTAAAAATTAGATTGGGGGCATCCTGGTGGAGGAGACACTGGGGCACATACCATGTGGCCGCAGTGTCCCCAGTTGTCTACCCTCATTTCTTGTCAGTCTGTCTCCTATTAAACAGTCCAATGAAGGCAGAAAGCAAGACTGGCGAGATCCGGATATAATATAAAACAAATGGTGAGGGCGATAACTGCAGCGCTTCATATATTACCTTGTATATCATGAATGGAAAAATGTATGCGCCAAATTATTATGTATGCTATGTATTATGTATCGAGCATTTGAAACACTGTGTCAGCTCTGGTCGTCTGTTGCACTACAGAGAGACTATCTCATCAGTCATTTAAACCTAGTAATTAAATGTGCCTTGTATGTCATTCAAGCAAGTCATATGTGGTAGATCACAATACACTCCAGCAAGCGTAAGTTTAAATGATGCAAATACGTGTTAGCCCGATTTCCATTTTTGTGTTTTTTTTTTCTTTTTCTCTTTTTCTTTTTCTTAAATAATGAATACAAAGGAAGACTGGTCCTCCTTTGTATTTAGTGTTTAAGTGTTATTCCCTCTCCACAGACACATAGGGGTACATTCCTATTCTCTTAATCTCCGTCTGAAATTGGAAGCCGCTGTGCACAGTTTTTAGGGTGTATCTTCAGTGTATACAAGCTTTATAAATGAGCCCTCAGAGATCCATGTCTATGATCTGTGATGTCACATTGATGTACAGCCTGGAGCTGTTCTTCTACTTCAATGGATGGGAAACTGACTGGGTGGATTTTTTAACCATTATTTATCCAGTGAAAACCTGGATAAGCACACATGCCACTGTTCAGCGTAATTGTGCCTTATTCCCACAGCTGTCTGGTGGAAACATACGCTAGCGCAATGCTATTGATCAGCCAACCTCTGCACTTAATCGCTTTTGTGTTTTGAAGGCACAATTTGTTATTCAAGTGTTAGCAAGGATTGACCCACCAGCAAATGTCAAAATCTCAGAACCCGATTTTGCTGTCAGATTGATTGACAGGTCTTTTAATACCAACGCCAGACAACATTTTATTTATTTTATTTATATTTTGCCGGCTTTATTTATGCCGGCTGCTAGTATGAAGGGATTGTTTGCATCAATGATGTTGTAAACACTGCAGAAAACACACTATATTCAGATATTTGTATGCAGTGTGAGTCAAACACCTTGATCACGATCAGAATGTGAAAATACCTGTAAATTATGTGGTTAAAAATAACCGATTTTTTTTTCTTATGTTGTCTTGTAGGTTATGCAACACTGAACACAACTGTCAAACACTGGTATCTCAAACATCTCAATCCATCAAGTACCATTTTACAGCACTGACGAAAGCAATATAACTGGGGAAAAAGAATTTTTCATCCATTTCTTTCAGTTATTTCAGCAGGTTTCGGGATCCAAATTAACAATTTTACAGTCACTCGTCGGCTATTCCAACTGGAGCCCATTTGGCCAGAATTTTTACACTATTCTCACAAGCAACAACTTCTTTTGCTTATTATTTGAGAAATCTGTTCAAACCAGTAGACCTATCCTTAAACATCAAACGCTGTTCTGGTTATGTCACAGTTTCCTTTTCTATCCTTTTCCAAATCAATTATGCATCAGTGTGGTATCTCAGATTTGACTCTAAAACAAAGTCTCTTCTGACTTTTTTTTTGGCTACACAGGAGGAGAGAGTGGAGAGTCTCCACTAATGCTGAACAAACTGTCCAAGGGCAAAGGGACTGCATCTCAAAATTCGCAGGTGTTCCCCTGGAACATCCAAATTTATTCAAATTCACTGGCGTGCAGCTAGATTGAGGATGTTTAATAGACTGCTGGAATCCAATAAGGCTCTGCTGATTTACCTATAAAAGCTAAAAATTATCTGTCCGGAAAGAAAAGAGGAATATGCAAGTTAAATGTCACAGAATGATTTTTGCTCATATGTGGACCAAAAGGTTAAAGGCTTTTCATCCATGAGGAAAAATGCTTTCCCCATGCATTTATTTATACTCGGCTGTTACGGCTTTTTCAAGTGTCCCTGCAGGGCTGTCTGCACTTCCAGCACCTCTCCACTCTGACGCACTTCCCCTGGTGGGGCTTGACTGCACTGGTGAGCATGTAAAGCTCGTCTCAGAGCACTCTGCCTTCTGCCTGGGGAACGACACCCTCAGAAAACATCTACATGAAAATGCAATTAAAAGCTTCTTTCTCTGAATAGTACAGGCTGTTTTAGAGGACAGTGGCAGGAAATGTAGTGTGAGAGCAATGTGGTGCAGGATGGACAGAGGATAGGGGACTGAGGTGGGGAGGATTATGCCATCTGCATTCTCCATCTTACATCCATCATTTCAGCACTTAGTCTTGATTTAGCAGTTTTAATCTGATGAAACACACTCACAACCACACATTGCCTGCCTATTTATAGCAGAACTACACAGACCAGTATAGGACATAATGGATTTTTTTGATTACAAGGTGCTGAAGACAGTTTTAGTCAGTCTGATCTCTCTTTATGCAAAAACTGACCAGCGCATGGCATCTTAACAATACACTTTATAAGATATGTTACAACTTTTGTTTTTTAATCCTCAGACATGGATCAGTATTTTTGAGACATCTTAAAGGTAGAGGGATTATTTTCCATGAGTAAGTCTTACCTTTGAGAGTGCAGAGTGGCAAGGGAAAGTAGAGTATGTGAGCCAAATATTTAATTGCACAAATGTTTCTGTTCAGGATTAGTCTGTACTTAAGAATTCTATACGCTTTTCAACCCGTACTGTAGTTATAGATTTCAAGCATTATCTAATTTTCCCCAAGAGCTCCTAGCTATAATATAGCACACACCTACTGTGCATCTTCATTAAACCTAATTTCGAGAACCTGACCAATCAAAAGACCTCATAGCCATGACCCTGTAGCTTTTGTAGACTTTATAACATCCACATGCAATTGCGTGTGGTTGTGCGGACTTCTGCAAGAAGAGCGTAATTTGGCATAAAAAAAACCAAAAAAAAGCCTCATTACATTCCTTGCTTTCTTGTGTCACAGTAATCAGATGATCAGATGTGAAATACCTTTGTGGTAAATGGGACACCCCCAGATAGGATTTGGTGGCAAAGTGCTTCAGGTGCAGTCATCTCTTCAGGAGAGTCTTGAATGGTTCTGGTCCTTTATGCAAGTCACTGGCAGATTCAGGAGGAATCCTTTAATTGGCATGAAATAGAGCCAGCACAGGTGTCTTTGGGCAAGTGGGGCCTCAGATATAGAGATCAGAGTGGATGTCTCACATGCTGTGTGTGCATCAGATTTTAAATAGAATGAAATATCTTTCTTTCTGGCTCTTAATCATTTGACTTAAAACACTGAGTCAGTGAAGAAATGAAATTTGTAGCTTAGAGGGCCGTTGATTTTGGGCAGCAAATGACTTTAGGCTCAAGGCACACCTAAGGTGCTGTTCCAGCATTTTAACAAGGGTTCTGGAGCTGGTTAAGAAAACACAATGTTCTTGTAGTAGCAGCTGGGTCATTTATCAAGTGTTATCTGCTCTGTTAAAGGAAAGAGCTGGGATTCCCATGCACTTATCTGTATTTTACGGAAATCTGTGTTTCTGTCATGTTTCAGCTTGTAGAATCGAAAAACCAAAAAACCAAACCAAACAAACAAACAAAACAAAACATAAAAAAAAAAAAAACAAAACTTTTAGTTACATGTCTTTGGTTTGCTTTACTACAGACTATTTGTGCACTGCTGGAATGCTATCAAAAAAGTAATTATCGTCAAACAACATGAAACTTTGTTGTTTTTAGATTAGACTGCAGTGCGTGAAACCATAAAGAAAATTATAATTATTTAGAAATTATCATTACCGAAATCTATCCCCCTCGTTGATGTAGCGTTTCTATGAAGACACCATAAGTTGTGTGGGTGCCTGATTGTATATCTCTCATTAAGCACTTATGTCCTCGCACACACTGCTGCTGTGTAATCCAGACATTCGCTGCAGATGTGGGTATCCAATATATGTAACTAAAAATGCCCTCTTTGTTTTCACTTCAGAGCCCTTGCATTGTAAACCAGCCACCTGTAGTTGCTTTTAGTTGGAGTTGTACTTGTTTTTCAGCAGTGTGGAGCCGAAACTTCCAACATAAATGAAATGTGCTTGTGAGTGTTACTATGACACATGTTGTTAAGAGAACTTTACATATAGTAGGACAATTCAGTGTATTCATATTTACAGGGTGTGATATGAGTGAAGTGTACAGTTAAAACCTGATAATGCTTGTTTTTGGTTGCATGTTTGCTCTCTTGTTGCAAGCATTCCACTGCACAGCATGCTCTAACCCTTGGTTCAAACTGCCTGCACTGAAAATTACCATGAGCTAATTGGACTGTGGAAACGTCCTCCTGTGCTTCATCGGGGATTTCCACAATCTGAATTCAAAAATAAGAAGCTAAAAGGTTTTCCAATTGCCACAAGACATCTGGATGGCCTTGCCCTGAAAGCATATTCATAATTAATACACAAAGTCTTGTGTAAGGTGGCTTTTTTGATTGAAAGGTCTTTCAGCTAAATTTAAAAAAAGACGTAAATTTGGCATGCAAGAATATGACATCTGAATTAGAGCACGCAGCTCTCATTAAATTTAAAGTATAGAGGCAAGATGTAATTTCTCTGTGCACTGCCTTGTCACTAACTGAGAAGGACAGAAAGTCCTTTAGATGATCATAAAACCTCATTACAAGCATCAGGTTTTCTTAGTCTCAAGCAGCTGTGACCATGCACCTCACACCACAAACTGCTCTAAACCTGAATGCTCTTTAAAGCTAAAGTTGACCAACCCGCTGAGCAAAATGTTTAGCTTTTCTAATACCTTATTTTAAGAGCACTGGAACAAGATGATGCTCTTAATTCACATTGCAAATGCTAAGCTGTAAACTCTGAAACAAATCATGAACAAATCAACACAAAGTCTTTTCTTCTGCGAGTCTGAGGTCACTCTCCTTGAAACAGTCTGAGGAAGGAAAGAGGGAATGGATCAGATGTGAAGTATTGCATGTGTTGCGGCAAGTGGTGTAGCGTCGGACATAAAGGTCATATAGTGATGCTTTTGTTACCTTTTGAAAAGTGTGGCATTGTGAAAGTGATGGCTGCCTTGAATGACTATGTTACAGAAAGGCAGGACAGCTAATGGAGACAAGCTCTTTCCATTACAACACCATCTGTTCCACTGAACAGTACTGCTGGCAGCTGCACACATGTTGGAGCGAGACCTAGAAACCAGACAGAAAGGTCCGAGTCCCTGTGCTCTGTGAAGACCCGACAGAGCCAGTAATTTCACGACAAAGATCTGATTAGCTGAACTGATCAGTGAAAGTCCTTTGAATCCTCTGCTTGATGTGTTTTCTGAGTCTGCAATTGGGCCATGTTTTTAGATGCTCTAATGTTGAATTTAATTGAGGAATCAAAGGCAGCAAACAATTATACTGGAGCATCAATATTTGTTCCACCACAAGGATGTGATTTACCAAAGCAAATGGATGGTTTTATCAAAACATATTTCAAATACTTAAAACTCCAATAGAACAACGTGTTTTAATGTGTATGTACGTATATGTCTGCATGAAACATTTATTTCTCCTAATTCTCCTTGCAGAACCTTTGAGTGGTAATAACATGTTTCTTTCCGCTTGGCCATGCTAGACGAGCGACAGGAAGACTGTAGGCCATAATTATCCTATTTGTTCAGAGGCCCAGTGCTTTTTATTATTTAAATCTCCCAGGGCTGTGAAAGTACTGAGAGGCAATTCTTTCTCCCATTTTTCGCCATGCTGTGTTAGTCAGTGTTAATGCCGCTCTGTAATTTTTTGATGTTCTGTTTGCTCAGTGTTCATCAAGAATGTGAAAGATGCCTTAACGAAGAAAAAGAAGGGGCATGACAGTGTAAACAAATAACTTGAACAAATGGTTTTATTCAGACATTAGTACTGATGACAAAAAACACCTACTAAATGTAGTAACAGTGCAAACACTAGGACCTTATGGAAGTGGTAGTATTGTTTTTCACTGTGAACATTGTCATGTCCTGTGAGTGCCCAGAGATATCTGTAGTGAAAGCTTAATAATGCCGTAGTTACTATGAATGATCAAGACTAAAAGATCAGATATTTTGGCAGTAAACAGGCAGTATGTGGCAGTATGTTTTCTGCAACATTTTATGACATTTTATTTATCATGTTCATTATCAACAAATTTGTATCTTGCTGAATAAGTAAATTAACAAATATCTTCATTATGTTCATGGAAAACATGATCCAGTCTCAAGTTTCCCACAAACTGTATTTGCTGTTGCAGATTTGTTATACATATATGTAATTTCTTTGATACACAGTTTCCAATTTGTGTCCTGGTGCTATGCTTATAAATCCTTATGACTGTTGCAAATAGCTCTTCACATATACTTATATGAAATTTTCATACGTTGTCATAACATAAATGCCAAAATTTTATTATAATTAATTTATGTGAATTAATATTAATTATTTTTTGAAGTAAGCTGAAAATCTTCAATGATTCATTTCAGTGTGTATGGTGGTAGAGATGTCATTTGTGTGCAGCTTTTGGCTGCAACTCACATTTTCAACACATTCTAATTGACCTATTTGCAGCTGTTTCAGAAGAGATTTAACAGATGTACTGTATCACTTTATTAAAAATCTGATCGCTAGGAAAAGTCATTTTGTCTCTTTTTAATTTGTTGGCATCAAGACATTTCTTCCTCCATCAACAACCATGATAACAGGCTTTTACTTGTCCTAAATTAATGACCCAACAAGTCTTCCAAATTAAACAAGAAAACAGATGTTTGCTCGTGCCCTTTGGAATGACACACGGAGGCATTTTATGATCCGCTGTCAATAGCATGACACTATTTGTCAGATTTATAGAAAGATTATGGCTAACATCCTACATAAGGAGACTTTGTTGTGCTATAATGACATTACCTGACTCCCTCTGTTGCTCTTAATTAATATGGCTGTTGCAATAACAATAACCATTGGTATTTTGGAAAATCGCAGTATATAATGCAGTTAAGTCATTTGTCTTTCCACCCCTTTTGTTTTGTCATTTAGCTAGGCTAGTTTGAGAGATGTAACTTACAGTAATGGTGGCAAGTAACTAAGTACGTTTACTCAATATTGTACTAGCTGTAGTTATTTTTCTTTATTAAAATAAAGCACACTGTTACACAACAAACCTGTGGTACCCAACCTTGTTGGCTTGTGTTGTGAGCAGATCTACTCAACTGTTCAAGGCCCAAAGAGGTTAAATTATCCAAAATATGTTAAACAAAAAGGCATGAAAATTAAGAAAATTTAAAAACCAACCAAACAGGCGAAACAAAAACAACAACAAAAAAAAAAACAGTAAAGAACACATATTTATGTAACAGAGCTTTGTTTTCTAGTGTTCCTCACCCATTGCATCAGTTGTATATGGTGACCCTTTGGAGTGATCTGACCCCTAGTGGTTCCCTAGTTCCCAACTAGGGAACCACTCTTCTAGTGGTTAAGTGTGGTGGTTCCCTAGTTGGGAACCACTACATTTAACTGTTAGAATGATCTCCACCTCGACCGGTCACAACACTGGAATTCTACTGGATTTATGCCTTGATGCTTTTAAGTAGATTGTGCTGATAATATGATCTGTACTTTGACTCAGGTAAACTTTGGAAAGCAGAATTTTTACTTGCACTGGAGTATATTTACAGCATATTGTTGCACTGGTACTTTCATAAAAGTAAAGGATCCAGATTTCTTCCATCACTGCTTAATATCAACTCTGGAAAACCATAATACAATCCCCATTTATCCCGTATAAGTCACATTTGGCAGAGTAAAGTCTCATGTCGCTCACTTTTGTTACATCGAATTGTCTCTTGGACAATTCTGCAAGTGTCCATCTTCTGTCTCCATATACACAGACTGTTCTGACAATCCTAAGAAATAATGTGGGTCACTTTTCGTTTTTTAATTTTAATTTCCAATCTTTTTATGAAAATATTTACCATACACCATTAAAATGTTCCCTTTCTTGGTGTCAAATCCCCTACAGGCTTTCTATGAAAATTAAATCAGAGCTTATAGTGGGCAGTTGCTCTCAGCACACAAGCTTATACAAGACAATTGTACGCAAGACAATAGGAGGAGAAGGAAGCCAGAGCCTGGGAGAGCGAAGAAGCCTGAACAAGCCTCTGTGTCACTTATGCTGCTTGGAATGAGACCCCAGCAGGGCAGTACCGTGTCCTCTGTTAACTCAAGTGTGTATCAGTAAGGGAGGAGGCCATAAAAGGTGCACTCATTAAACTCTCTCTGTCACTTGTAGTCATGTGTGTCTTCCTATCACCTCTAGACAACACTTCGCTTAAGATTTTAACAAACTGACATCAGCACTTCTTTGACCATGAAAGGAATTTATAACTTGTTTCCCCCATTATGTTTATATCACAGTCTGACCAGTATTGGGCTTTTATTAGGCATAAGACAATTATTGTTGCTGAGGTTCGTCCTTATGCAAAAATAACAAAACCTGTGATTAAATTGTTGTTTATCAAAGAACCCCCAGTTTTCTTTTTCCCTTTGTTCCACCACATTATCTGGAGAAACAGTTTGGAGATGCATTAACAGCCAATCATAATTTGGGATTTTGGGACACCTGTGTTGAGCACAATTTTTTTTTTTTTTTTTTTTTTTGTATTTGTTTGGGGAATTGCAAGTCATTTTATTTAAAGATGCATTTACAGTTTTAGCTCATTTTGAGGGGGGAAATACTCATTTGAAGGCAGGGACTCCTGTTTGCACTGCCATCTAATGGTTGCGCACTACAGAACCTGACACAACACAACTGCAACAGCACTATCACAGTGGGTGTGGTCACAAGTACAATAGTGGTGTGTGGTATCTCCCCTTTGTCTTGAGAATGATTACTTATTAATAGACTATTTTTCAGTCTAGGTTACTGAGCAGAGGATGCGCACCTAATTACCACAGCAAACCTGAACCAAGAATATGTGGACTAACTTGGAAATCCTCCTCTCAACAAACGTGACTTTCTGTCTTCTTGACCCTTTTCTTCACCTGCTCTATGATACTGTCTCTAAAATGATACCAGCTTGATATTTACAACCCTTAAAAGCCATTTGACAGCCCCACCATAAATTAATGAGACGTGTTTATCAGCAGCACCAGGCCACACCGGGCATTTTAAAGAAACAACCCTCTGAAGATACAGTAATCTTTCCTGGTGCTTTATAGTTTAAGTTTGAACTGGGTGTGAGAATGGGGTTTTGAAACTTCTTCTTCACTCCTAAGTCACTAGCTTACAGAATGACATTAAAGTATAAGACCTTAGGGCAGCACTGTCCTTTGGTAAATGCTGAGAAGGCACAATAGCATCTCTTCCCCTCCAATGCTGGTTGTTTACAGTAGGCTGAGTAACAGAGTTTGGGATTTATAGGCAGTTGTGATATGAGCGAGCACGAAGACATGAAAATGTCACAGTTTGTCAAATGGCTTGTGACCTGGAAGAAAGAGCACTATTTAGAGAGGAGAGTGAGCCAGTGCAGTGTGCATTATAACATGCATGACCACAGCTAATGATTACCCCTGTATTTGAATGTGCTTAAACATAAAATCTTAAATGCTTATGTGCACAGGTCAGTATTGGTCTATCTTGTCCATATTATTTCAAGTTAGCACGATTAAGAATGGGGGATAAAAGAACCACAAACCACCTGTGCCCCTGGGCCTGTCTTTCCAACGTCTATGATTATGCGTGTGAATAAGCCTGAGGAAAAAGGTGAAGGCTGTAGGAATGAGTCTCATAAGAATAAAAGTCCCACTCATTCTCTGTAGACACTGCAAAATTTGAATGGAACAATATACAATTCTTTTGATGAACTAAATGTATTGCAAGATACATAATTCTGCATGTATGGCTGATCACATAACATGCAGGGGGCTGAATGATGTTCCTTCTCCTTGTGATGTAAACCTAAACCATTTCCTCCATGCACAATTTCATTTATTGAGTTTTTTTTTTATAGATAAACATCCATTCATTTAACTGTTTACAGTATCAACATAAAAAGACAAACCAATGAGATTAAAAAAAGAATAAATAGCTTATTAAATAGAGTTAAATTGCTTATTTTATTATGTCTTTTGAGGCCAAATGTCATATATATCATACCAGAGTTATGACTTGAATAACAGGGAATGAGAAGGATTTCCTCTGTGCTCTTGTGTAATGTGAATCACTGCTCGTATAGGTTTTGACGTGATTTTCGAACCTAAATGGAAGGTTTTTGTCCACAGGTGGTTTTCCTTACAGGTATAGTCAGCAATTCTAAGCCAACACACTTTTTGTCAAATTCACAGTCCGCCAGCTGTCCATTCTGTGTGTATGCTGAAAAAAAATCTGGTGTTCCTACAACAGCCCTGGCTCTGTAAACGGGAAACAAACAAAGTGGCTTGGACCGAGCCACACAACACTACTCTAGCCAATCAGCAACAGGGAACGTGCCTTGGACAAGGGTAAGAGAAAGAGGGAAAAGGGCGCTGTGGGAGCCAGAGATGGTAAATATGGCACATGCTAATGTGCTGACCTCCACAACATGATGACATTGAAAACAAAGAGAAATGGTCAAGAAACAGCTGAAGAGGAGAAAGTCAGAACAACAAGAACAACACTGGTGATGCTTTCCAACAGTGGGGACTGCACGATCAGATTGGGAAAGAAATTTAACCCTGGGTTTATCCACTTTGCTGTCTCATTGGTTGCTCCATATCATGGCATTTGGCCATACAACGTGACAAGGGTTTTATTGCAATGAGAACCAATGTGGATTGTTGAATTATTTGAAATGCCATGGCAGGTAATGTTACCCTCCTTGTTAGCTTAGCTACAAACTTGCGGTCCTCTGTTCTGTCAATGTAATTTTGTAAATACAATCTAAACGTCTAACTCCAGTTTTTACTCCCTTTGTGTTTCGATTGCAAAGTCTGTGTACATGACATTTTTTATGACATCTTATATTATAATGTTTGTTTTGCTTCAGCTATGAGAAAGAGTATCCACTTCCACATCTAATATGATGCTCTGGATTCAACCACTGTCTTTGTTTTTCTAACAGCATGTTAGGTAGGTTAGATTCAGCTCAGTGTCAGTAACACTGCACATAGACAGACATAAATAACATAACAGCAGGAACCTTAAGCTGCAGTTCAATAAAACATTGCATAAACTGTGTACAGGTGCAGCGGTCTATTTCAGGTGTTACTGAGAAGCAGAGTTCACTGTGTTCTGAAACTGTTGTGGAAGCAGGGTATTTTGGTTTCGCAGACATGGGATAGAGTAATTTCTGCATTAGGACTCAGAGTACGACCAATCTTTTCCTTAACATTGCCCACAAGAGAAAATTACAAAAATTACAGTTAATAATTATAAATACTAATGTATCATGATCACAAACTATCTTAATTTAAACACAAAGTGTTGTCAGAACCCATTATCAAGAAAACTTCAATTTAACTGATAACCTCACATTGGTGTCATTAGTGTTCTGACACATTTCTTAATTTGCTTGTTGTGATTCGATATGGTTAATGAATCTTGCTGAGTGGGCTGTGGGACTTAATGGGAGTCAGCTGTGCAAATCTTCAGTTTTAATAGCTGATGGTTCGGATGATGGTTTGCTTACTTTGAGGCATATTATTATTGTTATTGCATGATGTAAATATTCAGTTTCACAACTTCTATAATTTATGTTGATAAGTAAAAAAAAAAAGGATAAAGAATTGTTTCATATTAGATGCTGAATGAGATACAGGGGTTGCGTGTCACATAAACAAGGACAAAAACTTTAATTTTAAAGTAACAATCACTAAACACTGCTGCAAAGGTGTATCTTATTAGGTTGAATGGTTGAATGCCAATTGGCAACATTTGTTAACTATAAAAGAGGATTGCCAAACAGCATTTTCAAAGCAACATGAGCCAACAGATAGAGCTCCAAAAGGGCCTAATCATCTGTAGCCAGTTGCAGGGGTGAGTTTCCACGTGCAACCACCTGTAGTGCTTTCATGAAGTATTTACATTATTTTGTATATTCCTAGTGTAACATTTTTAACAGGGAGGTATTTTCAGTTGTCAGTTTCAACTGCTTTCTCCAACCATCCCCTCATCCTTATATCTAAACCAATAGCCTTTTGTGCCGACCTGGATAAAAATGCAATGAAACGTTAATAAATGTATTTATGTATGTAGCACTTATTGAAACAAAGTTACAAAGTGCATAAAACACAGCAGTAAGAGAATAAATGTACTAAACATGCCATATTAAAAATTAAAAATGGTGAAAACCCATAAACAGAATAACAATGACAAGAATCAGATGAAATCAAGAAAGGCCGCATGATAAAAGTATTTTTTAAACTTAGATTTAAAAGAAGCCACTGACTCAGCCTGCTGCATTTCCTCGGGCAGGGTGTTCCAGAGCCTCGGGGCTGTGATTTCAAAAGCTCTGTCACCCTTAGACTTCAGCCAAGAGTCTGGAACAAATAGAGGGCCCCTGCTCAAGGATCTCAAAGTGCGAGCAGGGTTGTACAGGGATAAAAGATCTCAGACATACAGAGGAATCAGACCATGAAGTGCCTTGTAAGTAATTAAAAGAACCTTAAAATGAATTCTAAAATATACTGGAGGCCAGTGTAAAGAGGCTAAAACTGGGGTGAAGTGTTCAAACCTGTTCACTCTGGTTAAGAGCCCGGCAGCTGGTTTCTGTACTGTCTGTAGCAGTTTAGGCATATAAAAAGGCTGTTACAGAAATTCAGTCCTGATGAGATAAAAACTTGTAAACTTGTAAAATCATTTCCGTATCTTTAAAGATTTCTAACTACAGGTTTAATGTATTCAGACAGGTACCCTGTAGATGGCAGTATTTGAATTTTTGTGTTGCTGAAGCCAATAATCAAAATTTCTGTTTTAGTTGAGTTCAGCTGAAGCAAATTCTGAGGCATCCAGTTTCTTACATCAGCTAAGCACCCCCTGTAGAGAACCCAGCATGCCGAGATCAGTGGGCTTATTGGAGACAAATGGTTGTTGATGGACACATGGAATTTTCTTTCTGAAAGACAGGATTTGATCCAACTCAGTGCAATACCCGATATGACCACCCATTTCCTCCGTCCGTCTAATAAAATGCCACGATCGATCGTATCAAAAGCAGCACTCAAATCAAGCAGTACAAGAATGTATCACATGCCAGCATCATAGGTCATCAAAAGGTCATTTGTGACTCTAAGGAGGAAAGTCTCTGTGCTGTGATTGGAAGGTTTCAAAAATGCTGTTTTCTTCCACAGCAGCAAGGAATTGCTTAGCCACATTTGTTTTTTTCAAGTATTTTGGAGATAAAAGGTAGTTTTGAAATAGGTTGGTAATTTTCAAGAACCATATGGTCAAGCCCAGGCTTGTTTTAGAAGTGGTTGAACACTAGCATTTTTGAAGTAGTCTGGGATGCAGCCCAGGGATAGGGAGCTGTTAAAATTGAGAGCAACCAGGGCCCAATTGTTTCAATTACATCATTTAAAAGCTTTGTTGGCATTATATCCAGTGGACAAGAGGACACCTTCATGTGAGATACTATTTTAAAAATTTGGGTGAGAGAAACTGGGATGAAGTGGCTCAGGGTGTCTAGTTCTGGGGAATCCGCATCAGTGAAAGTTGTAAAAGGCATTATATTGATCCTGATAGATTCCACTTTCTCTGTAAAGTTAGTTAAAAATGTTTCACAGCCAACATCACATTCAAAAGGAACATTGGGAGGGTCAGGATTTACAATCAACCTCCTAGTTATGAACGCTGCCCTGCAGTGAACTCCCCCTGCATTTTGTCCTGAACTCCTTCCTGCTTGTCAACATCCTTTACTAAACTTGTCTATTGCAGAGACCCAGCATTATGCATATGACAAAACCTAGGGAAAAGGTTAATGATGTAGGACTGAGTCTCATAAGAATAAAAGTCCCACTCATTCTCTGTGGACACTGCAAAATTTGAATCGAACAAACTATAATTCTCTTGATGATTTTTGTTATTCCTGAGCTGTCTAGCAATGATAAAGGGTGTGGACATGCTTACTGCTGGGTTAACATGTATAACACAGAGAATAAAGAATTTAACTGGAATGTGCATTGTTACTTCTTTTTTTTCTTTTTTGCTTGTGACAAACAATTCACATGTATTTCTGAATTTGGCTAATACATCTCTTTTCTCTTTATGTTTAAGCTGTTTTGTCAGATGCAGCCTCACTGGACACAGTTGGCAAGGTCAGTGACAAGAGGAGTTAAAGTTCAAACTACTTAAACTATGTGGGTGTAAGTATTTTTTAAAAAAAAAACAAAAAAACAATAACAACATTTGAACAAAAGCTCAAAGTATTACCGCTGCAAGCTTTGGTGTCATAAAACGTCAAAATTAAAGAATGGTTCTAGCTGCTGTTCTAACAGCAATTCTGCTGTTGATCCTGTTGTGCCTTAGAGGCTTACTGTTAGTGGGCCTGAAAATATTATAAGATGTGTTGTGGTTTCTGGTGAGGCTTAAATGGGAAAAGCTTAGACTGGATTTGGACATTAAGTGCTGATAATGAACAGGTAAGAAAACGTAGATGTCCAACAAAGATCTCATTCTGAGGACTAAGTGAATTGTGACATGGGAAAAAAGAATACATTAACTTGGACAAGTGAAGAATAAGACTGTAGATTTAGATGTTTAGTTGTTTTATTTTTGTTTTGTTCTTTGACGGCAGAAACTGTTGTATTAAATTTGTCAAGTGTGATGTCCATAATGCAATGAGACCTTATCACCAGATGATGGCAGCAAAACTTTCAGTTTCAGTGACAAAGTGATTTTCCCCTTGCTTTATCTGACTGGTGTGGGTGTGTGCTGGCAGATTGGTGTCCCCATTCTTTATCCAGTTATTATGTATTTTAATCAAATACATACAACATGTATGTATGTAATATGACCTTTATTCTGACACGTGTTTACATAGAACAATTTTCAGTTTTCACATTTTAGCAACACAACACTTGCATCAGCTTTCACTCCTTAAAATTTAACCATTTACCCTCCTCCGCTATATTCCAATTTATTTTCATGAATTCTGAATGAATGAATCTGTTACTACCATCCATACAATAAAGATACAACTGAAGTGGTATCCAAGCAACTTGTCATAGTATATTTTCTCCTCTCTCTTGGTGGAATATTACTCAAATTTCCCTAAACCTTCCAAGCTGTAGACCTGAAGCTTTTTGTCAGCTGTGTTTACTAGAAGAATAATATGCTGGGAAGAACATGACATTTATTGAGTCTAAGCTGAAAGAAGAATGGTTTTGACATGAAGACTGACACTCGTCCTTAATACCAAAGTTCTGTTTTTCACCACTTGATGGCAGTGTAACTGTGTACATCTGCATTGGCCTAAATGATAAAAGCAAATTGGCTTTGCCGTGGAAAAAAACAAAACAAACAAACAAACAAAAAAAAACATTACCCATTTCATATGAAGGTAATCAGTTAAAGTTCTTTATTTGAAAAATAGATAACGAGGGACACACATGTACTGTATACACCACAATGATGATGCCACAATGATAATGCCAAAAACTTCTAACAACAACGAAAAGACACAGATATGACACGTCATGACACATGACATGGATCCAAGAGCCCATCAAGAGTCCTGTATCTCCTATTCACTGAATCAAACACAAAGAATATTGAGGAGAGCAAAATTCAACACAACACAACAAGCAGTCTTTTGAGCGCTCTTTCAGGATAACAAATCTGTATCTGCGTGTTTGCCACTGTGTCTCTGATTGTGTATGACAAGTAGTCATAGCTCATTTCACGGCAAATAAAAGTGTCAAACAAGAAAAAATTGCTTTAAAAATGTCAGGCGCTAAATGATGTATATGCCTCTGTTTTTGAGTACCCAGTGTACTTGTAGTATCCTCAGAGTGAGTGTCTCTCTCATCCAGTGGAGCAGGAGGAAGTCCAGCAGACAGCACTATTTGAAATGGTAAACAGCACGTTGTGAGACAGTCACCATCAGTGTTATGAGGACTGGACGCAGCCTGCTGGCCAACTTTTAATGTTAAACAGAGCACTGTGTACTGTGCTAAGATGAATATTTCATTATGAATGTCATAGCATGCAGTGAAATGACCCCGGCACTGTATAAAATGACCAGAAAGAATCCTGCTACTATCTGCGCAGTGCTTTGGCAGGGATAATTAGATGAATCCATTCCCCTGAAGATGTCAGGCTGTTCTAGGGTCAAAAGGCCGTCCGGTCTGGTGCAACATGAGAGTAATATAATGTAATTATGTACCTTGTATACTTCCCAGTGAATGTTTTTGGCTATTTACATCTCTGAAAGCGGACATTTTGTGTTCCCATGTTTTCCCAGAATACATCGTATTTCATATTCAGATTCTGGTCCATTATCGATTTTTAGATGAACAAAAGTAGTAAGAAGACTAAACACAACAAGTGATCCTTCCAAAATAGTTATTTGATGCGTGTGCTAATAAAAATATGTCATAATTTTATATTCTAGAGATTCTTTCACATCTCTCATTTCAGATTTGTCAAAATTATCTGCAAATGAACTTTTCCCCAGCTCTCTGTGCCAGCTTAAGTTAGGCTCTGCGACTGTCATTCAGCGGGGAACGTGGTGAAGTTGTACAAGGTGTGTCAGCGAGATACAGCAGAGTCAAAAGCCCGGGGCACAGTGTGTATTAAGGTTAATTTGAACTGATTAGATTAAGCAGTGGGGCTGTTGCTGTGGGGAGCGAGAGCATTGTGGTGTGTCCTGCCATGAAGGGTGCATTGAGAGCTTTATCTCCTGCTTCTAAGTGAGCTTGGAAGGGTGCTACTCCATGCTTAGGGGTAGCAGGTCACATGAGTTCAACTCTTTGATAGCATATATCCAGCAGCTTGTCACGCTTCATGGGAGAGTCAAATTGGCAGTGTCTGGAGGAGGTTGGTAAATGCTGGTTTTCATTAATGGCACAGTTCTCCTCAGTACTTTCCTATATTTGTTGTTCTTGATGTTTATTATATTGAGTTGTGCTTATTTTTTCTCTGCATGATGGTCTGTCTCAGGTAAGCTCAAGTCATTTCCCCTCTTATTCTTCCTTTTCTTATTTCTATGTTCCTGTGCTGCTGCCTGAGACAGAGCACAGAGCTAAATAATTTGCACTCATCTGCATGTACATTCAAACTGCTGTTTGTGTTTTCCTGTGTGATTTCAGCTTATCGTTATCTTAAAAGAAGACTGGGCTACCACAAAATCAGTGATTTGAAAACTACTGTTGGCCTTATCAGATCACAAAGAGTACCTTGATGGACATTTGCTAGGATGTTTTGCAGGTGTTTAGTCAAAATCAAGGTATTGGACGAACTGAAATTTCGACCTGATGGTGTCAGAAGATCCCGACTTCATACTTTACCAAATTTCATGGCAACCAATCTAATGGTTGCGAAGACATTTCACTCAGTGTCTGGACCAAAGTGGTGGACCAAATGGCAGAATGACAGTGCCATCCCTAGAGCCATACAAGTGGAGTAGAACACCTAGGAGAGAGTCACAGTGAAATTGTACCTGCACTTCCCTAGGCAGCTTACAACTGACAAAGAATACATTTTTCATACTCCAGCCCTGAGTCAGTGACCCAGCAAGTGAGTTTTGTATCCAGAGTTACCGCAAAACAGTTTTTCTCCAAGCTGGAAATAGAAGTAAAAAGGAATGAAACAATGTGTCATGAGTGCTCTTCATAAAATATTGATGGCTATGACTTAACTCATTACGAGATGAAAGCTGAAATCCTCATGTGCATATTGTAACACATCCACGAAGACAACTGTAATCACAATGAAGTAAATAAAGAGAAATGGAGAATATATGAAAACCAGTGCAGTGAAATGTGCAGGAAATGAAAATGCTGGGGTGACTGTATGTGAGCATCACAGACAAAAAAAAAAAAAAAAAAAAGAGGAAAGGAGAGGGGTGGAAAATTCTGCCTGGTTTAGTCAGAAATACTTGAGCAGCTTTGTTAAACTGAAGTCTGTGCTGTTGTTTCTATTTGCAGATTCACTGGTTATGAGGATGTGGCAAAATTCTGAAAACCTGGCTGATTAGTAGGATGTAAACAGCTGGTATCAGACAAAGGAGTGACAATTAAGACACATCCACATGTCTGGAACCAACTGTAAATATCAAATTTGGGGCACAATGGATTTTGACAACATAACTACAAATACTACCACTTTTATCTGCTTGGGTTTTGGATGATGAAAAGATTAAGAATGGGATTTTTGTTCTGCTCTAAAATAATTTGTTTTGATGGCTTCATTCCATTAATGGATTCAGTTGAATGTGCATGGCCCACCTTTTAATTGGGGGGTCAGAACGCTTTTAGATACCAAAACTGACAAAACATGATGACTACATGATAGAAGCCTTACAATAGCATGTTATCGATTACACCCACTTGAAAAGATAAAGAACCTTTAAGAACAGAATATAAGTTTCTAAGAAAGTTAAAGTAAGGCTACTTCACATCCTCAATTTAAGATAATTTCCAGTCGTTATGATGGGATATTTCTGCAGGTATGCTGCTCATCTGCAGATTTGTACCAAGCTGTGTGTTATTCAGTGCCAACTTCAATCTGAATTCAAATATATATCACCTAGAGAAAATTAAATCTCACGAAGACATGGCTGGATATGGATGGTACGCTTGCATTAATGTTAACATTGTATAAAATTTCATCAGCCAGGAATGAAAGTGTCTATGCCTCCTTTCCAATTGAGCTCCCTTTACTACATATTAAGTGCTCAACCTCAGCTGCAGGCAGCAGAGGATGCGTTTCAACAGAGCTGGATTTTCTTTCATTCTGTCTGGCATACAGTGTATGTGAAGAAATTACTAAGCCTCACAAGATTTTAGTTTTTTGGAAAAAAAATAAATAAATACTGCAGCCAAATTGAGACTCTCTTCATCTGTAAGCTGCTTTAAGCTTCACTACAGGCTTAGCCATTCCTTATTAGTATTGGCTGCTGTGTAGACTCAGCACACTACCCTCTTTCCCTTGCTTTGCCACCCAACTATTTACCTTTGATGCAACCATGTGCACTGATCACTTCAAGCAGTCCCTTTAAGCCCCCCACCCAATCACTGAGTTGCACATTAAGATCAGAGCATGGTGGTTATATGCAAGAAGATCATTTTGATTGTTTGTCCAGCCTGTATGTTCTTCAAACACAGCTTTCAACTACAAAATCTACCTGATAGTCAAGTAGAGCAAAATGTGCTTTATTTTAACTATGTCAAGAATTGTGTTCTCAAGGAGGAATAACCGCTGACTCTCTTCCATAGAATATTTCACCCTTGGAGGTGAGATTATAGTTGGTGAGCATTTCTTGTTCCTGAAGACAACACCATATTTTATGTATGTGAAAAGCACATCTTTTTCTGAATAATCTAAGAATATGCTGATTTTCCGCCTAGATGTGCAGTGAGGAGCACCTCTCCTGGGAATGAATGCAAATGTGTTGGATATATTCCTTTGTATCTTTGCAGTCTTGAGAGTGCCATCTATTGTATATTATGTGTCGGCTTTTCTCCTGTCTGTTTGACACTCAAAACAACAGCGCTGAATGAACAAGTGTCTAGAGGCTGCTGGAGACACTGACAGCTTCTGTCATTTTTACTTTTGTACATTGTTTGCAATAGAATAGAGGATTTTTGTGGAAATGGTAAGTGAAGTCTTGAATATTTAAAAAATGCAAACTAAGTCGACAAAATATTTTGTACAGCTTAGTGAACATGCAGCAAATGTGTAGCTTTTGAGATACAGATATCTTTCTCACCTCCTGCATTAGCTAAAAAAGCCGCCAAATTCCTCCTATAGGGTTTGTTTACCACGGGCCATAAACAGGGGGCAGCAGCGCAGTACAGACACTTGTTAATTGCGCAGTGGAAAGATGATAATCAAAACAGCAGAGGCAGACAAGGCAGAGGCTTTTGGCAGAGGCTGGATAAACGTACTTTCTGTACAACTGAAAAATGTAAAGAGATCATAAAGGTGTAGCAAAACTAACTGACTGACCATCATATTTTAAAACTGGCCTATAGCAGAAATATGATTTGTAATATTATTTGCGCTGAGCACAGGAAAAAAAAAAAGCCACTGGTGACCATTAACATTTAAAATAAGTATTTCAACAGCTGCTCAGCCCCCACAGCAGCAATTCTCTGTGTGTTACACAGCAGTGGATAAAGACACGATTCAAGTGCTATAAACATACAACAGGCGGTAGAAGGCCTTTCCAAACACATTCTAACTGTAACCTATTACAGAGCAGCATGCTGATCAAGTGCTGAAAAGGATTTGTAGATAATATTCTAAATGTTTTTCTTTCAGTTGATAAATTATTAATATGCCCAACTATAAACTGCACATTTACTATGATTCCACATTCCATGGTCGTCATGATCTGCTCCTTCAGTGATTCTTCAGTGTTTGGATTTTGTTGTTTGAGTTCTTTGTTTTCCTGGACTCTGTTTAGTGTTTCCTATTTTATTTTGAAATGACCTTTATTGTGTGTCAGTTATGGTCTCACTTCCTGTCTTTGTTTTTCCACCATTTTTGTGATTGTTGGCCCCGCCCTGATGTGTTTCACCTGTTCCCAGTTACACCTGCCATCATTGTGTGGTTAAGTCTTTGCTTTCCCTTCATTCCCTTTCAGTTTATCTGTGTTCTCTGTGGTGTTGCCTCTTACAGTGGATGTTGTTTTCTTCCTGTTTTGTTCCCTTGAGGTTCCTTGTGCTTCTGTTCATATTTTTCTGAGTTTTTGTTTTCCTTGTGAGCTTTTGGACTTCCTGAATTGTGTTTCCTCTTGCCATGGACTCCTTTTTTTTCACCAGTCAGCCTGTAAGTATGTTTTGTTTTTATTTAAGCTACTTTTCTGCATTATCCTGCCAGTGTGTGTTGCATTTGGGTCCTCTGCTAACCATAACAGGTTTTCCAATGCTAAATGGAAACAACCAGCTGAGAGATAGTGACAAACATGACAGAAGTGGGGCTGCAACTAATGATTATTTTCATTATTGATTAATATGCCAGAGTGTCAATTAACATCTATCTCCCTTCATCCAAACAAACTACAGAACTCTAATCAGAGTTTTACCACGGTTCTGATCAAAAAATTTAAACCTAGTAGATCAAACTAAAGTGTTAACAACCACATCATAGTTCACTGAACCATAGGCTTGTCAGTCAGTGAGACTTAAGGGTTGGCATTACCACTGACCAGTAGAGTCTCTGGAGAATAAATCCAGCCTGTTGGAGAAAAAGAATATCCCTCCCTGCTGTCTCCTGACACAAAAGCAGCATCCAGCACTTCTCTGGGCCTCTTCAACACCACCATGCACGGACTGCTACAGCCACATGAATGCATGTGCAAAAACACTTATGATTGATTTAAAACGGTATCATGGTCTTCAAGCTTGGTTTACTCTCTGCCAGGTTGTTCGTGCAGATATTAATTTGTTATATTTGAATTTCAACAAATTGTTTTGAAAACTGAGGATACAATTTGCGACCGGCAGTCCGAGAGAATGCAGTCGGGAATGCTACACAGTGTCAAGGTTACTTTTGCCAGGATATGGGATACAAAATCTGTGACTCTTCATGAGGAAAATACTTCTACCTAACTGCACAAAAACATCCACAAAAACCACAAGAGGTACACATTTGGCTGGAGCTCCAGAGAGATGGGTCTGTCAAATCCATCCGAAGCATCTCCTAGAGATTGTTGGAATTACACCTGACAGTTGTGCACATGCTGTGTAACAGCAAAGCTCTCTGGTGGGTTGTGTGTTAATGTTAATAATCCAGAAGTTGAATTTTAAAACTAACTAGGAAGTATGTAAACTTGCTACAGGGTTTTGTGTGGAAAAGCAGCAATACAATGAAACAGCGAAGGGTTGTTTCATTGGAGGTTTCATTTTAACAGTTGCCATCTGGGCAACGATATTGTCTCCCTCTATTGACCAAAATCAGATTTGAATTGTCATTTGTTCTACAAACCATTAAGTTTTTAAACAAGCAATGCGCATAATAATTAAGCAGGATGTCCAGCTGGTCTGGCCAGTCTTCTCTGGTGCGAGGTGCGAGACATGGGTATGGGCATGTGTGCGAGTATGTCTGTTAGTCTGTCTTTTGCTGACTCTGCGTGGGAATGTATGCATTTATGATTGTGCCACTGGTGAGTATGTGACAGTGGCTCTGTGATGTTGTGATGAAATACCTTGTGATTATGCTGCAAACTAATTTCCCCAGGGGGACAAAGTATCTATCTATCTGATGAGATAGTTTAAAACACAGTCTCACATTTAGAATATTCCTGCTGTGCCTTTAACATGTCCTTCATGGACAGCTTTTGGCAGCAGTACTGACTCAAAACTATTCTCCCTAGGGGAGGGACTGAAGAGATGCATGGCCTGTTTCAGCAGTCAAGAGGTGGCTTTCCACATATGTCTGCTACTGCTCCAGTGACAGGACCACCGCCCAGCATTTTTAAATCATTAAAAGAACAGTTAGCTGGATTCAGGTGAAGGCCAGTAACAAATGTGAGGACTTTCTCAGTTTGAAAAACATTTTTCTGGACAAGCACTGTACCCTGTCACACCTCTTTTGCACATGTATGACTGACTGGGGTTGTCAAATCTAGGTTAACATTGGGGTGACCACATTAATTTGACCCCCCCTCCCCCCCTTTTTTTTTTTTTTTATTCAAGGAACTGGTGCAGTTGCTAACTTCCTTCAAAGGTCACACTCTCCTGTGGTGACTCCTCTTGTAATATGCCTAGAGTAGCGGCAATAATTTTGTCTCCACACACAGATCCATAATCAGTTAACCGTTTAAAATCTGAGACTTCAAAGCATCTTCCAAATCTTCATGATCTGATGATGTCCCATGGCTGTTCAAGTGCAGACGCCTCTGGGGTCACACAGATTGTGGAAAAGCAGGTGGTCAGTCATGAGTTTCATTACTGCCTGGTTAAGTTGAGGAATGTGGTATGTTTGCTTGTTTCAGCTGCAGAGTACAGTTTTTAGGGTGTCTGTCAATTAAATCTGTAAAAATAAAATGGAAGGTCAACCAGTTTCCTTGTTAGGTCAGTGAGTACAAAATATCTCAAACAGCAACAACACAAAGCATTAATGCAATGACTGACTCTATACAGCATCAAACTTGTCTCAATAGAGTTTACTCTTTGGTCACCTTTTAGCAGACTTAAATTAACCTAATCTACTCTGTCTGGCAGTGTCACCCATGTCAGTTTATTTCAGCTTGTCACTGACATTAAGTGAAACTTATGACTAAAATTCAGGCTGACATGTTTGGTACCTTTTGTAAACTTAAGGATCTCAATTTTAATTTAAAATAAAGTTCTGTGGGTTTTGATGAATGGTGGACAACACTGTCATCGTAACAAAAGGCCCACTCCTGGGCCGCAAGTATTAAAGAAAACGGCCACATACTACTTCAGTACTAGTTGATCTTATGCAAACAAATGCATATATAGAATATTCCACTCCAAACTATTTTACGATATTACTGCAGTGCGCACTCTACCATGGTGTTTTAGGGTCACCAGTGACAGCACCAGTAAGACTTTAAATCCAGTCCCAAAGGAAACTAAATCCCTCTCCTACCACTTTTTCATCCATAAGGTCAGCCTTCTGGGATTGGTGGCTTTTGACTACAACCAGCGCAACAATGTGGAGCACAACCCAGCAGTAGATGCTTCCGTAGACAAGGATTAGCTACACCAAAGCAATTCAAGCAAAAACCAGGTACAATGTCCAACATGGAGACAAGTGCAGCAAGTCAGAATACCACCTGGTGCAGAAGATAGTGGTTTCAAACTATGTGGAGAACACTGTAATTGGATGATTGCTTGTGTGGGTTTTGAAAAACATGAATTATAACATAATGCAACAGACAACAGGTGATGATTCACTCTCCACACATTTAACAATACAAAAAGCAGGCACATATAGGTCACAAAACAATAGAGGAGAGATGTTTTCAGTCGGGTTTGTTTTTCTAGATCTAAAAAAAAAAGAAAAAAAATTGGCCCACAGATCTGTGTGTGTGTAGCACTGGAATCTTAGCTAAGAGTACCAGCTGTCATCATAAATCTGCATAAGGCCCATTTCCAACACATACAAATATGCTTCAAAATAGTGGAATTTAGCGCAGCTTGCCAGCACCTGGAAACTGGTATCACTGCATGGTGCACATTTTCTCCTCTACTATTCACATTGGTGATAGGAGTAATTACTGCGCCATCATAGAGGGTTGTCGGTATTGAGGGTGACAGGAAGGGGCTTCATATCTCAGGGGGAAATTGCCAGTCCAACACTTTTACTAGCTGATAAATAGTGTTGTACAAATTGCCTATACAGCAGTACAATAGTAGTTAGTGTGATTGGTTTCTTTTTTAGCTATGTTGGTTATGGTAGGTGTTGTGAATAGAAATGTTCTATCATGACACACATTGCATAGAAATAGACATACATTTTTTGCACATTGTCTGAACCATTTTCTTTAGAGATTTATAGTAAATAGTTGGACAGGCTTGTGTGTGACTTGTGCTATATAATATGTGCCACACAACATCATGTTGTTACTAATGGTTTTAAAAGTAAATTAAAATTAGTGTTTTGTAGGTTTTTTTTTTGTTTTGTTTTTTTTAATATGACAGGGTCTTTCATACCAAGCTCAGAGATTGCTTTGTTTTTCAGTTAGTTTTGTGTTGTTGGAATTGAACACTGCAATACAACATTAGTCCTAATGACAGCAGCAGAAATAATCCCTCTGTCTGCTCATATCATCATCATCTCTCACAAACACATCCTACATCACTCATCACTCATCATACAAGTCAACAGTCTTCTGTTGAGGAAAAAAAAAATGTACGGAAGCTCTCGTTTATTACAAGAGTTCACTCAGCCAGTATTTAATCAGTATTAGAGATGGCATGTAACATTAACAATACTTGACTGTCACCGAGGCCAGCCGTAGAAGCTGCCTCTGCCCTTCACTGCTGGGGCACCACTGTACATGCAGCTAAGTCTACTATTATAGTTGACAAATGAAGTTATATAACATTAACTGAGTTAGGAGCAAAGATTCATATCACAGATTCAGTTTCCCATACCTACAGAGGCATGCCAAGGCTCCCTCTATCCTGTTTCATGTTCCAGTTTCAGCCCGACAGCTCCACAAGTACCTTTTTTTTTTTTTTTTTCATTCGTCAATCTAAGTTTATTACCCGTAGGAAATAATGAGCTTCTCCTTGGACATTGATCTCTTTAATGAAGATCTACCAAGACCTGTCAAATCCCTTCTGACTGTCCACCACCCTCAAGCTGTATCACAGCACTCCTGATTGAGCTCCAGTCCACATTTCCTCACACAGGAATCAATCCATGGCAGGTAGGGAAGGAGAACAGTGTATAATATGAAGTCTTATTGTGAAGCACAGTCAGTTTTGATACAGTTTAATTGACAGGAAAAAGTGCCCAAAATATCTGGCTAAACTTTTCATGGTCATTGAGTAGCCAGTCAGATTTCTGTATTTTGTTGTTTCCCAACTAGTGTGATTTTTGTTGCATGAACGTCTTGCCTGGAATAAAGAACATTCATTCAGCAAGTTTGCGTCATCTTAAATAGACAGGAAACATGTATCAGTGTCTGCATTTCTTCATCCACCCCAGCAGATGTGGATAAATGAGTCTGATGGTTAAACTTACTGAGAAACGGCAGATCACAGGGAGAACAAAGAGCTTTGTTCTGTTTTACTTTTAATTTAAATGGCCTTCTCTGCCCCTCCAACCACCATGCATTTTGCAAAGCCTGCAAGGATCATTTTGATGTCAGGCACCAAGGACCAGCAGGCAGGTTAACTTTTAAACACACAAGATAATATTTTAAGCTTTTCAGTACGTTTTAAATTTTATGCAATGTGGTGGGAGTCGAGGTTTGTCAAGGTCTGGTGTGATGACTACAATTACACTGCTGTAAGGTTAATACATCATATTTGAGAGGTTATAGTTGTAGAAAAATGTTAAAGCAATCGTAAGTTAACACATATTGAACATTATTCCTCTTTTGAATTTTAATTAGTCTGAGGATACATCATAAAATGACCAGAGATTCAACTAAAAATGTACATTAAATCCAACATTTAATTCTAGAATCATTACTTGTGCTGTTTATCCCATTTAAAACACCTGTAGCAGTAAAAAAAAAATATGCTATAGAATATGAAGAGTGGCTTGAGATTGTGTGCTGGTGATGAAGGTTACATCAGACATTTATTGAAAAGGTCCCAATTTCACTTACATGGCCACTGAAATTGAAAGCTTTACAGAATTATTGTGAAGGTGACATCTTCCTCCCTGTCACATGCCTGTATTCCTTCTTTATCCTCTCCTCTCAAATCAGCCTTGCACATTTAAAAGCCTAGGCAAAATTTGAACTCTTGTAAGTGACACTGCCAACAACCTTCCAGATCGCTTCATTTAGTGACAGAAGGCCAAGAGTGCCATCAGTGAACACTTCTGTTTTTAGTACTTTGATTGTTTAATCACACAAAAATGTGCTGTCATGTTGTATTCTCTGTTGTAGGCTCATGTCTGCTTATTAAAAGTTCAGTATGCATCTGCTACTTTTGTTGGGTTAGTTTCATGGTACATGTATTATTCTGAATATGAAACTATACCACAGCTACATTAGCATGATGAGTCATAGACCTTCCCCGGTGTTTCTGGAACTCAGTCTCTTTTGTTAAGATTGATGGTGATATCGGAAATGACTGGGTTCAATGTTTTGGAAATGAAAGTGTCTGAGCAATGCTAGGCCAGTGTTGACATGAAAAAAAGGCTTTTGTGTTGGCTGTCATTTGTGTAACCCTGTGTTCTTAGCTGTGTAGAACACTTTTTTTTTTTTTTTTTTTTTTTTGCCAAGGTTGAGAATCTGGAGTATTGAATTTTCCCCACCAAGTGTGTGTCACCTGCAAGTTAAGCTCCATCTCATTTCTGTGCTCCTGTCATCACTAGGGACAAGATTGACTGTAATATAATGCTTCAACTACAGTTATGTCAGAGCTTAGGATATCTGCCATACTATCTTAAAAAGACTATTATGAACTCAGGATGGTGCAAAACAAAGCATACAGTGATATGTCATTGGAGCTGAATAGGCCAAAGCCATCAATCAGATGTACTGTTGTTCCATAAACCTTTGTCTGCTGGAAATATATGAAATGAAATAACTTAAGCAGGTATCCTTATTTTGACACTGTGTACAAATTAGGTGTCTACCAGCTGATAAGACAGTCCACTTGCTGCTGTACTTTGGATAAATGACAAAGATGCTTCTTTTGTTGCTGCACCTGGCCAAGAAATAGTCCAGCACATAATCCTATGGATCAAAGTAACAAAATGTTACATGTTATTTAGTGAGCTTTAGAGAAAATAGTAGGTGGATTTGCTTACCCTTATACTGAGTCAGGTTGTCTGTTTCCCCAAGCTCCAGTCTTTATATTTACTGTACAGATCTAAGAATGGTATCAGTCTTCTCATCTAACTCTTGGTGAGAAAGAGAATACGAAAGTGTATTTCCCAAAATGTCAAACTGTAGTTCTGTGGGAAGTAATCCATTTGAATAAGAGCAAGACTACAACAAAGGCATACATTTTTATTAGAGAAGAAAGTGTTTTTGCTATATTTCCTGTTGGATTCAGTGAAGCCCTTGGGAGCCAGCCTGAACTACCTTAGCTTTTCCTGCCAATGTGAAAGGGCAGCGCTGATACCAAGGTCCTCCTGGATCACTAAACTCTTCATACTGTCACACAGAGACCGGTCATAAACCCTCTGTCACTTGTATCCGCAATCTCATTCTTTCAGTCACTACCCAGAAACCTCGTGACCATAGGTCAGGGCCAGATGGAAGACTGATCAGAAAACCAAGAGCGTCAGCTGATGCACAAAATCTGTGGTTAAGCTCACTGTCCCTCTTACTCCCACTCCCTGACACACCTGAACTCTTCTGCTTGGATCATGTGACCTCATTAATGGAGCAGCCCACCATTTATCTGCGAGAGAACCATGCTCTTAGATATAGAGGTGCTGCCGGCACCTGACAGTCGTCTAAAATGAATGTATTTTTCCTCGCAGAAATGCAAATTTATGCGGCAAAAGCCCTCCAAAATCTAATTAGATCATCTACTATAGAGGACTGCAAGACAGGTTTCTAGGGGAAACCTGTGGTGTAAGTATTAGGTTTCTGGCATGTATTGTTCTTGAGTTATTATGTTCTCAAGACTGTGCCCACACAGACAGATGCCACAGTGATGCATAAAGTCCCACACCTATTACACTGAAATGAGACACAATGTGTAGCAGTCATTTCGCACTTTATTACTACACAAATGTCATCTGGTTTTGCCATGCTCTTCTCAGGAAATGGAGCCGCTGGTTTGTGTTTATTAATAAACTTTAACTATCGTCATCCTCATGAATTAAAAACAGAAATTTTGAAAATGAAATTTGAAAATGACCAAATACTTGGCCTTAAATGCATTAAAATGAATTGTCTATCCATATTGTTCACACAAAAGTAAGACATGCTTCTGCTTATCTGTATTCTGGTTCACATTTTTAATGTTGCGTTCTATAAAATCTGCGCTTCTTCGATTTTATGAATCCCACAAAGAACCTTGTATTTAAAAAGTCACATATTAGTATTCATCAGCTGCTTAGAAGGATGTGCTTTTTTTCAAGGGAATAAGAAGTATTGTGTAGAAGAAATATTAATGATAAATGTGGCAACACAGTTATCAGAAGAGAAGCCGTAGATACATTTTGAATTTTTAAACTTTGGATTTGCGGTCTAATTATGAATATGCATGAACTTACACTACTGGTTTCATCTTTATAATAAACAATTGAATAAACCAATTTCTAAAATGGAACATGACAAATATGCTAAAATAAAAGGAAGCAACATAATTTTCCTGTTGATAGTCTGATGTCACATCTATCAACAGGACAATTATCTTAAAATAAAGCATATTTCATTGTTTGAAAGTACCACAGTGTTTGAAGAAGATTTCAAATTGCCAACACTGACGCGTGTTCTTTTTTAGACTCTGTCTTCCTCTGTTTCTTCCAGGTCTTTTTTTAAACCAGAGAACCAGTGCCATTTTGGAAACATCTAACAAGATTAAGAGGTGAGTGCCACATAACTCTCTCATCCATGTCTACCCGTTTGAGAGCCAGAAAGAGGCCATTTCTATGGAAATGCAATGTTTACACGCATGGAAGAAGTCTATTATCTGCCATTTTGAAAATGTTAAGAGCACAGTTCTTCCTGGGGTTTCTCCCTCATATTGCTCTCAGCATTTTCTTCCTTGTTTTTCTATATTTTTTTTCCTGTGCTCTTCCAGAGGAAAAACAAATGGTGTAAATGTCCTTGCACCTGATTAAACACAAACCCTTTCTTTCTCTCCCATCTATTTCACTAGAGCAATATCTCACTAGTCAGACCCCCCCACCCCCCCCACCCCCCCAACCCCCACCCCTCAGGAAGTACTTCTTCCAGAAGCTGAATGGGTCCTTTTTCACCTTGAAAGCATTTAAATGGAGTTGGTAGGACTGAAGCCTTCTCTTTCCACTCTAGCAAGGTGTGTCAGGAGTTCACCGGTGTTTTGTGGAGCGTGAAGGTATACAGAAGAAGCACCGTGTCCACTGCGAGAGAATAAAGTGATAGTAATGCAACACCACTCATCTCCAAGAAAGAAAGCTCCATCTCTTGAGGAGATACATGTTGTGATGTCTAGATTTGAATTTAAGAGTCTTTTGCACGTAACTTCAAAAGTGTCCCAAGAGGTATGGTACAGTTTGAGATTTAAAGAACTGTTTTGATCCAGAAAACCACAGTAACACACGAGCTAGAAATAACCCATATGCTGGAGGCAAATGTTATAACTATTTTTTTTTCTAATCATCTTTGAAATTTTCTTTCTTTGTGGTTGTTGTTTTGGTTGCACTGGTATTCAGCTATTGTGTCACCGCCTCTTGGGTGCAGAGGATCCTTCCTGCCTTCACAGACTCAAAGATACAAAGGGCAACATTTCAGGGTGATGGCCAATGCCCTCTGTCCTAAAACAGGTGGTGTGCCATACAGTGAACTCTCTTCACATGTGATGGTTGACACAACCTTTTTTTAAACTGTAGGTAGCTGCAAACAAACAATAAAGCCTACTTTATGAGCTTCATCCTACTAGTGAACCTAGTATGAACCAGACCATTAGTGTGTGATGATTTTTCAGTTAGTTAGTGATCATACAACCTGGAAGGTTTGGTGGCCGGCCACTGGAAGTATAAGAATACTAGCCTACCGTTTGACCACACATTTTCATGACTTGGTTCGAAGTCTAGTCTGTGAGGTGATGTGTTGGGACTGTTCAAGCAGGAAATCATCCAAATGGATTTGCTCCTTGAATAGTCAGCTGCACCTTCCCCACTTCCACAGTCAGATTGCAGCTTGCTCTGACTGGCTGTATTTGTAAGGAAGCACAGATCACATGTTTCCCTGACAGCCATGATATCACACCCACACATTATCCTAATTACTCGTGGAACTCAGCCAATCTGAACAATAGGGGAGATGAGCAAGGCAGAAAGTAACCACAGGCCCCAAAGGCCCTACTTATTGCTACTGAGAGATCATAAAAAAACACAATATAACATAAAACTATAATTGATATCAATTTATAGCCCAGTACCATACATCATGTGGAGCAGTTTGAGAGTCAGAATGACTCAGTAAGACCGGTAACACACTCAATCATTCAATTAATTGGTTTTAACATTGATGTGAAAAGTTTTTGCACAGTGGAGCTTAAGGCCATAATTTACAAGATTTAGAGTTTTTTTCTCTGTCCTGTATTTGACAGCTTTCTTTGTTGAAACAAGATATTAGTGTGGTAAAATAGTAAATGTACTAAGCTAAACACAACATTATCAGTTTGCCAATGAAATTCCAAAACAGGTTCAACAAATTTTACAAAAGCAAAAAGAACCTTGCTTCTTTTTCTACTCATTGCGTTATTAGCTTTGAAAATAAACCCAATCGCAGCAAAAGTGTTAGTGTAAAATTATGATGCTTTAGTTTAAAATGCTGTGTGATACATGCATCACTGTGTCTTTCTAAACTGCTTTATTCGTATGTGGTGTGAAAATACACAGATCACTGGTTGAAATTTCAAAATTTGGTGCCGTTTCACGTTTCGCTGTTAGACAGAGGTTTGTCACTTGTATGCAGGTTTGGGCTTTGTGGTCAGGACACATGTCTACTCTGTCTACCCTCACTACGGCTGAGCATGCCTGGTGTTGAACACACTGTCACACACACCATCTGTTACCTCCAACACTCCTGGCTTGGACAAACATGGTTATGAGTAGCTAATGGTGCGGACAAAACTTGTGACCTTGACACTGTCTCCTATGTGTGATCAATAGAGAGAAAGAGAGGCAGATTGATGAGAGTCAGTAGCCCTTTTGGTTTGTGTGAGAAAGGCAGCAGAATCCCACGTTGCCTGGAAACATGCTTGTCTCTGTGTGTGATGAGAGATGGAGTCTTTCTCTGCCTCCCTTATCTTATTCAACTTCAAAGATAAACATCAAATCACCTCACTCAATAAATGTACATTCTCTTTATTTTTTGACCTTACGCAAGACATCAAATGCCATTACGCAACTGCTTATTCCACATGCCATTTTGTCCCTCGCCTCTCCATTTTAAAGCTATTTTCAATCACACAACCATGTGTGTGAAAGTACTTTTCCTAGATGTATTAGGCTTATTTTCAGAGGGTGTTTTAATTTGTGTTCAGAAGTGAGGTGTCACGAAGACTGGCTCAGTCAAAGATGATTGACATGTCTAAAGGAGAACTCATTTCTGTAATGTATGGTGTTCATTCAGAGCATTATAATTTGCAAAAATACCAGTTTGGGTTGATACATCATAGTGGTGTCTGACTTTATACAATTTTAGCACAGCAAGAAAGCATCTCATATTATTTATTTGGTGGAACATTTTACTTTATAAGTATAATATGTTTAATTTTAAACATGTTTAATTTGGGGCTTCTTAATGGACCATTTAGGGTGTTCCCTCTGCAGGATAACATGAAAACAAAATCAGGGATGTACAGTTAGTAATATGGTAACACAAAAACTGGTAGTGTCATCTCAGCTCCAACCAGCAATCTGCACTGATTTTAAATCGAATACAAGGTGAATTGTGAATGTTCACTTGCAAACCTTGAACAATTAGATACAATACGTTTGTATCATATAAGGAGCTTGTGACTGTATACAATAAATGCAGCAGCCTAGAAGATGTAACCAAATCCCATAAGCTTAATGCTTTATTCTAAAATCTCACAGTCGTGTTATTGAGATGTATTACCAGTTTTTGATGTAATCCTGGCCATAAATCCAAACAAAACAGTGTAATTCCAGTGGTTTCAGCATAGCATGTGTGTCATTAAACTCTTGCACACAGTATTGTTAATCAAACTTCATGTCTATAACTCTTAATTGTGACATTGTCACTTGATGATGCTCAGTAATCATCTTATTTGTCATTGTCAGAACTCACCATGCTAACCCTTGGTTACATCATAGTACTAACCTTACTATTTGTGTTTTAGATTCATTATAGAGTTCCTCTGTCTATTACTCTGAATTCTCTGTGGGAAGAGATAAGCGATTAATACTAACATGTCTTTTATTGTGAGTTCTAATGATGAATTGCAGCATTACTGTGCATCAAGTCATTTGGTACAATTAGCACGAACCGTGTTCTTGAAGTTCCCTTCTCACATCATTAAAGTTCACCTTGATAGATTTTGTAAGGTTATTAATTTCTTGAAAAGCCTATTTATTATCTCCTCCTTGCACTTCTGAAAGAAAGGATGTGCAATGGGTTCAGGTCACATCAGAATACAATCTGAAAAGTAGTTGTTGGTGATGAGTAACTTCACTGTATTGTGGTGTTTCTGGAATGGGAATAAAGAGCTATTTTTCCCCCCTCCCAAAATGCCACTTAACTGTTCCTGCACTTCAGTTTTGTTAAAAGCTTGCACTATTGAGGCAAAACCAAAAAAAACTTATTGAGAGGAAAGCGGTCTCCATATTGTCATGAATTGATGTGCTGCCATAAGAACAATCTGACTGGAAAATTCTATTGAAAACATCATTCTCTGATGGATGAGATCTATCAAATTTAAATGATTGAGTTCACGTTACACCCCCTTCATATAGACTCGATTTAGCCATCGTCCACAATTATTATTCAATCTACTGCTGTGAACACAGTGCCAAAAATGGTTTAATTTCACCCTCCGGATCAATAGCACCTGATACAGCCCATCTCACTCTCATCTCGAGGCGAGGCACTGCATTTATAATACAACTGACAATATTGAGCAGTATTGACGACAAGGCAGGATAAGCACCTCAGGCAGTGGGCAGGAATGAAGTGCCATTTCTTTACAGCTGTACACCTTTTGTAATAGCTTTTTCAACCATGAACATGAAAATAAAATTCCAGCTAGTAAAACTGAAGAGCTTTGTTTAAATTATTTTACTCAACACCCATTGTGGTTTTGGCTGGGTGGTGCAGACCTGTCCATATAGCACAAAGGGTTAGGAGGAAAAAAAAACAAAAAACAGAATGATTTCTACAGATATGATTCATCAACTCTGCAAGAGCAGATCTGCAAGACAGAGGAGGAATGTTTGTTTGTTGGCTCCGGTGACAAATCTGCTGTATCTCTAGTCACAGGTGCAGTGTTGCATACAGGGGCATTTGCTTGGGGGATGTAAATTTTCTTTTTACTGAATTGCCTTGATTTACTGAATGTGTAAAAGTGAACATGGCAGACTATCCATAATGTGTGCATCGTACAGTGTCCTGATGCCGCGTGCTAATAAAATATTAAGGACAGATGACAAGAAAGGAAACACAGAAACAGCTCTGTGCAATTAAAGGACATTTAATGAGTTCTTTATTTGTTATCTCCTATTTGATTAAATTATACTTAAATAATAGTTACATAAATACACCAAAGTTAATGTTAAGACACCAAATCTGTCCATGAATCACATTAATAATGAAAGAAATAAAACAGAATTTGACCAACAAAATGACCAAAGCAGCATACGTTGCTTTAAATGCATTCTGGTCATGCTGCAAAGATTGTGTCTGGTGAAATTAGCTACTTGTGTTAAAAAGGGAAAGAAACTCAGTACCACCATCCAATTGTCCAGTGTGTGGAGTGCTACTGAGATTCAGTACTCAGATCTATTGTGTTACTGCCTATGTTATATTCGTCGGTTAGTTTCTCCCAGGGCAGCGGAGTGGAGAGGAGGGGCTGAGCTGTGCTGCACCGTGCAGCAACTCACCTCTGACAGAACCCCATCTCCACCTTCCATCTCGCAACTTGTCCCGCGCGAGGATGGATGCGTTTCCCCGCGGTCGGACCCGGTAAAGTGTCAGAAGAATGCGGTCGGACGGGGGAACCGTCAGTAACTGGAGTGTCTCTGGGCGTCGGTGATGTTTGCAATTGGTGACTGCAGAAATTTCCAACGCGTCGGCGAGTCGACAGACCACTGCCTGCTGGAGCGCTCTTGGAGAGGAAGAACGGACATGTGAATGAGAATGATTTCCATCAGCGGCTGATATAACTGTTTTCTGGGCCGTTGTAGTTCACTAACTTGAAACAGTTAATTGTCACAAAGTCGCACAAGTGAAAACAGGACTGATTGATTAAAAGATTAATTGATTTTTTTTTTTTTTTTTTTTTTTCCCGCTTGAGGAGGAATTCATGCGCCGATAGCTTACGGGGCCAATATGCCAGAATGGGTCCTCTACAGTATTTATTTCTCTGTGGACTTCTGTACACCCAAAGCGACGGTAAGTTTATGAATACGTATAGAACTAAATGATATGGGTGAAAGTATATCTTGCTCCACATTAAGCACTGGAAAAAGCACACTAGGCTGGGACCTGAAGCGTGCTCGACCCATGGTCTTACCAGCTGAAGCGCACCAGGGAGATACGGAGTATGGTATCCCACATGATTTACAGTGAATTTGCTGTTCGTCTTGAATTTGTGTGTAGAATCACAGAGGCACCATGCCAATGCGCCATATCATACTTGGTTAGTTATGTCTCGGGATAAGGCATTGTGCCAGGTCTAATGTTTAATGGCATAGGTAGACGGAAGTTGTTGTTTTATTCATAAGGGCAGTCTTAATTGAGCACATTTGTTACTTGAATAAAATCTTTGACAGCTTTTAAATTGCCAGTATTTTCAGGGGTATTAAAATGTGTTTGAAATGTGAGTTTGGAATTTGAGTCCAGTTAGCTACACTTAACTTTTGTCTGTATTCTCAAAAGAAAGAGGCCTTAAATTATTATTTAATCAGTTGGAGTCTTGTTGAAAACTTCTATTTTTTTGTCAGATCGTACTAACAGTTTGCTTTATATTTTTTTCTATCTTGAGTCATATTCTGTGTGGCCTAATGCTCAGGTTGCTTTGGCAGATGACAGGGCTCCACTAGGTCCAAAAGCTGAAATGTCTAATGTGCCATAGAGAATATGCTTACTCACATAGTCTGGAAATCTACCCTTTACTGTTTGTGTCTAGGGCTTACTCATACGATAGAAGGACCTATTGTACATGTGTACAAACGTATGCAGCTGCACCTAAGAGACATATCTAAGATTCTTGACAAGAAGTGTTGTCCTATCATGCAGTGTGTTGTAATAGCTTGTCCCCTGCAGCCCATAGAACATAAATCTGTGTCAGTGGAATAAATGCAGTGCAGGTGTGATCAGCACATAAAGTGGGCCTGGATATGGGTGGTTTCAGGACATGTGAATTTCTGTGTGTAGCTAGTCCATGTGGTACAGAGCACACATGCAGTCAAAAGCGAAGCAGTGCAGTGGCTCAGTTTTTGTTGACATAATCTCGGGGAGGTGTTGGTTGAGTTCTAAGGTAATATTGGAGAGTGCTTATTCTGTTTGACTGCTGCTGACAGGTTTCACCCCATTTTCCAGGGTATATGTAGTACATTAATAACTCAATGTGCATTTCACCTGTTTTGATTTAATAGTCAAAATACAGAAACCTCTGGGAGAACTTTCAACTGACCGTGTCTGTGGCAACAATGTAGGTAATCCATGATCTATGAGACTTTGCAATCTGTGTACAATACCATTTATGATACACTGGCAGTGTGCCCGTCTTGACGGCTTGTATCTATGCTAAGTCATACTCATTTGAAATTTGCAGGGCTCACACTGACTTTGTGGTTGTGGCATTTCAAACTTAACCTTTAAATGACAGAAAGAACCTGAAAGACTTGTGCTCTTTACTTGACTGTCAAATGAATCTTATGGTTATAAGCCTAAACCGAGTTCCTCTGAAGTATACAGTTAGAAAGATGTAACCCCGAAGTGACTTTTACCGGAGTGCCCTCTTTACAAGGCCTAACAAGTTCCTGACTATGATTTTTTTTTTTTTTCTGAAAGACCTTGAGTTTCAGCCGTCCGGTTAGCTCAGTTGGTAGAGCGCGAGACTCAATTTCTCGGGGGTCGTGGGTTTGAGCCCCACTCCACCTCCCATGGGCCCACCACGCCACCACCCGTGGGAGGTGCCATAGGACTTCGGTGTGTTGTGGACTGGGCGGCAGTCGCCCCCGCGACCTGGGGCTGGACCTACATAAGCAGCAGATGATGACATGACCTTGAGCTTCAGCTTCAGCACCATGGATAGATCCACATTAACAGAAAAGGATTTGATGCTTAACAAACTGAAGGAATCCTTGACAGAAAGATAAGTCACATTTTGGCCAAAAAAAAAGAAAAAATTCTAAATGTATCTTTACCCAGAATCTTTATTTTAAGACTCCAGCCAATTATAATTTAATTCATAACTTGAACAGTTAGTAATACAGAACTATTCAACTGTTAAAATGTCAACGTTTAAGTCTTTAAAATAATTGATTTTCTATCCAGCTTATTGGTATTCAGGGTCATGGGGTGCTGGAGCATGCTCTGAGCAGAAAGCAGGCAAAGTCCCTGGATGGGTTGCCAGTCCATCACAGGGCTAACAGCCTGACAGGACCCTGCAGGTCCTTCTTGCTGTTAGATGACAGTACCAACCACTGAGTCAATGTGCCACCTACAACTTAAGCCATCTAATTTAAATTCTGTTGTTTGAAAGCATAAAACTCTACATTAGCACAGTGGAAACTGGGTAATGGGAAAACCAATTATAAGAAGTCAGTGTTAAACAAACGCTATGTTTGTTTGTGCATTATTGTGGATCCACACAAATGTTATTTACACTGGACACATTTGTATAGAGTTTTAAAAGCATGTTAAAAACATAATGTATCACCATGGTTTGGTGTGTTGGCACCAGCTAATGGAATTCTTTTTGTCAACAAACCTCTTAACATTATAGGCTGTCACATCAATTTTACTCACATTTGCAGGTTTATTCTGGTTGCTAGCAGCCAATCATCATGGTTGCTTTACAAGAGATTGTGTAACATATTTTCATTTATTTATATCTTATTCATTTCTTTCCCTTGTGACAGTCCGAAAACTCTGTTTTAGTGACTCGAACGTCACACTTTAGGTTTGTTTGCATGCACACAACAGAAACAGATATTATAATGTGCTCATACACCATGAAACAGATGAGAGTTGTGATGCTGTCATGTCTGTAAACAAACGCAGTGACACTACATTTGGGTCATTCCAGTGTGACATTTAGAGGTGGAACTCATGATACGGCACTGAACGGAGCCAAGGTGTTCACACGGCAAATAAATGGAAAGGATGAGCAGAGTGAAGGTTGTTAACTGGGTTGCGGTTACACAAAATTGTGACATTATCCTTATCAGGACGGTCAGGATTACACAGTCATGACATTTGCTGAGGATTGACTATCAAATACTCAGGTTAAAATCAAAATATTATCTATGTTAATATAGTAATGTAGCCTTTAAGGAGGAAAGAGAATTGTGAACTTTGCATATCCATACTATTATAACACAGTGAAAAATCCAGCGTAGCAGTCGCTGTTATAGGCCCACTGAGACAACATGTTTGATGATGTCAGTGTGTGATGGAATGTGTTAATGAAAAAGCTAATGAGATGTAATGACTCCTCAGCTCCTGTCTGTGAAAGTAAATATGGGAGCCTGAGTGTAGTATCATGGATTACTGCGCTGTCAGTAACCTGACACTAATCAACTTTCATTTCAGGCACCATAATGCAATTTATACTTATTTTATATGTTTTATTTTACCAAACACATTCACACAATCACAAGTCTGTGTAGATCTGATGTTTAAAAGCACTGGAAATATGTTAGTGTGAGATGAGATTTATAAACTATTTACTAATTTGTTCCTTGTTTTCAGAGATATGACTCAACATTTCCTTCTGTCATCTTATTTTAATTGTATTTTCTTTCATTCGTTATTTTTATTTTGGTGATACTCGGTAATATGCTGGCAATGCTTTGCTGTTGTTTTGCTGATCATCCATAGCTGCTGTTGCTCCTCATGCTAACTAAATAGTTCACCTAGTTAATCCCAAACATACTGCTGCTTTAGTTAATGTACAAAAAATTAAAGTACATTATTCATGTAAATATTTTCACTATCACTTTAACGGGACTTTTTACTCTATTGCATCCATGTAGGGTCTCGTCTTCGCCAGGAAGACTTCCCTCCCCGCATTGTGGAGCACCCCTCTGACCTCATTGTGTCCAAAGGGGAACCAGCCACTCT
>JBBMJY010000004.1:6773418-6789209 GCA_037833715.1 Toxotes lorentzi
ATATTAATCCAAAATTTAACTGTAGCAGAGTGGAACATTAAACATAGTAATGTGTTAGAGATGGATAATTGTAGACAGTAAACAGCAGCAGGTCGGTGGAGCCAGGACCACACATGCCCGCACCCAGTAGAATCTGCCTGCCCCATGCTTATCTAGTCGCAAACAACTTAGGAACAAGAGCTAAGATATATTTATTTTGTGTACTACAATAAAAAAGTGGCAAACATTGCTAATCACCATGCGCAAAATACCTGTGTGAAGAAGCAAAACATTAATTTTGTGTTATTATCAACGTGATTCATTTTTAGGCTGTAGAGGTTGACAATTAATTATCTGAATATAACCTCTGCTTGTGTTGTGGCTCTTAATCCCTGTCCTCACTCTCTGCTTCTGCGTTGTCTTCAGTGATGGGAATTACTTTGAACCACTCAGCAGTGTAGACTTTCCAGTCAACAACATTAGCCTAATTGGCATAATTTGAGAGCCAAAGGCATGTTTTCTCCAGGCATGAAATACTGTTCATTCGCAAAGTGAATGGAAGGAATCGTGTACCCCCACTTCCATATTTGTTCTTTAACTGACATACACCATGTGGGCAGTGGATTAGAAAGTGCTTGTGTTTGTTCAAGCATCCAGTAGATCCAGGCATGAGTTCTGGGTGAGATTTTTGTCGGTTTACCAGAAATGAGGTTGCGGTTAGCCGTTAATATTATTTAGGACCTAGACAGTGCTGGTGGTGGGATTCTGGAAATGTAGTACACCACTCAAGGTTCAGGAGCAGCTCCTTTGGGAGGCATTCTCTTGTGTTTTGGAAAGTGGCAAGTTGCCATTAATCATGAATTTCACTCTCACCCATTGACAACGTTCAAAGTTAGTGGCTGCCAGCCGTGTGTGTTCCCAGGCAGATTGTCAATGTTTTCTGTGAGTAGATAGGTTGGCCACATTGCACCATCTGTTGCCAGTCCAACAGCCCTCATGTGTACTTATCCCCTGTTTGCCTTCCTCTGCCTTGCTCGCGATAAGCCGGTACTGGGTTGAGTTTTGTAAACCCAGCTGATCAAAACTGATCTTTCTCAGCTATTAAGGTGTCGAAGATACGTTTGTGTTTTTAGTGATCTTTGGTGTTATTATTACTGTATGCGTTCTCCGTTCTCTCACTCAGCTCTCATCTTCATGTTAACCCATACTGATTGAATTAAGATGAATTAGCTAGTTCATTATTTGGACATTATGATGCAATAAACAAAATAAACTGGGGAGATGCACTACATTTTTCTGCTGTTTCACTAAAATCAGAATAACACATGAGAGAGCAAACACTGTAAAGTCCCCTTGAGCCAAACCAGTGAAAGTTGAGAGATGCAGAGATGCTGCAGTAAAAACACTGTGATGTATCTTTCTTCCAAATTTTACCATAATTCAAGCAGTGGTATCTGATACAGTGTATATGAAGGGACAAATGTACAGAGAAACATCATTATTAGTTGTGGCACATGCTATATGTATAGGAATAGATAAGTGTATTGAGATTATTATTTCCTGTGCTTTGTATGATGGGTATCTAGTTTGATTTGTGGTAAAAGAGCTGTATTTCAAGCACAGACACAGCTAAAGATGTGTAAAGCTGTCCATATACCTGTGCTACAAGAGCATAATTCTTTAAACGCCTCAGGCAGTGATTAAACCAGAAAATGGTTAGCTATGTCCCCCCATTCATATTTGTTATCCCAATCAGACTGAGGCACTTTTTGTAGTGGGAGCATCCTGCTGTTGCTAGGCAGCACATGTAATCAGCTATCAATTACTTGTGTGCTATATTGAGCCACACTTAACTATTTACAGCAGCTACGTTAAGGTGATCAAAACATAGCAGCCAGTGAAACACAAATCTAAAATTGTATCCAAAGGTTCAAGTGCAACACTATAGTTCCTCTAAACCTGATATTGTTTATTTTGTGGCAATGTTTGTCTGTAAAATCAGGTACTGTTGCTCTGGGTGGTCAGTAATAGCCTTTTTTTCCCCATTCCTGTTGTTGACAGTGCACTTGGGAAGGCCCTGAGCTCTTAGAACCATTTCCCAGGACAATTAGAGCTCTTGTTTAGAATCACACAAAATACATAAATCCTATAAACCCTTTTAAATTAATTAGAAAAATGTGTCATCCAGTGCTTAGAACCTTGTCCAATGTAATTGCGGTCTTTGATTGAGACTCCATGATTTGACAAAGTACTTACAGTTATGTGGTCTGTGGTTTTCCTTTTTTACAGATTAGTTATATTCACAATAGCTTTAATCCTGCTGTAATGTACAGTTGATTGCCATCTGTGTACTTACCTCAGTTAGAGTGGTTGAATCCCAACGAACTATTACTGTCTGTAATTGCTATTTGTGCAGTAGTTGATTATAATGGCATATTTGCCTGTAATATGGCTGATGAAATAGCCATACAATCTTTTGAATAGCTCAATATGGTCTTTTTGTCAGTGTTGTATCAGTTTCATACCATATAGGAGATTTATTTTCCTATGTTTAAGGTGGTCTCATGCTTAAAACTGTGCAAATATAGAGGTGGCCAGGGCAAGCAAGTGAAACTAATTTATGCATATTTTTTGGCTGAAGACAGTGAGATAAGGGGCTAGCATCTGGTGCTAACTGGACCATGTTCACTCCTTGGAGGTCTGTGCATTATGAGGTTCGGTAAGTTAGCTAAGGGCTAGCATCTGTTGTTAATTGGACCATGCAAACACCTTTAAGAGCTCTGGTGCACTTTCTTACAGTTGGTTGGAAGAAACATATGCCTGGTGTGAAGAAGCATGCTAATTGGATTTACTGTGTTGAAGCTTGTTGTAGGTTTCTAATTCTTTTAAGAAGCTGTATGTATGCGTAAATTCCAGATGCATTTCAACATGTTACATTTTAGAGTCAATTAGTGCCATTTTAATAGATTCACTCCAAGATTTATCTATGTTTCCCACAGTGGTTTTCAAATGAAACCAATATGTATTACACCCTGGTAGATGCTTTGAGCTGGTCACGCCAGTCCTAATATATGACATCAATTAAAACAGGTGATGATGTTTTGTCAATGGGCAACTTGACTTTAATTTGAATTTGACTTTAATGTGTTTGTAGCATTTCTCTATAATAATTCAAATTAATCCATATCTCTCCTTCAGGTGATGTGAATGTTAATATTTATTCAATTTTAATTCAGTATATCTGATTTTCCATCAAGAAGCAATGTCAATTTAGTCAAAGAAAATATTATATATTATGATATTATTTTATTATTATTATATAAAGATATTTGCTGATGAACAATTTTCCATGACAAAAGCTAGAGTGCTAACTTAATAGAAAATAGTCTATTATGGCAAAAACTATGATTAACAGTTTAATCATAGTTTAGTCATTTGGCTCAATGTTATGCACAGTTGATTTTATTTTCTTTTTCATTCACCCTCGTATGAATAATTTAACCTTCCTGCATATTATTGTTTTATTAAATGCATCATCAAGTTCAGGAGTATTGTTAAAATTCCTACAGAAGAGAAGACACAACTTAAAACTACAGTATCTCCGTGCCTAATGACAGAGTTCATGAAATAGTACAACTTGACTAAAACATAAAAAAATGTATGACTGAAACTAGACTAAATTATTTTTACTTTTAAAACTAGCAATGATAAAGAGGTTAAAATGTATGAAATTAACAGTTTAGAAGTGTTATTACAATTTATTTGGCTTCTGGGTTGATGGATGCTGTTAAGTCCAATTTAATGACAGCTGCAGTCAGTGCCATCTATTAGTATAACAGTGGTTGTGCTTAGGAAGTTGTTGGCAAAACTCTGGTAAAGCTCACATTGGGTCAAGCTGCTACCATGCACCTGTCATAGCCTGCGACTGAGGATCCCTGTCATGAATAAACCAAATATTCCTGTCTGCCTGTAGTTAACTGCCCACAGATTGAAAATCCTCCATCAAAACAGTGTGGAAGGGTGCAGCTACTCTGTCCCTATCTGACAGGCATTACTTCTCACACAGTGAGAAAAAAAATGTTTAAACCTGTCAAACCTGTCTAAAGTTTTAATGCTTAAGTTGCACTAGTCCAAGAGAGGACTGTGTGTGGTGATACTGAATCCAGATATATTTATTTTTAAACAGAGAACAAGAAGTCATGTATATTATGCTGTATGTCCCAAGCATACCTAATTTACATTCACCAATGCTATACATACATTTGGCATTTGATAATTTTATTTTGTGTGTGCATGTTTGAGCTGGGATTTGGCAAAGACCATACTGCACAATCCATTTTCAATATGATGGATCACAAAATGATTCATTGCACGCCACTGTCTACCTTTCAAGGTAGTATATTGTGATGCCATACACAGTACATTATTGGCTATAATTTAATGCAGGCATGTTTCTACATTTGAATTTGAAATATGGCCATACATCTCCTTTTAGATGAGTTGGCGCTGGCTTAAGCTACTGCATTAGCAGACTTTGAATGAGGCCTTCGCGCTATTACTGATACAGCTGTAACTTATTGCTGCTGTCTACTGTGGAAGCTGCAGCTGGGTGTAGCCTTCTGTTTTCAGAAAGCCACATCAAGCCATGTTTTATAACCATTATATTAGGGTGTACAGAAGGGATTATGATGAAACAAAGTAAAGTCACATCAGTAATATTTAAACTGACTCCTAGCATGTTCGTGTGCTCATACAACATGTGTTTATGTACTCCTGTGTGACTGTGTGTGCATCTGAGTGTGACAAAATTAAGTCTTGTGTCTCAGCAAAATGATAATGCTACATGATTTTTGCTCTGCAGTGACTGAGGCACAATTTCTGCATACAGACTTGTCTTGGTAGGTGAGTAAGAGGGCATCTTCAGTTAGAGTTGTTACTACTGAAAAAAAAAAGAGTCCCAAGCACAAGCAGTAGTATTAAAATGTATTACTGCTATGCGCTTCTGGCATATTAACTAGGACTGGAAGATGATCATTGTGTTAGAATGTCTGTCTTTTGATGGTGTAATAGCACCAATGTGAGTGAGCTTATCCTCTCCCTTCAGAGGTCTCCAGTCTGGTTGGGGTGATGAGAGTGAAGAACATCACTAGCCAGCCAGAGGGGCTCTGTAGTCGGTTTATTATTCATGTGGCCTACCCAACATTCCACCCAATCTAGGCCAAAGCGCTGTTATAACTGCTAAATGTTACATTCCAGACGTCCGCTCGTCCATTCATTCACCTCCATCACATCGGTTTGCCCAGGAATCGTCCACAACTCCATCCACTGTGTTTTCTGATTCACAAGAAGTGGAGAGTGCCAGGGTCAGGGCAGCAATAAAACGACATCAGACTTCCCCAGTAGACACCTCAGTGGGTAAAAAGGAAAGTGAATATCCGGAAGCTTGATTAATTCATGAAATCTACTGAACGTAGTATCTTTCTTTTACCCAGCCCCCAACACCACACACTCAAGCATCTGTTTCCTCATGCTTTTTACCTGGGTTAGGTTATTTCATAAATAAATGCTCTATACAAGATAGAGGGAACACCATGGCCTGCCAATGCCTTTCATACCTGCACCCCAACGTGTGTCAATTCATTCTCCACTGTTGTACAGGGTGTAATAGCAACAAGACAGCAAATAAGCTTCCATCCCGTCTGACATGTGTCTGTTTGTGTAAAGCAAGCAGTGGTTACTGTTGTTGTTGAGAGGGTAGAAGGGTAGGAGTGGATGGCAGATGCACCAGGGGGTTATCTCAGACAGCTGTTAACCATCCTGCACTGCATGCCTTAGTGTTCAGAATCTGTGTGCTTTACTTTCTGTCCTTTACACCAAATTGTCTGTTTTGACCTCTTATTAACTTACATAGGCCTCTCGTTGACTGTTCTCATCTCCAACCTTCAAAACATCATGCCATTTGGTGTCCTTCATTTCCTCAACCCAGAGACCTTATCTAGGATTCTATAGCTTAGATATGTTTTCACATTTTGCAGAATGTACAAACCCATTTAGTTTTTAGGTTGTTATTATGGATCTACTGCTTCCCACCTCATCTCATTTTCGAACGCTGCTACTATGATCCATTTACTTACTGCATGGTGTGAGGACTCCTAAGTCCTTCACTGCAGCTGTAAAAATCCCTTATCTGAATTAAATGTGATAGGAAACACATGCCATGAGCCACAGGGTCTGTGATGGCTTAGCTTCATACTTAAAGACACTTTACACTAGTTCACAATAAAAGATGGCATGCCGTGTAATTGCATTTGTTGCCGCAGTGATTTTCTTTTTTCCTTTTTTTTTTTTTGCCAAAGACTCTTTTGAGAAAGGCTCTTTCGTTCACAACTAGTGTTTTTTAGTCACACAAGAGACTGGCCTGCCTGCTATAAAATGGTAGGAAAGGGTTATTGTACGCTGAATTGAGTGTAAATGTGAAGCAGATACAAGTCCAAGTGGATGTTGCACAATAGCAGCATTTTGGTAGATCAAAAGAGCCTCAACACTTCGCTATTTTCTCTCTTTACCTTTTCCAACCCTTTATAGCCCAGGCTGAGTGCCAGGGAGGGGAAGATGACAACAAAAATACTGAGACCAAATTCATATGCATGATGTCATTTGGCCATATGAAAATGAGAGAAGTCATAGCAATGTGTTCTTAACACTGCACCAGAGACCAGTGAGTCACTACTGTTGTTGAAAACAGGCTATCATGAAAATTTAACTGTACTTAAATGGGTTTTAGAAAGACAAAACAAGCATTTTGGCTTAAAGAATACAAGTACCATAAATTTGATAATACTCAAGGCAACAGCATGGAAAGGCATTTAATATAGCACTTGTGTTCCTGTGTAAAGGATGATGCTCTCATGGTTAGTGGGTTAGCTTGGTCTTATGCTCCAGTAGTTAATGTGCACTAGTCCATTGCTGCAGATGTTGTCCGCATGGGGACTGGAACTGAGGAGTGACCAACAGAGCTCAGCATGGGGAGGGATGGACAGTGTGTTCCAGAACAGATGTTTCCAGCCTTTGTGCGTTTGTCATTTGGGTTTTAATCTGGTCAGTGAAGGGCATTAGAGTATATAGAAGGCAAAGGGGAGGGATGCTGCATGCATCAGGAACCCAGCTGTCACCTCGTAAGGCCCCCTCCTCCCCTTCCAAATCCTAAATTCACTCCCACACTCAAGTTCCTCCCTGTCAAATCCATACCCCTGTACAAATGCAAACCATCTGAACAGCACACACTTTGTAATTGGCTCAGAATTAGGGCATGTGGTGTATTGTTGAACCTGTGGAGATTATGCATTATGCTTGAATCTGTGCAGATTATGCAGCACTGGGATATTATGCCTCCATTTTCTCTGATTGCATCTCCGTTTTATTTGCCTGCCCGTGCAATAGTGAATATCCCGCTGTTTTCATCCTTTTCTTCCTCCCTAATATTGTACCACATTCTCTTTTTACTTTCCTCTCAGTTCCCCTCTGTCGTTCTGCAGCCTCTCTTCTCCCTCCACTATTCTCTTTCATTCTCTCCTCTTCACTCTTCCCTCCTCCTCTCGGCCTCTTCTCCTTAGGGCCTCTGGCTGTCTCCCCACAAGTGATGTTCTTCTGGCCAGATGATGCATGCATATCTCTTGTGTCTTCTTGATGCTAACTCACGTTGACATTTGCACGGCATTGTGGGATTCTGCTCTCGGTCATATTTCATGTAATGATGAAAATGATGATGGTGATGAGGATTCAGGGAGGGGCAAAGGGGGTGTGCTTCTATTTTCTGCCCTTGTCTTTTCTTCAATATCAATCAGGGCAGTGAGATAAGATGGAAGATAATGGGTGTTCACAAAAAGTGTAGAAGGAATAACAAGTTTTGGTTTGGAGTTTTGGGTTGGGTTCATTTTCACTCTCAATATCTGTGGAGCAGTCCGCAACACAAAGAAGCAGCTCCCATCATTGCTGGTGTTAGTTCAATCGGTACTGAATTTCGAACTGTGCCACTTTCACAGCTGCTAATCCCTGGGTTGTTTGTTCTTATAGCTGATGTTTTGCTTTGTTTTTGTTTTGGGGGTTTTTTGCGCTCCTTCTGGGCAACCATGTTTACATGAACACCATGTTCCAATGAAGAGACAGGAAGTGAAAATCATCCCTAATAGCACAGCATTTTCCTTGCAAGTACGCTAACAAGGGGAAATGTGTTTCTAAGCAAAAACAGAGTGAGAGGGAAGCAGGGAGGATAAACACATTCAGGGAAAGAGGGAGGGGGTATGATTATTGGACTAACCCTGGAGAGAGAGGATGAATGAGGGCCATTGCAGACTTTTGGCCCTCCAGCAGTGTCTCCTCTGTGTGTGTGAGCAGTATATTTGTGTGAGAGTTAGGGCGAAATGCGGGTGGTAGTGTGCACATTTCAGGGACTTGCCGGTGTGCAAAGCTGTGTCAGTGAATATAGCATCTTTGGAAGAGAGATTTCTTCACAGTCTTTGCTACACCCTAATTAATCTGCTTAAACCTGCGAGGCCTGTCTCTAGCACTCTTACACATCAGAAAAGCCAGGCAGTTCAACCAGGATTTTCTCCATGGATGCCGGTGGAAAATCAGTCTAGCCCAACAGCTGACAGCTTTCTGTCAGAGTGTTCAAAAATGCATTTAAAGTAGAGACAACCGTACGCATCATCATTTCCCATGATGGATGTTGGGTGCCGAGGCAGTTATCACAAAAGGGCGTGAAGCCCCTGAAACAATCGGGTTGCTGGTTTGTATTGCCTTCTTGCATCTGCTGCCTACTGGATAACAAACAGTTCAATAGCCAACAAATGAAGCAGTTTATGGTCAGCAGTGTTCTTTTAGCCTTGCCCTAGGCTTTGGCTGTGATCCTGATCTTACACAAATCCCAGTGACAAAAGGGTGACAGTCATTTTTTTTTTTTTTTTTTTGCCTCTTTCACTCACTGTTACTGCTAGAGCTGTTGTACATAATTCTCCTTGAATATCCTTTAGACTAATTTCAACTATTTATGAAATCCATGGTAGGAAACTTAACTTAAACCCAACTTACTCTACTAACTTCATTCAAGCCTGCTAAGCAATATGGTCTTAAAGTAATATTTTTGCATTGTACCATTTCTACAGCTCCTGCTTGCCACAATAGGCTGCAGATTCCCATACTGAGGATCAAATCAGAGCTGGAGATAAGGTTTCAGGGTTTTGGTTGCACTTAAGCAGATTACAGCGTAACGATTGGTGAATAAAGGACTTATCACTGAAGCAAAAATTAAATGTCCAATAGCAGCTTGGCAGTGTGCTACAGTATCTACAGCACAAGAACCAATACAGTGCAGTGCATGTGCTATGCGCTAGTGTGTGTGTGATTTAGCAAATTAAACCTAATTTTAGTTCTATAAAGAGTAAATGAAAATTTTTAAACCTGCGACCTGCAATAATTTCCTCGTATGATTTTCAATTCAGTGTCAGTATGGTCAGTATCAAACAAGTATGTTCATATTGACCACATCAGTAAAATGTTCACAGACATTGTATTTGTTTTATTTGCCCAAATATCCGATCTTAATGACCACTTGTCATGAATACAGTGTCTGGTGTGACAGTTTTGTGCTTTGTACACCTTCCAGTCATTATTAAAAGTATCTCTTCATTAAAAAAAAATGTCTTTGAATGTAATCCAGCCAGGGATTACATTTACTTATTGTAGTGATGATGTATATGAGGTATATGAACATCATTTCTCGGAGACAAGGTTGTCGCAGCAATATTTCATGACCAATTTTACCGAACCAATCAAGGTAATTGACACAGTATTATGCTGCTTATTTAAATATGTTTGAATCTGTAGGGCTCCTTCTTGCTCAGTGTTGTAGTGTATTTGATATGATGTACGAATCACATGTAACAATGCCTCTTACTCAATCCACCACCTTAGTATGGTTTTGTGGCACTGTGGGAATCAAGAATTGATCGATTGTGATAGTGAATTAATAAATGAAAAGTATCAAATCCCTTTTAGTAATTCTGCAACTTTGAACTACATTCTTATGAGCAAGGGCTTGTTCAAGAACATTCAAATGGGAAAAAAATATAGAAGTGTTTGGGATATCAAGCCTTTTCCCATTCAGTTGCAAGGCAATTATGGTATTAACACTTGACCTGCCTGTTCTGTTGATTTGGAATCAAACATCTCTTTGGACGGTTGCTATCTGGCGTAATGAAAACAGCAGCTGAAGCATTAGCAATCACACTTATTAAACTTTGAGATAGTCCGCTCCAACTTGATTAACTGACATCCGAGTCAGACGTTTAAGTGCTAATGCTTTTTAGCATTGTTTGAAATGAAGGATCTAATTTACCATCCATGTGTAGAAGCGATTTTTGAATTTCTATTATAAGGAACACAGATAGTCTTTTTGGGCTTTTAACATAATTAATTTGTATTTTGACGTGTGCCACTTGTTGAGTGGAAAATGGATGAGAAGATTAACAAAATGACTCATTTGTGTAATTTGTTGAACCAAAAAGCACTGTGCAATTTAAGTGATGCATTTAGTAACCTGCCAATATAACAGTAGCTAAAGGGATGGGATATGAGAACAATATAAAGGGTGAAGACTAGAGCATTTCTCTGGTTTTGAATTTGCGTTTGTGTCACTGGATTTCCAAAGTAAACCAAACCTAGAGCGTCTGTTTTCCCAGAGAAGAAATGGATGCAGATATCAAAGCCTTTATGTTTAATTCAGTTATAAATAGGGCAATATTTCCACATATGTACAAGTATATTGATGTGTAGAAAGTGTAGTATAAGTGTAGTCCACAGAGGAACTGACATGACTCAGAAAAAAAAAAAAAAGCTGACCTAAGTGTTACAGACAGTACACATTTCGCAGAATTTGCAATTCAAGGTACAAGTTTGTGTGAGTGCACTAGTAAAAAGGCCATGCCTTTTCTCTGCCAGCTTGGCTGAGATTGCTTCAGATAACTACGTTCTATCATGACTCAGCTACAGCACAAGTCTATCCTTGTGCAGCCATCCGCAAATAATGTTTTTCAGCATCAAATATGAACAGTTTTTTTTGTCTGTTTTACATATTTTATTGAATTAATTCTTGTTTTCATTAAGTATTTACAATATTAGATATTTCATGACAAGATTGTACTTAGTTGAGTGCCCTGTGCCGCATTGCCACAAAAAAAGGAAAAGTTTGTAAATATTTAGTTCTGCTGTAAAAAAAAAAAAAAAGAAAAAAAAAAAGGGTTTATTTATAATTTTGCTCAGGCTCAATAGGACAAGGACTATTATAAATAACCACATTCATTCTTTTCATTTGACAAATTTAGTTCAAATTAGGAGTAGATGCGTTTGAAGTCATTATTTCCTAAGCAGAAGAGTGGGTTATTAAGATAATTTATGTCATTTGGTGCGACCTGATTTTGCTAATAATTTTTAAGGCTGGGTTGTGTCAGTCTAGCAGCTCGGATTTGAACAGCTAATCAAGGCAGCAGACAACTACGTGTTCATTATGACATCTGGTTTCATAAAGACCAGAAGCATTCAGGTTTTACAGTGACCTACAAGGAAAACCTTGTCTGAGGGAGCTTAGAAGACAGAGTTTTTGTGTCAGTACAGACAAACTTACACAGCCCTGATCAGCACGTCGAGTTTCCGCAGTTTCCACTGAACTGTAGATGTCCTCGCGATGATAGAGATCGAAAGCATACATGCTCTGTTTTTGTGTGGTGCAACCACATGTGCAAATATATACACTCATACACAGATGTGGTGATAAATGCATAAATAGTGAACAGACAGGCAATCAATTAAATGATGTTTTAATTGGAGTTAGGACGAATGCTAAAGCAGAACAATTCGAAAACCACCCCTCTCCTTCTGTGTTAGCTCAATTAATCCCTGATTGGAGCTAATTGCTTGTGCAAAGTCTATCTGAAATAACAGTGGATATGAAGAAGGCTGAGCGTGCTTGGCTGTGTCTCCTTCACTCTTTAATGCAATCCTCCTGCCAAACAAACCAAACATTTGATGACAGAGTGTCTAATTGCCTCCTTTATGTCTCACTTACTCTCCCTGCCTTTGATTAACAAGCATCGACAGGTGCATACGGCGCTGATGTACATGGGGTTTAGATTTACATTCACACACTATGGTTTATACATTAACGCTGCAGCAGACATTCTCAATTACCAACTCACCATCCACCATCCACACCAATAGTCGTACTTGCTGTTCTCTAGCCATTAGAACACTCTGGTCTGGCTTCACTCAGGCTATTAGCAGCTGTTAAGCAGGCTGAAAAAAAAAAAAAAAAAAAAACTGTGCTAATGATTAGAATGCATCTGCAAAATCTGAACTCTACAGCACCACATTTAGCAACACTTAATTAATCTTAATGGATTCTGAAATAAGCCAGCCAAACAAATATCTTATCCATAAATTACTTTTCTCTGTTCCATACCACACATTGCCACAAAGCACTCCCTAGGGACACTTTAACTCTCGCACATTAATGTATATGTGTGTGGTGTATTTGTGCAAGCAGAAACACTTACAGTGAACACCCACTGTAACACGTATGTTCTCCCCCCAGAAAATAAGTATACCTCACAATATTAGCCCCTTAAATCAAACTCTTTCTCGTTTTTTCCTATCTTCAGCTCTTAGATTTTTCCTTTCTTTCACCATAATTCTCTGTCCGTCTCCTTTTGATGCAAGGAAACAGAAAGAGTTAGGGACTGCACGAGTGCAAGCTCAGTTATTTGCAGGGATGCCATTTAAATTTAGTGCTGAACTTGAATGAACAGTTTCAGTAAGTGGTATTTGCGTGAGTGTGTTTATTTGTTTGCATGTATGTATGTGTGTGTGTGTGTGTGTGTTTGTGTGTGAGTGTAGTGCCTGCCACACCGTTCTTATCACCTCCTCACACACCTGCTTCCCTCGAAGACTGAGCCTTCCCTCTTCTCATGCCTCCTCATCAAAGCCAGATTCAGCCACAGTTGTCGCTTCCCTTTCCCTGCATGCGCTCCCCTCCCCCTGTCTAGCTGGTCTGGCTCTCGTTCAACAGCCACCACTCCCCTTGTACTGTATCACTGTGTTGTCCAGGCAGTCAGACCTTGCTGGTATCATACCATCCCTGGGAGGAAAATTCATGCGGCTTGGCGGATGTACATACAGGTGCTGTTACTCTTGGAAGGACTATTAAGGATTAGGGAGGATGACAAATTGCTAAAAGCTTAAAGTTGGTGGTGCTGAAGGGGAGAACATTTTACTACAAACCACGGGTGCAAATTAGATGTTTTAGCTAACAATGTCAATGTCGATTAACGTGCAATGCCTCCCATAAATAAACAAACAAAAAAAAAAGTGTGAGAGGAAGACATTGACTGAAATAATAGCTAGTAAGCTTAGACATCATATTGTCCCTATCCAGTGCCTAAGGCTTGCAGTAAGTTTTATGATTGTAATAACATTTTTTCTTGAACTTTGTTTGTTGTTCCCCAAAAAACAACAAAAACACATGCTGTAGCCCTATCTAATTAAAAGTCATCTGTGTAGGTGGCAACAATTTAATTTGGTTTCCAGTCCATCTTCTTTGTCCTCTACAACAAAACCCCTCGCAAACAGCAATACAACTACAAGTTAGAGGCACTGAATCGTTAAATTGAAGCCACAAATCTAAAGCAAAACAACAATCAGAAGAAAATCATCTGACCCTGTAAATGGCAAACATTAATTTACAGTAAGAACTATGGTAAGAATTATAATTAAGTCCATATATGAGCCTTTACATCTCTTAAGTGGTTGAGTATCTGAATTTAGTGTACAGAGTACACTAGTGTAAATCTCGTTTTTTTTTTTTAATGCCTTCTTTCACAGAACTTACAGACCTTCAATCAGCCAACCACTTAACTTCTTCTAATTGCCTTCCTGTCTGCCATATATGCACATGCAACATGAACTCTCCATTAATTTCCTTTTCCTTCTCATTCCGTCTTCTCTCACTCTTATGTTTCTTTCTACGTTCCTCTTCATACTAGCGGTTAAGGGTGCACATTTTAATTAACTTTGCCAAAAGAGGGAATGTCTTTGGATTTCTAATTAACAGACGCTGAGGTTTATTGGAAAAGTAAAATGAGAATCTCAATTTCTTTGTTTCCCTTGAGGCTAGGATTTTAGGAGCAATTTTGTTATGTCTTATCAAGGATCTAGTGCAGGGTTACCATATCTGGGTACTTACCACCTTCATGATTGGTTTGATAATAATGTGTCTGTTAAAGGATTAGTTTTTGCTCCGTGCTTTTTGTATCTGTATTTGTCCAATTCCTCTTAACAGGAGCAGCAATTTTTTAGTCATTGATCATCCATGCATGTAAACAGTCCTACAGTCATGGAGCCTTTATGCCAGCATCCATATGTGTGGTATGTATCCCTCCCGTGCTGTCTGCTCTGTCCTCCCCAGAGAGTTGCAGCATTAATAACTGTAAGTGGATAATGCCCTAGCTCGAATTCCGATCAAGGTTTAATAAGAGCATGATTCAGTCGGTCACTGGCAGCGGGAGGCACTTTGTGTGTGTGGGTGTGTTTGCAGACGTGTGTAAATGCACATGAGCCTTAACGTACAGTATGAGTGCATTGCTGCGGGTTTGTCCAAGCGTTTCTGTGTTCATTTTCTGACCTTTTTGCCTCAAATGTGGGACCTAATGTTTCCACTGGTGTCGGGGTCAATTGCTGGTCAATGAAAACGAAAAAGAGGATGCTATAAGTCATTAATAATGTAATCAGGAGGGTAGAGGTATTTTTTTTCTGCACCTGTCTTTTCTCTGCTTACAAACTACTGCATGCAGGGCCTTATTCTGGCCCTGTGCCACTGCATCTGTAGGTGACTGAGATGCTTTTGTCATGGCTTTTTCTTGTGTCTGCATGTTGGTTTTGTGTTTGCAGCTTTAGATTGAATTATATCTGCGACACCATTGAACACCATGTACAATCAGCCACTGCGCAGCTCTGCATATATAGGTTCCAGTGAAGTATAAATGCAGCTCAACTGGGTTAATTGGAGCATTGCATGGATTCTATATGGGCATGCCTTCAACAGCCAATGTTCTAAAACAAACAGACTGGTAGGCACTGTAACACTGAATAACATAAACCATTACAGCAAGAGGAACAGCGAAGTTAAAATGTACTGCGACGTCACATGGAAACACTTTAGAATTATTAATGTTTCTATGTGTTATGTAATATTAAATTCCCTGTAGAAGCCAAAGGACAATACAGAGGCGGCATTTTTCATGTTGAGAAGACGCGTGTTGCTGAGAGTTGGAGCCATTAAACATGCTATCTGTTCATTGCCATTACCTCCAAATGCTCAGAGAGCAAACCTGACTTTGACATCTAATCCTCTTACTCAGAAGAGGACTAATGCACACAGAGCATGGAGTGCATCTGATAAACAGATCCATTTTTTTTTTTTATGTGCCCACATTGAACGGTACAGTATTGATGATAGTGCCCAATCTCTTTTGACTCCCCATATCTGTTCCTGCCCCCCCCCCCCTTCCTCCATCCAACCAGATGGCCTCCCTCTAACAGAGCATTGACACCAGATGTGCAGTTCCAGTGTCAACTCAGAGACCAGCTGGGCTGAGTGTGCCAGTGGTTCTCTTAATGAAAATGGTGCTGTTGTGTGTGTGTGTGTGTGTGTGTGTGTGTGTGTGTGTGTGTGTGTGTGTGTGTGTGTGTGTGTGTGTGTGTGT
>JBBMJY010000004.1:6789309-6803664 GCA_037833715.1 Toxotes lorentzi
GTGTGTGTGTGTGTGTGTGTGTGTGTGTGTGTGTGTGTGTGTGTGTGTGTGTGTGTGTGTGTGTGTGTGTGTTGTTTACTGTGGTTCAGTGGCATGTGACAGTTGGGGAACTCTCTGTGGGTGAGGATTTCGAGAGTGAGCCACAGCAAGTTGCACTGCAGCTCAACTCAGCCATGCAGTGCTCAACAGCACACCCACCAAGGTTGGAACTATACAGCCACCCATCCAGAATAAACACTCCTCTCTCTACATTGTATCCCTCTCAGCATCTTTTTTTTTTTAATTCTATAGAGCTGTCTCTCACAACCCCCATCATCCCTCATACATAATTATATATTCTTTCCTCTAACCTATTTAGCAGCAAGGGGATCACTGGGCTTATTACTAATTCATACATACTCCTCAAACAAAGAAGTGAGAGTACACACTGTCTAGGGTAGAATATATATCCAGTTCTAATTGCTTGCAATGAAATATGTTAATTTTTATGTAATATTGCGTTCATTTTGATTTGCTGGAGATAGAAACGTGAATGCAAGGTAACACTATAATGAACGTTTTGTTCTGATAAAACCTCAAACCCCAGCTAATGAAGTTGTTACTACATGCTGCGCTCTGTAATTTATGAATTTTCTCAGAAACAATTCATTATTATAGATCGTTCCTCTGATCAATTAAATGATAAGGAAATAAAGAAATCCTGTTTGCTTGGCAATAATTGTGACAGCCTCCATAAGCTGAAGACAAATGAGCTAAGTGAAAAATTTCTCGTGAAAATAGTGCTCCTTTTTTAAATGTAACTCAAAAATGATAGATATGGAAGCCTACTCCTCTGTGACAGCCTAGTTATCCAAGCTGATTATGTTTTTCCCCTATCTCCTATGCACAGAGATCATGGAGGGGGGGAGGCATAGTTTAATACCTACACCAAATGGCTGACGAGGTGGATGAGATTCCTCAAGCTCTTAAGCATGCTCTGAAAGAAGATTCTTGCACTTACAGGATAAATCACAGCCTTTTGAAAATTTTCAAGGGAATCGGGAGTCCACTCACCTTTAGACTGCAATATTTTTCAGCATTTGTGGTGCCAGAAGTGGCGCAGCAGAGTGACACAGGAGTGAAGGCTCCCACAGGATTCAGTCCATTAAGCCAATGGGGGCAGAGCTGTGATTCCAGATACTGGAGACTTTTAAGCTCCACAGTAATCTATCTGGCTGCACCACAGCATATCCATGAATAGTTCTCACCTGACTTTTACTGATAAAATTCCCTCAATTTCCACATGCCCTGTTCTTTAAAAGGACTGCCACTTTTCACACTGATAACCTTTCAGTTAAAGCGTGTGATGTTTATGTGTCAGCAGCAGAAACTTTGTGCCATTATCAGTAACATTATGGCACACAACTGGGAAACAATTAAATTGAGTGCAAACATACAAGACATGGAATGCATATTGACTAATTCATGGTCTGATGTTCATTATTCAGTTTCAGTTACATTCTAACTAAGTCAGCAGACAGCTAATATAGGTCTCCATTAAGCCATGGTCCAAAACAGTAGCTTAGATAAACCAGCCTTAACACTGGCAGAAGACTTGTAACTTGTGTCCAATATGAGGCTCTAAAACCACAAAGCATAGGAAACCATAGGTCAGTGGCAGTTGACCTTTGTTGTCATGGCTACAATAATAAACACTTAAGGTTAAGATTGTGGATCAGTCATGCATAAAGAGAAATGTTGATTATGGGTTTGGCATGGGAAAGAAAGAGTCTCCTGTGTGGAAGCCTTGTTTTTTTGTCAAGGCATCCATCCATTCCAGTCTCCTCCTGACTGCCACTCTGTATACTACATCCCTCCATAATAACTGCAGCCACTAGAGGTTACCTAACAATAAAACCAAACTATGGGTTGTAATGAGCTACTTGCACAGATGACCTATGGGCTTGATAAAAAAGGAGGGATCAGCTAAATCAGTAGGCTTCAACAGTGGGGATCCTGGTCTGTACGAAATTCCATGACAATCTATCCAACATATGTTTAGGAGCTTCAGTCAGACCCAAAGTGGTGGACAGACAGACAGACAGACAGACAGACTGATATTGCCATCTCTAAAGCCAAATGTAGGCCAATAATGTAATTTATGGCACTACCAGGGAAAACCTAACAAAACAGTGTCTTGGCTAGTTGGTGCCCTACTTTTATTCTTCTGTCTGCTTTTTATTTGTTAAAATATCACTATATTACTTATTCTGCCCAGAATAAGAGGATGATTCATGGGTTCACTCTGAACAGGTCACACGTCTTTCACTGGAATAGCACACTTACGGACTGACAAACAGATTAACACCTACAGGCAATTTTGAATTCTCAATTCACCTAACCTGCATCTCTTTGGGCTGCAAGAGGAAACTAGAAGACCCAGAGGAGACCCACACAGATACAGGGAGAACATGCAAACTCAATTCGAGCCCATGACCTTCTTGCTGTTTAGTGACAGTGTTTGCCACTTAGTGTATGTGCTGCCCTAATACCCAAACAGTCTTTTTTTTTCTTTAGCAAAGTAGGCTTTTCACACATCACTCACCCAGTGGATTTCACTCTGACATAAACTTCAATGTACACTTCAGCGTGGAGATTTTAACACAGAAATAGTTCATTTACATGTAGCCTTGGATTCAGAGAATTTAAAAAAAAGAGCATTAGTGGTGTGTGTGGGCTCAAGACTGACACTTAGTCTGAAGGATGATTCCTCTGCTGCTACGTGGATTAGGCTGTCTACTGAACATGCTTTGAATGCAGCTGTGTTTACGCACACCACTGCTGCCAGGGAAAGTGAAATTCTGAAATGCACATATATTTACACGTGTTAATCTTCACTCCGGAAAAGATGATTTTTAATCTTGCAAGCACAATTTGATAATTTCTATATTACAAAATGTTTTATTTCATTTTCATTTTTTAACTCTACTGTATTTATTCAACATCTCAGACACCATGACAGCATGTCACGCTACATTCAGGAACCAAATATCATGAAAACAACACCCAGGTAGACTCCACACATACTGTAAGCCAAATAATAATTTGCTGTGGGACTGGATGCTCCAGTGGGTGTGTTGTTCCACGGTGTCTCATCAATTACATTCCCTGAGAGAAAACACCCGGCTGTTTCCTGTTTCTTCGAATGCTGAGGTTAATGGTGCTTTTCTCGAATGCCTCTGCCAGCCAGTAATTGGAGAAACTTAACAATCATAAGGGAAGTCTTTGTAGTGTAGGGAGCACAGGTTTACTACAGCTTTATTAACTGTAAAAAGATAGCTTTTATTCATTGACCCCTTCTGCATTTCTCCTTTTGTTCCTCTTTTCACAACTTTTAGCCTCTCTGCTTGTGTACGTCACACTGAAAAACACCACCAAAGACATTGTAATGAGAAAATATTTAATGACATCCTGGTCCCTCTCCATATGCTTTTCAAAGCAGGGGTGCTTAACTTGAAGATTAGAAGATTTCATAATTAGCTCTGAAATGAGAACCTGTTAGTTTGTTTTGGCATTTCTTCTTCATGCTTTTTAAAAGTCACTGAAATGAATGTTTTAAATCATTTAGGCATTTTGACACAAGTTTGTCTGAGCTCAGCTTTGGAACAGTCAATGTCACCATTTTTCAGAAGAGATGAATTGCATTAAGATTTCAGGACAGCCTTCTCTTTCCAGTTTTGATGCCAAGATTTTTCAGTTTCATAGTCTGAGTGTAATGAATGATCTTTGATTGTCAATAGTGAATTGAAGGAAGACAGGCTGTCGAAGTCAGCTGGGTATATTTTGTTTGCACTGTCTGTTTGTATGCTGTGGGGGTGTTGGTTGATTTTCCTTATCCAGAAGATTAAGACAGGATTGTCAGTTTCCTTACGTCTTGTTCCCAGAGAATATGGTTTGGCATCCGTGCTCATGCTTGCATCTGTCAGTCATTTATTGCATGTCTTACACTTCTGACCTTTCTTCTTACTGATACGTGACACAGATGTTGTCTTGTCTCCTTCTCTCCCTTGCTCATCTGACCACAGACACATGCTGTTGTATGCAGATCAGACAGTGGAGTCAGTGCAAACTGGCTCCAGTATGTCAGCAACAGAGAAGTGCAGCACTTCATACTGCAGAGTCAGTCTCTCACAGCAGTCATTTTCACCATGATTTAAAGGGTTATTACACTGCCTGCAGAAAAAAAAAAGAACTGTGCCTGTGTTTCATCAGAGCGAGCCCTCTGTGATGAGTGATAGCATGTCAGTTAGAATCCTGACTGACAGGTTACGAAATCAACAATTACAATTTGGATTTGATAAAATCAAATAAAACATGGGACCAAAAAATCAAACGGGTGTGATCCTTCTGTATATGGAGAACATCTGAGCTAACTGTACAGACACATGACATATGTAGCTGTTTCTAAGAGTACTAAATAGATTTTTTTAATATCTGTAATATAAAGAGGAAGAAAGAGAAAGAAGCAGCTGCTAAATTAGCTTGGATGTTTAAAGAACTCGATAACTTAGTAAATCTTAAGCTAATTTTAGAACTTTATGTAAACGAAAAGCAGTGTGTGTCCATTAACTATTATTATGGAAATAATAATAATACGTGAAAAAATAACCTATAAATAATGTGAAATAATAATAATAATAAATAATAATGTGACTTTCTTCAGTGTAGCGATGATGTCTCAGCCACCCCTATTTTTCTTTAGTATGTAACAAATGTGATAAAAAGTAAAAAAAAAAAAATTAAATTAAAAATACATTTCAGACTGACGCTGCTGAGACTGCAGCAGTGTCAGTCATATTCAGTCAAAAGGCTGTATGATGCAACACAAAGACTGATAGACAGATTCATAGCTTATCATGTCTGAAAGGGAGCGTCGGGCCAGTCTGCTGCCTTTAGCCCACTTGGCAGCCTGGTGGCTGTTGCTCATCTGTCCCCAAGCCAGTGTGAGCACATCACCGATCTGGACTAGGATTAAAGGACCTAATACTAACAGCTGTGCTGAGATTAGCCATGTCAGTATTTACAGTTATTTTGTCAACCAGTGCACCACACGCACTGCTCAAATAATGAACTGCTACATTTGAGTTATTTGTCTGTCTTTTTATTGGACCTTTGCTTTAGATTGACTCTAAAAAGGCACTGCATTTTTGTCTTTAGGGAGAGATGAAGGGGATATAGTGTGGATATAGACCGGGTAGATTTTAATGGGGGAGAATGATAGTTGGGACTAATACTGAGGTATGTGGATAAACAGAATTGTATGCATAGTTGGAAGAAGCCAACTCTTCTTTGGGAGTATGGGTGAAAAAAAAGTAGAGAGAAAGACTGACAGAGGAGGAAGAGAGAGATGACTAACATGAATCTTTGCGGCATAAACATGTTGATGGACTGAGCAGTTTTATCTTATCTAAGTGTGTGTGTGTGTGTGAGAGAGAGAGCGAGAGAGAGAAAGAGCGAGAGAGAGAAAGAGATGGTATGTGCGATTGTGTTTGCACATGTACTGGACCTCCCTCTGTGTCTTTGTGTGTCAGTGTGTACCTTCTCCAGCAAGAGCATGAATATGCATGTGTGTGTTCACATGCAGAACTACATGATCTCTCAGTGGAGACTGATCACCCCATGATGGGTGGACACCGAAAGATTGGACTGATTTTCCATATCCATCTCTCAATGGAAATGTCATATATGAAAAATTGATGCCATTTTCCAAAGTGGCACCACAGCCTTTCTTCTGATAGATAATGCGTTTTAATCTGCTTAGATGCTTTATGTGATGGAAGATGAAGACAAAGACCCTGGGAAGGTGTTGGGAAAGCAGCAGGTCAGCAACAGCCACCAACAGCTGCTCCCTTCCAGTCCCTACATACAGGATCTGTGCAGGGTGGCCTTGGGCTTACCAGGGGTTGTGCATGGATGTGATTAACAGAGATTTGGGGTGAATAATCTTCTAAGCTGCTCCGTGGAGCATGGGTGTTGGGGGCTGGGGTAGAGATGGGAGGAGCTCAGGGTTACTGAGAGTTATACCTGGATCCCCAATCCTCATGGTAGGTGATTGAATGGCTTAAATGCCTGAGCAGGGCCTGACTGATACATCAGCAGAGTGGATATCCATTTTTAGCTCACAGATTTTTTTGAATCAGTATATATATATATATATGTCAGCAAGTAAGTTACAAAGGCTTCTGTTTGAAATTTCTGCACTGCAGTTTCTCCTTGCTGTCATTACATTGTTTGTCCAGCAGAGAACACTGACAAGTTTATTTTTCGACTATGAAATGTCCAGTCTGGATCTTGGTCAAAATTCTTACCAGCTAATAAACAAATGTAAGTATGCATGTGGGGATGTATTTTCAGAAAGGGTGGGGGGGGGTTGCCCTGGACATGTTGGTGTGCATATTAATGTTTAGAATAAACAAACAAACAAACAAACTGGCAGATGTAGCACATTGTATAGAGTTAAATCTGAAAGTTGTGTGGAAACAATATTACAGCAAAATAAACAGTATAATCCGTGTGATCCAGGATATTTCACTCTGCAATAAACTCAGCTACAGATGGGCTGATTACAACTTACTGTGTGGTGTTTCTATTCAAATTGTTCGTCTTGTTTCAGATACTGCAGATGTCCCCCCTCTCTGTCTTCAAAATCAGCAGCTGTCAGTATTTTCTCTGCACAGAGCTTTTGTTACTATCTCCTTACCTCCATAAGTTGAGAATGGTTTAGTTGCTGCTCTATGTGCGCAACAGGAAACTGAGATTAGTTTTCAGCAAAATAAGAAAACACTGGCATTACATTAATAAACAAAAACTGCAGGGACACATAAAAAATAAAGAATTCTGTATAAATGCAGCTGGGAATGTGCAGATAACATGCAGCCTCTCTCTCACGACTGAAAGCTGGGTTCATCAGTGAGAGTGAGGTTAACTATTTAAAGTAATGACACATGCTATTTTGTGTTATTATGTGTGCCACTAATTTGCTAGTATCCTTAAAAATCTTAATGTGGGTAGGGTCTCACGCCACCCTCTTTGATACCAGTTTTTGTCAATCGTGTGTATAATACAGTTTATTAGTGGGGGTTGTGGAGGACTATGTGTGTGGTTAAGTATAGCATCACCTCCAGGTCTCATGAACCTTGTGTACTACACTCACATTTGATCATTTCAGTTCATTTAGTCATTTAGAGATCAAAGGTCAAATCAGTGTAATCAAAGCAACAAAGCGTGCCATATATTATCAGTTAATGTGATAGCATGACATTACCATATTAATTAGTTTTCTTTTGTGCCGAATGCCAGCAGTGGGGGAGCAGTGCCCCCGCTTCATAGCTCCAAGCGTTTATTCGAATGCATTCATACATATCTATATACTATTCAAACGTGCACATATTGTGGCCCATCTGTATGTACCCATGCAAAGAAGGATATAACCAGGATGCTGTGGTAAACACAGCTCAGTACCACTATGTCTGGTGACCATCATGAGATGTGTTTGATCACTCTGAGTGGTGCAGATGCACAGACTATGGCAGGCGATTTTTTTTTTTTTTTTTTTAACATCACTTTCTTCCATTAGATTCCACAAGAATCAAGGTAATGGAAATACAATATAACCTGCTATAGTGTATATACTGCAGAGATTCCCATACATCATCACTGAAGCAGAAGTGGTTGATAGAATTATAGGAAAAATTGTGTTACAGTTTGCGAGAGAGCACATTTAGCTTTTCTTCACCCAGTTCAACATTATGATGCTGACGACAATGATGACTGTGAAACACGGCAGCCTGCATAATTTCAGTTAGAGAAGACGAGTGCATGTTAGAAAGCTCTCTCTCTCCCTGGGTGACCGCTGCTTTAGTCAAACAAGGCGGATAAAAGGCTAGATTCTGATCCCTGACTCATTTTCCAGCTCATGTTGTACATCTCCACAATATTGCTCTAAGGGTCTATGATATCCATGGTCTTTGAGAAAAAATTGTCTTTTTCTATATATTTTTTTTCCATTTTATTCTCCTAACTCTGCACATTCCTTTAGTAAGAGTCAGAGCAAAATCATGAACCAATGTTCGCACGATGCCATGCTCAAATTTGCATCTGGATTTACAGGTGTAAGTAGAGATGAGCTAGTCTAGGGAGCAGGCAGAAGCAGATTTACGTGGGTTAGTCTGAGGAATAGATAGAGGAATGTGTTCTTGTGAAGAAATGCATGGAGACAGGAGTAATTAATTATAGATGTGGAAATGTGGTCCGAGGGAATGCTGTTACAGTAACTAGAGGCATGGCAAGTGAGAGATGAGGGAATGGAGATGTGTTGAAAGAGGGGGAGGGGAGGGACCCCCCCCCAACCCCCCCCCAACCCCCCCCACCCCCCCCGTCCACAACTTCAATTTTCATTACATGACAAGGGAATGGAGGTTAATTAAACATGACAATGGTAGGGCGTTTTAATTGTTAACCCTTCACGGTGGCTGACTGTCTCTCCTAACTCAAAGGCCAAAGAATGCATAACAAATATTAGTCTACCCCAAAGTGTAAATTCACATTCAAATTTCTTGTGGAAAGAGAGGTTATGGGTAAGAACTCGGGTAAAATGGGCCTCAGGGTTTTGCGTGGGACAAATTTGGAAAAAAAGGAAAAAAAGTAGCACCCGTGTCCATGTTTAAGACCAGAGCTATGGAGGATACTTCTAAAGGAGACAGACGGAGAGGCCGTGTTCATCATTAAATTCATCGTTAAATTATGTCTCTCTATGTTACCGTAGCTATACTCATCCCTCAGTTTATAGAAACTAAATTGCAACTAAAACTCTGCTAAATTTTTTGTTGCCACAGGCGTGCTCACATTTCAACGTGCATCTATTTCCAACCTTCATATTGACGCTAATTGGACTCGACACTAATGATGCCAAAAAAGCAAAGCAAAGCGGTGCTAGGTTTTCTAGCTGCCTGCTTACAAATTTGGAGACTGCTGACTTGGGTAACCATGGACCTCCTGATCTCACGCTGCCTTTGAGATTAGATTTTATGTGGGGTTTCAAAAATGTAAATGAATTTGGGTTGTATTTTGTCTCAGTGCTGTACCAGTTGCTGATAAAAATGCTCAAGGAAAATCTTTACCAACACACACTCAAGCTGTGGTCAGTAAGACAAGCAACCAAGTTATAATGAGACTTACATCACTGTAAGGATTCAATTTACCCCTCTTTCCAAACCACTACAGATTTTTATTTTGTGTCCTTTCTTTGTAAATATATTGTCTGGAGATCATACCCTAAATAAATTCCAGCACTTGAAATGTTTTCTGTTTGCTGGGTACCATATTCCGTCTGTGAAAGTGGGGCTTTAAATTAACTCATGTTGTGTCCTGCTGTTGGGAAGAATGAATTATAATAGGTAATGTACATCTGTGCTGGGCTTGTGGCCTCAGGGGACATTGTGTAAATGCTCCTCATCTCCCCACTGATGGTAGTCCTCACTGATTGCTGATGACTTTTTTAGGGCAGAGACATGTTAAGTTGTTTATTTATTCAAAAAAAAAAAAAATCCCCAATGAAAATGGCCCTCTCCACTCTAGATTCCTCCTCCCTCACGATTGTGTGTCCGCATATCTGTCTTGGTTTCTGTGTCTGTCTCTCGGACAGGGATGATATGTTGTCGTCATCAGCAAAGTTTGTGATATAAGAACAGGACAGCTGTTTTTTTTTGTTTGTTTGTTTATTTATGTGTGTGTGTGTGTGGGGGTGCGCGCATAAGTGTGCGTTTTATGCATATGACAGATATGGGACATCCCTGACTGCTGTAGAGAAAGTGACACGCCCTGCAGGCTAGCGTGTTCAAAAAGAATCTTCAGCAAACTCCAAACCACAATTTAGCAGACCACTGTCATAAGGACTCACTTGCATTAGCTGTTGTAATGCATTTTTTAACACTGGATCACTAACTGTATAAACCTTCACAATACTATTATGGTTATCCTAGCATAAAACATTTTGACATTAGACACAATGTATACACAGAAAAAGATTTGTTATTCAATGTTTTCTATAAAAGAAGACCGCCTAAATTGCTGTTTAAACCGGCTGTTTTGCAAGCTTTGTTTATATGCAGCACATCACCTCTTCATTGCATCTGTGATTCCCGAATGGAAATACAGCCATCTGTTAGACACAACTGGCAAGGTGTTGGTGTTTTCATCTTTCCTCTCTACTCATATACAATTCTGTTTCTTTTTTCTTCTGTAGTGTTGCTGTACAGTACTGCCACAACAGTTTTCTTTGGCTGAGATTGCAGTGTGTGAGGTTATACTGTATATTCCCCTGCTGGACCACCAGCCAGCTTGCACGGTCATACACACAGTTGCACTCAACAAGCATGTACAAGTAAACAAGCAGATCTTTACAAAATAAATAAAATGCTACATGAGTTAATAGGGTTGTAATTTTGTCACCCATCACCATCTGTCTGTCACACCTCATTTATTTACCATTCTGTATTACGAAGTGAATGAACGTCTTTTTCGATTAATTACTGCCCTGAACTGACTCAATTAGTGCTAAATTAATAGGTCAAAAATGATTATAAATGCAACTCCTTATTTGCATCAGATTTAGCATCTCACTATCTCTCCTGGTTCTTTCACAGATACATGAACACACAGGGATACACTAGGAAAATGATTAATTTTAGTTAGCTAGTCTAATTCTGCATTTGGATTGCATTACAATTGTCAGCCTCATGGTGGCGCTATAGGAAAAAATCAGGTGATAGACATTGTGGGTCTCCCTCGGTGGGTTGTAATCTTGCGCCATCCAAATACAGCCAACCTTTGCCAACCAATCTAAGGTCACCAGACAACTGAATTTTTGGATTTAGGAATAACTGGGAGACAGCTTTGGCTCTGAGCAAACAATTTACACCATTTTAGGACATCCCATACTACCATGCCAGATTCAGCACTACACAGCCAGACTTACAAGTCTTAGCTGCACTTTGTCAGCTTCAGGTCAACGTGATTGTTCTCAGCAGTAGTTTGAGCAGAGGCAGAAGCTGAGCTACTATATTTGGTATGTTGGTGTGCCCATACATTAACAACTGATGTTAGCATCCCAGCATTAATTTGGTACATTTAGCATGTTGGTATACTGTCATTAGTCATTAGTCTTAACGGTTGAGATCCTGTCCATCGACCATCAGTGTCTGTACCAAATTTACCATAGCAAAAAGCGACACAACCACTGACTGACAAAACCAGCATTACCATCCCTCAGCCGTGTTATGGTGACTAAAACAACCATTACACAAAGCATTGCTACTTTATGTTGCTGTCTTTTAATACTCAACAACACTGACTTGGATGCATGAAGACAGACACTGCAGTAAAAGCATGCAAGCCTAATGGATACACCAGATATTAACTGTACCAGAGAAGATAATAAATGCATCGTCTGAGAAATGTGCTGCAGTGTTCTGAAGCATCGCCTACTGTGTAGGAATAAACAAGCTGCTCTAAACCAAATGGAGTTGATATTCAGCTTGTAAGCTGAGCAACATGCATCAAGACCTCAAGTGGGATCTTCAAGGATGTGATATTGTGGTGAAGTCGTGAAGTGGAATTCAGTTATGCATTGCTGCTGTAGCTGGAGGGGGTCTCAAGAAATCAGGACGCTAAGATGGCATATATAAAAATTTACTACACAACCCCCCCTTCTCCTGTAAATCCTATAATGAGTCCCTGTATAGTTATTTGTATTCAGATACTTCCACCTTGTCACATATTTTTACCACCCATTGTGCCATGAAATGAAGCCCATTTACAAATCATTCTCCTTCTGATTTGATAAATGAAACTGGTGAACGAGTGAGTCCCCTGAATGGCTTGTTTGAATAATTGAGCAGTACTCAATCAGACAACATTAGGCAGTGGTGGCAGCACCGCCATCTGAAATAATTACCACATGACAACAGACTACACATGGTTGCTGCCTCCACAGGGGCTCCCCATTTGAGACCAGTAGATTAGAACAGCACCACCCCCACCACATGCCTCGCATTGCCTCATAAACACCACCTAAAGAAACCTGCAAAGGCCTCCCAATGAGAACAGGAGAGGAAGGTGGACACCACAGCTATGTGGGGGGTGTGGGACAGCTGTCATTGCAGTGGGGTAATGTATATTGGCAGGACTGAATAAATCAGCCTCAGCACCAACCATAATCATGTATTTGGACAAAAACCTTGCCCCCTTAGCCTTTTAAATTTGTAGTAGCCCATTACCAAGAGATTGTATATAATAAGTTATTCACTTCCCATTTAATAAGACATGGTTCATGTGTACACCATCAGTCATAACAAAATCTCCCTACATTTAATTCTGGGGTGGTGAGCAAATTGGAAATATCTTAGAAATTGAAAGTAGGTAAAACATAAAACAGAGAGGAAGAATTTTGTGAAATTTAAATGATGTCAATATAATAGCAAATGGTTGAGATCCTCATCACTCTAGTACCTTTAGTACCAGCTACCTGTAGCTGACAACATAACTGTTTCACTGTGTCTTTAACCTAGTGTCACAGTTATTGCACATAAGCTCTAGTGTTGAGTTTAATCATCAACACAATTAAATAAGACACTATTTTTCTCTGATTTACTTTTCTCTAATTGGGTTTTCACTTCATGTTTTGAATTATCCAGCACTGATTTTCCTGCATGTGTCTGGGTTTCACAGTCTCTTGAGACAAGCGTTGCTGCTATAGAAGCGTCTTTAATGTGACAACACAGGAACAGGAAGTTAGTTTTATGGTTTGGATGAGTGGAGCGTTGCCTCCATTGGGATGGGTCAGTAAGCGTTATAGTTATATGTGACAGCCAGCTGGGCATATGTCTGTGCCAAAGTAGTCTCTGCAACTGAGACTCATTTACTCCAGCACAGACTAGATGTGATTGACAGCTGGGCCAACGGGCCTTTGGCTCCTTCCTGATTTTCGTTTTTCACTAGAGGTGTCCTCTGGGGCTTGGAATTCATGCTACAGTATATCAGCTTATGGCAGTAATGAGGATGAAAAGCAAACTGAACACCGAGCCAGGTTTATTTTTTTTCAGTTTTTGCTGCTCTGAGTTTTACTAACTGTCATTTAGTTTCCGTAATGTATTTTATTTACATTTCTTTTTTTTAAAAAATCAGTCAGAACTCTGACAAATATTTTAATTATTAGCTGATAAACATAAATGGGATGATTAAAAAAAGTCATAGATGTTAACTTAATTAATGTTATCTACACACAGCAAGAGTGAATTATAATTATCCATTTGTCAAATGGCACTTAGCAGCTAATATTTATTCACAGGTAGAAAAAAAGAAGGATTTTAATTCTTTACAGCTTTTTTTTTTATTATTTTCACTTTTTTCTTCAAGACTGTTGTCACACGGTGTGCTTTGTTATTTAAAACTGTCCTACAATAAGGCTTTTCACAAAAACAACATGTCATAAGCTATTAATGCAAAGAAACCACAGCTCATTGCAGAATCCAAATCATGATCTCTATTTTTAACCATAATTCCAGTGATGGCTTACAGTATAGTCACTCCTGTAGCTGCTTAAAGCAGTAGCTTTTGAGTTGGTATTTGGGCTAACACGTGTGACAGACTTTGGAAGTTTTGAAGATGGAGCCTTTTAACTTAGCAGCAGCTAATTCAAACCTCTGTTCAAAATGCACGAATGGGGCTTTTACATGCATTGTTTGAAGGTTCTTGACGTTTTTCGCTCCTTTGAATGTCCGAAATCAAACACAGACACTGCTGCCATGGATAAATTTCCACCAACCGTGGAAAAATGAAATTCCAATGAACTAAAACGTATTTCACCCACTGTATTTGAATCAGCTGTCATTATATTGGGCTATTTTTTATTAGTATGTAGTTGTTGCCCATCTTATCGCTGCAGTATTGATTCCCTTCAAGAGAAGCATGGAGGACTTTCAGCATATACTTTCATTGACAGCGCTATAACCATCTAAAGGTAGCATCTCAGTGAAGTTTCGCTACTGCTAATGAGACATTTTAAAGCCATTTTACCCTTGGTTCTAAATGAAAGCTTGCACCTTGTCCCTTGTCATTTAACAAAGCCTCAGAAAGGAGTGTTTGAGTCAATCAATACTCCTGGTCACTGGTACTTTCTCTCACAATTTGTATGTGCAGTGGTGCAACCTCTTTTCAAGATACCAAGGTCCGACCCTGTGTCTGCTACAAAGTACAGGCCCATTGTCAAGCTGCCATTTTTTATCCAAGGTTTCGGGGAAATAAATAAATAAAATATAT
>JBBMJY010000004.1:6803808-6844720 GCA_037833715.1 Toxotes lorentzi
AGCAAGGAATTTTTTTTTTTTATTAGTCAAAAATAATAACTGTCTGATTTATAGTGAACTTCACAACACATTGACGAGTATCAGCCTTGTACTTGCAGATGTCCCAGAGGCCACAGTGTAGCCTTTGATACAGCAGAGTAGACCACAGCATTTAATGAGTTTTGAAGAAAAGACAGTGATGGCTTCGATTTTATTATTCTTTGGCTGAGAACTTACCTTTGCAATAATATGTTTTAAGCAACTTCACAGTATCAGAGATTGCATGCAAAGCTCTTCACTTTGATGCCTCACATAGACATAACCAATTTCATTCATAACCATAATATTAGCAAACACTTATATGCTTATAGATGCTTAGAAGTGTCTATACACTCTCCCATATATCACATTATATTTATAATATTCTGTTGCGGAATTTGTGGCTGACCCTTTAAATTTCCCTCTTGCTGAATAATTGAGCCAGTGTCTTTATACTTACATACTAATACTTTCCCATGCACCTTGAACTGTTAGTCCTAACTGGCTTTACGCACTCTTAAATTTATCTGCTGAGAACAAAGAAGAGCCTTTACCTACACCCTCGGGGGAAAACTCTATTATTAAAGACAGATAGATTGCTGAGGGTCCGGCGAGGCAGTCTACCTGATTTTAGACTATATATATACTCTGACTCTTGCATTAGAAAAAAGGTTGTATAGGGTCAGTTAGCCCATGACAGCTCAGTCATGGAGCAACTTTCTTTCACATAATCGAACAGCTGAACCTAAATGAGAATTCACACTAATCAAAGGAATGAGACACTGTTACAGTCGGAGTAACCCCTGCTCTCCCTTTTTTTTTGTCTCGTAGTGTTACGCGATGACTTCAGACAGAACCCACAGGACACGGTGGTGGCAGTTGGGGAGACTGCCAGTCTGGAGTGTCAGCCTCCGCGCGGGCATCCTGAACCCACCACCTTCTGGAGGAAAGATAAGGCTCGTCTTGACCTCAAAGATGACAGGATCACGGTGGGTAACTCTCCAGGGACCACTCCTCTGCCTTTTACATGACCCTTACTCTCAATCACACACTCACTGAGTCACTGCTACAGTATGAAGGACTTCATACTGAACTGGTTGATCCTAATTATGTGATGTGATTTTTATGTGATTTTTTTGTAGGTACGTGGAGGAAAGCTGACCATCTCAAATACCAAGAAGAGTGATACAGGGATTTATGTGTGTGTGGCTACCAACATGGTGGGGGAGAGAGAGAGTGAAAAAGCTCAGCTCTCTGTGTTTGGTAAGAAGTCTGACTTACGGTCTTTGCCTGGCTCCAAAAGTAATAGAGCATGACTTTTTTTCCTCAGGTATTTACTGCCTACTAGCACATACAGTATTTACCACTGTGTCAAAAGTATATTTAGCACCCGTGTTATGTGTACTGCCCTCATCCAGAAAGACCAGTGTTTGTGCAACGGCCTGTGAACCAGGTGGTCTTAGTTGACGAGAGTGTGGAGTTCAGATGTCAGGTCCATGGTGACCCACCGCCTACACTGCGCTGGAAAAAGGAGGACGTGGATATTTCCCGCAGCAGGTGAGGAATGTGTGTGTGAGAGTGTAGTGTCCATGTCTGTGTGTATGCATTTGTATGCATTTATGTCTGTGTGCACATTAATGCAGTAAAAAAGATAATGGATGAACGGTGAAGGAGAGCTAATTAGGCACTAAAGCACTGAAAGGTCCAGAGATGGACACAAAGCAGGAGCATATGTTTAATATAAAGCACTCCAATACATTATATATAAGGATTAGTAACTGTCTGATGTTTATGATGTCTAGACAGTTAAAGGGGTGTTGATTCAGTTCTGTGGTATTTTATAGTGCTGTTGTATCATTTTGTGATGTGTTCTTGTCATTTAGTCCACCTGTGTGTGTGCATATCATAGAAATATAATTACTTTCTAATCCCATTAGAATACTAATTTTTATATCATTATCAGCCTGTCATTGGTTTTTACAGTCTTACTAGTTATTGTTACACTTTTAAAGACAATATGTCTCATTATGCAATCCGTAAATCCATCAAAATCAGTGGTGTGTGGTGACTTTTACAGATAGGCAAGCAGAGCCGGAGAGCCAACTACCACCCCCCAACCCCCAACCCACAAACCACCATCTCAATGTGCAATTCAGCTGTTTACTACACCAACGAGAAAAACAGACCAGACTAAAACCAACCTTTTCATGACAGTAGTAGCAGCAAATCCCTCTTGAATTCAGGGCCTGTCCTGTCTCATGATTTTGTGCTTTTCTGTGCTGAAAATCTCTCTCCAGCATCTTGCTGCACTCTACCTGAACATCTTCACTTTTCATCTTCACTTCCTGGCTGAAGAAGTATTAGGATTATTCCTTTGAACTGACAGTAAACATATCAAATGTGCCGTATAGAAAAAAAAAACAGTCCTGTGGTACTCTTCAAAATATTTACCAAGCACACTTGTCTGTAGCTAGCTATAGCTAGTCAACCATCAGAGATTGCAGGATTATCCACAAGACGCAAACATCCAAAAAATGCTGCTTGCCCCTCTGCTTGCCAAGTCCCAGCCTTAGTCAAAATGTGATCCTTTATGGGACAGAATGCTCTGAGATGTAAGGAAAGATATCGCTTCCACTTCAGTATTGCTCTAATCGATGTCTATTTTTAGCTTGAACTGGTCAAGCACTTGCATGAGCAGAACCTTTTAATTTCATTCTCTGGTTTTAAGTAGTTCCTCTATTTGATGTTGGGAATCTAAAGACTCAATGATAAACATCTCACACCAGGGCATCTCCTCCGATGTGTTAGATGTGTGAAGTTTTAGAATATATTGTGATGTAGACTATAATAACTTCCTGTCTCTCTGTCTGGTGGTCTGTCTGCCTACCTGTGTTGTGCCCTCTACCTCAGCACCCCTTGACTCCAGAAACATGTCCTACTTTCAGACCTGCCTCGCCTCACTTCCCTCCTTCCACTTCTTTCATTCTTTCCTTAAACCCGTCGGCCTCCTGGGAAGTCTGTATCTGGGTCAGAGATGTGTTGTGAATGGAGTCCTCACCACACTCTGGACAGACCCCACAACCCCCATCGATATTCTGCCCACACCCCTTTGGAACATCTATTTCAAATGTGACTTTTTCTCACCCCTTGTGCCATTTCTCTGCCTGACTTGTCTCCTATCTCTGAATCAGTATGGCTGGCTAGACAATTTCACAGGAACTCTCACACCAAAAGGGACCCCAGAGAGGGAGAGCCCGACTCCTTGCTCCTATACTCATTCTGTCTGTAGCCCCTCTGAGGCGCTTATCTAAACTCTGGTAGCTGAGATGTTTCTCTCACTCTAACTGCACCACTGCTGCATTACAGTATGCTGCACTGGTGGATACACACTGATGCATGGAACATCTCTATGAATAAGTCATTTCTTACTGCTTGACTCATTCATCAAATTCAGTTTGTCAGACTGTGCCACTCCCTTACTCTCAGACTGTTTGTCTATCTCTCCCTCTGTCTCTGTCTCTGTCTCACTTTCTTTTTGCTTGCTCTCTCCCACACATACTCACACACACACACATATAGCATAACATAGTGCATAGCCCACACCACAGTGGGTGGCTCGTCTTTATAAATATTGAAATAGTGGAACAGTCAGGGTTCCATCTGAAAGCACCTTTCATTTTGCCATGCCTTCATCTCAGCATAATTGCTCCCCTTTTTCTGCCTCTGAAGCAGCGTGTGTGCAGCAGAGTCTTAATTGCCTTAGAAAGTCTGTTTTTATTCTATCAAAAATGACACAACCTTTATAAAAGCAGAGGAAAAAAAACATCACACAAGTTTACACAAAATTGATTTGGTTTCAGTGTTTGTTCATTGTGTTTACTTTATCACAATGACTTTATCACAATGATTAACATTTTAAAAAAGAAGTTTACTAGAATGTGCATTTTGATCCACATATAATTGTTTTTGATCTTTGATGAAATCAACCTGAGATTTCTGACTTGATGTCACTCTTCCTCTGTGTTGCCAGGTATGACATCAGATATGAAAAGGAGGACTTCCTGCTGAGGATAAAAAAAGCATCAGTCAGTGATCAGGGAACCTTCACCTGTCTAGCAGAGAACCGTGTGGGTAAAGTGGAGGCCTCTGCCTACCTGACTATCAGAGGTGGGTAACTGCTCGTGGACTCACTCGTGGTAAAGCTCATAACCCATCCCTGATATATATATATATATTTTTTTTGTATCTCCCAAAGCAGGCCACAGGACAATCAGTCCTTTATTGCCCATTTTACGAGCGGTATTGCCCCCCTGCTGAAAGTCTGGGCCTGGCCTCAGCTTTTCTTTCATATAGCAGGTTGATGTACTTGATTGCTCCAGATCTCCAGCTAGGCTCCAGATATGAACAATCTAACCAGCTTTAAGTGAACTGTTATGACCTCTCCTGGGGGTCTTATTCTCCATCCAGCCCGCTCGCTTCATATTTACACCACATCGATGGGAGGAAGCTATTTCATAGAAAACGTTGATATTGTAAAGATGAAAAACTGTTCCCCTCTGCTTTCTGCATTTTACGTTGTCATTATAACTTAAAACGCAAGTAACACTTGACTTGGATCCAACAAGTAACACATTCTTAACACCTGAGTAGGTATATCATACATCATCATACATTCTGTTCATCACAGATCTTATAACATTAACTGTTCATTCCTTCTTTATTATAATAAGAGTTTTATTCTTGTTCCTATTATTCTTGCTTGAATTGTTTTATACCCTGAAAAGCTCCATGGGATATTTTAAGACTTGTGTCGGAGTCTAGGCATATTTTAAGTGACATCCATTATGTTGAGCCAGAGCTGTGCTTGTGCTTAGGTAAAATATTCTAAGAAATGCATAGCGTTAACACAGTTAACATAGATTACTAATACAAAACCTGCTGTAGGGCAGTAAACATGAAAGATGAGACATTTTCCAAGGAAATGACCAATGATAAAGGAAAAAAAATAGACCTAGTCAGCCAGATGTCAATGATGTAAATTTTGTAACAATTATAATTTGATAATTAATTAATTTAGTATAATGTGTTTTCATCCTGTCCATGCCAAAAGTCAGTTTCTCTTACATGGGAAACTTGATATACAAACAGATCCCTTAACTGTGTGAATGTGTTATTTTTATGATATAATTTAAGTGTTATCGATTATTCTGTTCAGTGGTTTTTGGCATCGGTTTCCCTTTCCCCCCTATTGTTGCCAAGGTGCCATTTCCTTGAGGCCCATGCCATCACCTCCTTTGGTGACTGAACATTACCCTCGTCCTCCTTGAACTTCATGGGCGGAAACCCAGCTCCACCTCATTCATTTCTGATTTTCATTCTTTTCTTTTTCTGTCCCTCTATCCTACTCCTCTGCTCTCCTTCTCTGTGTGTCGTGTGTTAATCACCCACACCATTGTTGTGTCACCAGCTCGCCCCGTTGGTAAGTAAGAGCTGATCCCATTGTGCATGCGTTGCTCTCTTTCTGTTTTTGATCACACACGTACAGTATGCATGTACTGTTGTGGCATTCCACAAACACATTCATCGAACTAATATTGGACATGCATATCATTGTTACTATCGACCTCTGACTTCCCCTGGCAGTCTTATGTAGCAGCAGGCGGATTTACCACCTCACATATTTTCCAAATGCAGGTCCAGATATGGATGATACGCCTTAGTGGGAAAAACTTGAATTAAGAGGGACATCAAGTCACCCTGCTAATTAGATGGCATCATTCATTCTGATGTTCTAGCAGCTGGATGAATGGCTTGTGTGACTGGCATAGTCAAAAAATAGCTTCTGAACAAGCAGCAAAAACCTAATGCATGAACCTTTTAGCTTGCAGCAGCTAGACCTTCAATCCAAACTTTTCTTCTGTCATACACACTTAGAACTCTGTGCAAATGTATTGCTATTGTGTTATTGTTTATTTTACCTTTAACCTCAGAGGCGCCCCAGTTTGTGGTGCGACCCCGTGACCAGATTGTGGCTCAAGGACGAACAGCTACCTTTCCCTGCGAGACCAGGGGTAAACCTCAGCCCACTGTCTTCTGGCAACGAGAGGGTAGCCAGGTGGGAAAACTGATTTAGACAAATGGACTTGTTTATGTGTGTCTCTAAGGATGTGTGCATGCTGGGGAATTAATCATTTCTCTCTTTACAAACATAAATTCTGCAACCTTATCGCAAGTAAAATATGTAAAATATAAAAAATAGCAAAGGATAAGACTAAAAGGATCAAACCAGGGGACAGCAGAGTAAGGTTCTGTTCCTCATACAAATGAAGTGGTCATTTATCATCAATCTACGCCAGTCCGACCAGCCAAATCACTTAGCAAGGAACAATGTCATCTGGTGCATTAGAGTCATTAGACATAATGAAAGCAGGCTAATGTCCTTTGCTGCCCATCAGCTTATCTGCTTGGGGTGCAGAAATGGACAACGCTGATGCCTCAATTTCATGACCATGACTGCAGGTTATCACAGCAGAATTATCACACTGGGGGGTAAACTGCCTTTCAGGCCTAGTAGGAAAGAGACATTGACCCATTTTTATACCTGAATTGTACATAATTGTTAGAATATGTCAGCGGATTGAAGGCATGTCTTGAACACAACAACAACATAGTTGTAAAGTTGAAATACAGTAAGCTCAGGCTTTCCTCACTGGGACAGTTTTTACGACAACTGATACTTAATTTGGTAAAGTAATTCTTTAGAAGCGTGTCAGGGAGGGAAAAAGGGGGAAAAAAATACAGTTTTTAAATAGAATTAAGGAAGGTCCCAACCCCTAAATTAAATGCTTCTACATTTTTATGCCATATTACTTACACTACTTTCCACTTTCACCCCCTTTAGGATCTTCTATTTCCCAACCAGCCGGCACAGGGAGACAGCCGGGTTTCTGTGTCCATGAATGGAGAGTTGACCATTTCATCTGTGCAACGCTCTGATGCAGGATACTATATCTGCCAGGCCCTCACTGTAGCAGGCAGCATCATGGCCAAGGCCCAGCTTGAGGTAGCAGACGGTAAGGCTGGACACGCACACACACATGGGAAAAAAAAAAAAAAAGTTTAAAGAAAATGTACAATCTATGCAGTATACAAAAATTTGAGAACTACTACTGATTTAACCGGACCAACATGCACTAATGACAGTTATGTTTAAACATTTTATATTTACACCCTGTTTGTCACACCCTGTTAGGTACATTGTGCATTAGGGAGGTACATGCACAGTATTAGTGAATGCTCAATTCACTACTGCATAATTGCATGGCTCACTACACAAGTAATTGTACGAGTATGAAACCATTATTTTTTATCATTTAAATGATTTTTCCCCTCCATGATATCATCTGGAGGGATTACTCCATATAGCTATATAGGTAGATGACAGAAACCCCACTGCTCTTCTGATATAAAGGCTAAACTTAGCAGTTTGTAACTGATGTGACGTGAAGAGCAGATGGTGCCGAATGCCCCTTAAAAGTGATATCATCTGGGGACCTCAACAGCCAACTTCTACTTCATGTTCTCCTCATGACATTCAGATTTAAACTGTGGAGCCATCAGACATATTTCACTTAACTCCCTGAAGTTGCATTGTTTTTGGCAATGTTGTTCAAATGGCTTTAAAATCATACAAAAAAGAAAACAAAAAACACACACACACACACACACACACACACACACACACACACACACACACAAACTCACTTAAGCTTGTAGCATTATCCAGACCTGATAAAACACTGAATACCAGTATATCATAAGCTATTTGTCTGCCCACACGTATAAAGGTGAAGATGCATCTGTATGTTCTAAAAGCCAGTCACCCACAGTTTTCATTATCACCTCACTGTGGTAAATGTGAATGGTCTAAAAAGATAGAAACTATGGAAAATAAAACTGTCTCCTTGATGGATAGACACTTTGCACTTTTTTTTTTTTTTGACAAAGCTTTAATGTCAGCATTAAGTGCTGAGCCGCTGCCAGCTGGAGGCTGTTTATGCCCCTCTTTCCATTTGTTTCTTGGCTTTTTCTCCCACACGTTATTAAATTAACATCTGTTGAAGTGTTTTTTGGAGAGGAAATGGCTCTTGTTCTGTCACTCAGAGGAGATGGATCAATATCCAAATGTTTGGTGTAGAGCACAAGGAATGGGAAAAAAATGCCTTTGATTGATGGCTATAAACAAAGATGAATAGAGAGTTGCCTAGTGGAGTTTTGGAAGGAGTTTTGTACAGCCTCCAGCGTCGCTTAGGAACGGGGGATTCCTCCACATTGGGGTGTCCAAGAGGGTTCTCCACTGGATGAAAACTTTCTGAAGGTTCAGACATAGTCTGGCGCTCCAACCTGGTCATTGCCTTGGGCATGTGGCAGACTGCTATTAATCATCCATTCAGACTTGAAACAATGGTACTTGCTGCAACTCAAAGATGAAGCTATAGACATCCTTGTGCAGAGTTGTGCAATCCCATGCACACACATACTCTCGCTTGCAAAGTGAGGAAGTGTGTGTGTGAGGATTGAAACAGAGGTATTGTATTCAGTCGTTTTTGTTTTTTTTTTTAGCAGAAAGTTGTTTGGAGCCTTCTGAGCATACAGATCGACAGTTGAGATGCTGCAGAAGTGGTCTGACAATGTTCTGTGGATGTGAAACTGGGTCATTGTTAGAATTGTAACCGCAGTGAATCCAAATGTGTAGCAGGGGCAAGCTGCACATTCTTCAAAGCCATAGTTCAAGCCTACAGGGGGTGAGTATTTGATGATAGATTTTGGGTGAACTTGAACCTGCCTGTCCGATTCCTACAGACACTGAGGATGCCTGGAGGCTAATGGTGGCTACTGCTGTGATGCTTGATCAAAGAGTACAAACCAGAACCTTGGGAGTTAGTTTTGCACAGTGGTGCACTGGTATTTGTAGACACTGATGCTCTGATAATGTAAACTCATCTAATAAATGTTTTAACGATGAACATTCACTCAGTGGCAGGCATGCAGCTTGTAACTAGAACTCCCATCACCACCTTTACCTGCAAAGTTACTGTAAAACAGTTCAGTTCAGTTTGCAGCCTGAATAACCCAGGGGGTGTGATGAACAGCCTCAAAAAGCAACATTTTATTATTACTTTTGTCACTAAAGCTGGAGAATATGATTGCATTTCTTACTGGACTACAGCTAAATCAGGAACAGCAATATGATGTTGGTGTTTGCTCCCTAATCACTTGGGATAATGATAGCTTGCTGTACAGTAGATGTAATGTTTTCCTGAAAATGCTATACTGGACTGTCTATCTATAGCCAGTTTAGAGACTAATCTTATGTTCAGCTGGGAAGAGAAAAGACTGATTGGTGAAGCATTCATAACACAGAATGCTTCAATATCGGTCAAATCCCAACGGATTCTTGTCAACAACACAATGTAGATGATGTTTATAATGCCACATAAATGCCGGCAATTCAGTCTCTATAAAAATGGCATATCACATGTGGTTCTCCTTACTCTTCTCTCTGTGCTGCACCTTGTTGAACCTGATTTCTCTCCTATTCTCGTGGATTTGCTGTGTTCCTCATTGTGCTGAAGGAGGTGTGATGAAAGATAAGGCAGGGGGAACCTGCTGTAAACACTTGTGCGAATGGAGACAGAACTGATAACAGTGGAGAGCAGCAGTGAGGAAATTGAAAGTGGGGGGTAGTTACAAGGCCTAGAGAGATTCAACACTCGAGAAATTACTCTTGCAGAGTGCGGAGGCTGTTTTCTGGATGATATAACATGCTTTAAAAAGCTTTAAAAGAGATGTGTTGTTGTTCTGCTTGGCATGCTAATTCAGAGTTTAGTTTTGTGTATTGGGGGGTGGGGGGGTGGATGCTAAGAGGGAGGAGGTGTGAGTCAGAGTAGTAAGAGAGAGGACAGGCATGGATGTGCTGAGAGGTGTTATAAAGAAGGTATGGTAATTAGCACCATGGGTGAAGCATCGTTAATCCTCACCTAGTAATTAAAGCTCAGAGGTGTGATGCAGTGCCATGAGCACACTGCCCTACTGTGGAAAAGGCTAACAAAACAGTCACTTCCTCTCACAACAAATCCGTCAGATTGAACCGAAACATATTGGGCCTGCAATCACTAATGCAATTACTGCAATCACAAATTAACACCTTGTGATAAGGTCATGTTTTTTTTTCCCTTTTGTCATGCAAAAACCATGACATCAAAATTACACTGCCAGGAATGTATTCAAATAATAACACCTGTTCCTTGATTATTACCCTTAGCCCTGAAGGACCGCCCACCACCCATCATCCGGCAGGGCCCATCCAACCAAACGCAGGCGTTGGGAGGTGTGACCCTTCTCAGGTGTCAGGCGTCTGGAGAGCCAGAGCCTATGGTCTCCTGGCGGAAGAATGGGGCCAGTCTGCTTGGACAGGACCCACGGTTTTCCCTGCTTGACCATGGGAGCCTTCAGATCCAGAGCACCAGGGTGGGTTATAGTGGATACTGAGTGATGCATATACATAGGACTTAGCATGTGGCATTGTACATTGAACAATGGCCTACCACTAAAGGATAATCCCATCTGATTACAATTTGGTTCTTATTTTCATTGTTTGTACTTACCACCATAATTGCTGAGATCTTGGAACATGGCACCATTGCAGTATGGGAAAAGAACAAGGTTGTAACCAGGCAAGCACCTGTGTTCTCAGATCTAAGCAGTTAACTGGAGTGATGATTGGTGAGCACAGTCTTATTATTACCAATGGCAATGATAGCCAAAAGCACAAAAATAAGACCAATCAATACTGAAATTAAACTTAATAATTCTTTAGCTAACTTATCCTGGGTTAAACCACATGATAACAAGCATCCTGCAGAGGAACATAATCTTTGCCTGCCTCTTTTGCTACACTTGTACAAGCCATTGCAGCAATCGAGTTTCACTTCCAGTCGTTTTATCACAACTAATTTATCAGGTTTTATCAGGATTAATTAATAAAAACAAAGAATTTGTTAATTATTCTTTGAGAAAATGTTTTAAACCAAAATAGAAAATAGAGTTTTCTACTCAGCGCCATATCACTGGAATCTCCTGTAGATGTGTGCCTGCAAGTAATCATGTTGTGCACATATTTCACATTCTGCACGTTACACATGTATACAATGCCACGTAATACTTCTTCTTCAGTGGGAAATCTGAATGTCTGCGTTGCATTATTTTTGATTACCTACCTTTCATTGCTCTGCCAATAGAAACAGCTATTAAAAGGGAATCACATTTTTTGCGTGGATACAAACACAAAAACTCAAACGCACATCTAGTGTTTAGGCTTGTTTTCGTGCTTGTGCATCACATCCTTCTATTGCATGCAAAAGAGGAAAGAGAAATTCTCTAATCTGCCAGCCACTGTCAGCCAAATGTAATTCAAATGGACAAGCGCAGTCAGGTTGCTTTTAAAAGATGAATAGTGAGTATTGATTTTTATAAGTCGTTAAACACTGCTATTTAGTCTGAATCTCTGAGGCAGCAGTTAGACTCAAGGACTCAAGGACAGGGACCAGTAACCAGTGAGTCTAAAGGGGGTAATATAATGCAATATACAGTGTCCTGTCACGGTGTCAGATTGCTCCCTTTGTGTCACTCTCTCTCTCTCGAGACATAGCATAGTTGTCAGTGAGGCACTGCCAATATGAAACAGGTTGTCATCTCTCTTATTTCCTGTGTCAGCACTGATGATGATAATGCTGATGGTTCTGAGAATGTGGGGTGACTATTATTGGAGGAAATCAATTAAGAAAATTAATGTAAGCTCTTACTGGGCTCTTTTTTTCATTGGCCCGGTGTTAAAATTTCCTCTCATCCACTCTCGGGCTTTTCTCGAGCCAAATGCAGGCCAGTGGAGGTTAATGCATTTTTACTGTACTACTAGCTGTGAACCTCCTTCAAAAGTCCAGAGCGACGTAAGAGCTTGTAGAAACCACCGGGGATCAGGGTTACAAAGGCTGTTGGATTCAGTCTGAAAGCTAAATTGTTTGTGTTATTTGGATGAGCAGAGAATTTTTTTTATGGACCAGTTTCATAGAAATGGCTTCACCTCTTTGATTTGTTTTACAGTTGAGATCACACTTGGGTTTTAGTAATTTCAGTCATTAAAGTTGTCAGACTGCAAACTAAATAAGAGTTTGTTTTGAAGATCAGTGATAATCTCTCTTCCGTAGCTGTCTGACTCTGGGTTGTACACCTGCGTAGCCACCAGCTCCAGTGGAGAAACATCGTGGAGTGCCTTCTTGGATGTCAGAGGTCTGCTTCAATAGAAATAATTCACATGGAAAATGAACTTGATATATGAAGCACAGAATATTTCAATATCCTTTGCTTTTGCATGTATTCATTTTGTCTCTCTACGTTTCTTCCTTTGACAGACTCCACTGACATCGTAGAATTCATGTCTCACAATGCCTCGGCCCTCCCAGGGCCGCCCTCCAAGCCAGAGGTCACTGATGTTACCAAGAGCAGTATCTCGTTGTCATGGGAACCAGGGCCAGAGGCAGGCTCCCCAGTGTCCTCCTATGTCATCGAGGCCTTTGGGTACGTCTGTGACCTATGGCCTCGAGCTACGTTTAGTGACCCCGACTTTCATGGCAGTAACAGATGTGGGCGTTTCTCTTGCATTCAAGCAAGTCAGGACAGTTTCAAGCAGAGTAGTCTGGATGGGTTTTCTCTTACCAATTAATTTGAGTGAGAAATGTTCTGGTATTTAAATTTAAATGCTAATCATTTGGAAAATAAAAGCACGCTTTAAGCAGAAATTGGTTTTGATACTCCCAGTCATCTGGAGCACCGCTCACCAGTGTTGCCCCCAGTAAATTGTTTCTTTTGTTGTAATGAAGAGATTTTTCCCAACTGATTAGATTTATTCTTTCTACAGTCAGTCGGTGAGTAACAGCTGGCAGACGGTGGCAGACCACGTGAAGACGACCGAGTACACAGTCAAGGACCTACGACCCAACACTGTCTACCTGTTCATCATCAGAGCAGTCAACGCTCAAGGGCTCGGGAATCCCAGCCCCATGTCTGAGCCTGTCCGGACACAAGGTACAGAAATAAGTATGTATTATAATGGATCTTAAGTAGTAGGCAGCACTATTCCACTCTGAGTGCCTTTCTTCCTCTCTCCCAGACATTAGTCCCACAGCGCAGGGAGTGGACCATCGTCGCGTGCAGAAGGAGCTGGGGGATGTGGTGGTCAGCATGCATAACCCCGTGGTCCTTAGCTCCACTTCAGTGCAGGTCACATGGACTGTGAGTACTCACAACATTTTCGTGGTTCGATCGTGGTTCATTGTAGTTGTGCTTGAGTTACATTCAGAGCAGCAAAACAAATCTTGTCCAAGCTTGTTTGAGGAGTTTATACTTGGCATGTCACTGTGTTTTAGATTAGCTGGCACACACACAGAGTAAACATTATGGGGCGGCTACACATTCATAGACTGAACAGCTGGTGCTCCATCAATTTAGAATGGTTTGAGGTGATGCAGGAATCAAGACTAATGTTTCTATTCAGGACGAATACATCACCATTAGGTGCTGCATGTGTCACTTCTGGAGTCAGTTTGCAGTCAGCCTTTTATCTGGGAAATGTTATTTCTGTCTGTTGGCAAGGTGTCCCTACTGCCTGCTGCTGTAGGTTAATGACACACCTAGGATGAGTTTACAGTAGTCTGCCATTTCATGCTTGTCAGTATGACAACCATGGACTGTAATGCTGCTATTAGACTGACACAGTGACAGGTTGAACCTGCATTTGTGGTCAATCCGAATGGGTCCATCTGTGTTGTTTGACCCGGCTCCATTTGTCAGTCATTATCCAGTGCTCGGAGCACAAAGTTTGTGCACTGGAATGAAAGTAAACTCAAATTTGACAATCAGATGCTCACCAGATGTCAGGCGACAAAACAGATATGGTCAGCCAGCTGTAACCATAGGCACTATGTTGTAACCTCATTCTAGACATCATATCAAATATCTATAGGCTACTTTTCAGACTCCATTCACTTGTTGGGGGACCATTTTCTGAGAGATTCTTATAAGAAGGCAATAATACAACTTTTGCCTGTTTTAAGATATAATATTAAATATTACAATCTAATGCCACAAAAAAAAACAGGATTTGAGGGAGAGACTAATCTATACATTTAAAGTATTGATGTAACTAGCATATTTTTAGACACATGTTTGTTGTCAAAAGCAACTTAATCATACTGAGGAGTGCGCATGGTATTGCTAATGTTTGTGCAAAAATAAACGTTATTTATGGCAATGAAAAGACAGATATTGTATTGGTGAATAGAACATGATTGCAAGATTTTGCCGTCTTGAATGACAGGGAAAGTGTGCAGTAGATATAGTGCGGGCCTTGATTAACTGTACGTCCGGCGTCCGTCTTCTAAGACAATAGGAAAGCGAGAACGGTGGAGGGTAATTTATTATGATTCATGGCCTCAGCCATAAATTCTATTTCAAGCAACACAGGGGAACAAAAACATGGATGGAGCTACTTCCCCTGTTTATAAGGCTTTTAGATTTCACAAATCATTTTGTTAATGACATGCAGACCGAGGCTACAGAGAGGAAGAGAGCGAGTGAGAGAAAGGAAGAAAGAAGAAAAGCGTTTCGTCCTAATACATTTCGACTATCTGATGATAAACAGCTGCTTTATATCACCTGTAAAAGCTTTTGCTTGCTTCTGTCCCTGTTAACAAGCCATTACTACCAGTTGTATCTGTTACATATTTTACTCTACCCTTGAAATGCACTAGAAAAATATGAGAAATACAGTTTAAAAAATTCAGACTATTTTGATCCCGTATTTTGAGTCCAGAGTGTACCGAAGGTCTCTGACCCGGGGTACTGTTCAGCTTTGGCAAATACCCTACAACTCTCTTCATATGGTTTCTTGCGTCTGTGCTGCTAATTAAACTGTAGGATTAACTAAGCGTTCATTGTCAGTGACAGAGGACACAAACCGAACGCCATAGCAGTTTACACACAGATGTGTGACACCTCCCACATCATTACCATACAGAATGTCTTTATCCCTCTCTCCCTCTCTCCTTCTCCCTTCCTCTCAGGTGGAGAATCCATCCCAGTTTATCCAAGGCTACCGTGTTCTTTACCGACAAACATCAGGACTGCCCTCCCCAGGGCCATGGCAGATACAGGATTTGAAGGTTGCCTCAGAGAGGGACATAACTCTCCCTGGTTTGAAGAAAGGCATCGTCTATGAGATTAAAGTGCGGCCATACTTCAATGAGTTCCAGGGTGCTGACAGTGAATCCATGACAGCACGCACCATGGAAGAAGGTAGGTGACAAATTCACAGTTCTGACAAAAATCAATTTGTCTGCTGACTTTGTGTTGCTAGAAACGTAAGATGTAGTTACTTATGCATGAGTAAACGCTCTTGTGTAAATGATTCTACCTATTTTTATTTTTAACTGCTGCTGGTAATAGCTTCATGGCTAGATAGTGATGGATAATGGCATTTCAAGTACACCTACCCACACACGCATACTGCCGCAGTGCCATGTCCCCTGTGTGTGAAAACAGGTCTTCCAGACAGCACAGTGGGGGTCTGTGACAAGCCCAGGCCTCTGTGGGTTGGTGTGCAGAGGGGGAGGGCAGAAACAATCTCCTTTGACATAAGCTTAACTCTCTCTCTCTGGACCCCTGCTGCCACGTCTCCGTCACACACCAACCAGAACTCTGTGATATGACCCCCTCATTCACTAACACACACACACACACAGATTTGTATTCTCCAATGAGCCTTTATTGGTGGTAGCACGTCCTGGTGTCTTCCCTTCAGTTCTATTGTGCAGGTCAGTTGATCAGCTACTGATTCTTCATAGGGTTTACTGTTTGTGGTACATATTAATGTAGCATAGCATTATTTGTGACACACTTTATTTGTAAAATGTACAACTTGCAGTATAATTTGATTAATTAATTAATATCATCATATCATTGGAAAATATGCTCCTTACAGCTTCAGAACTTGCCTAAAAATGCGTATAGATAATTCAACATACCTTTAATGGTGCCAATTTTTTAATAATTAAATGGGTTACCATAATTGAAAATACATAAACCTCATAAAGGCTTCAACAAACACCAATAGCAACCCATAGTCCACTCACTAGCTTAGTCTGGAGATTTCAACCACATGGTCTTCATCAGCAGACAGATTTTGCTTATCAGCATCACTGACATGCATTTGTTGACATGTCAGCTAAGCAATTTCATCCTTGGAATTCTTAGGAATTATCAGCTTTGGCTAAGAAATCAATCACGATAGTACATTCTTGAACTTGGAAATAGCAGTTAGACATTCTCAACTCAAGGTCCACTTACTAGCTTTTTATGGAAGTCCCTACTAGCTTATTCTTCCTCAAAGTGGTATGTGTGACATCTTAACAGCTCCCATGGCAACAGATCCAACTTCAGCTCCATCTGTTGTTGCAGACCATGAGATAAGAGTGTGTCAGGGGCTCTTGAGATGGTGTTGTTTTGTTACACTACAGATTCCAAGGTCAAGCATGAAGTTTCACGCTGAATTGACAAAAGTCTTTATGTTACTGCATTCAGGTGCTACATCAGTTGGACTGTGTGGAACATGGCCTATACTGAGAGCAAGTCATTATGAGGCCATTAATGTAAAAGAAAACCTTAACCCACAGCATGTCTGTCTGATGAGCAGAGGATCACAGTGTGTCGTCCCAGTAAGGGGATAAGGAATGGTTATGAACAGGGGTGGAGTTGGTGGAGAAAGAGAAACTCATCTCACTGGAGTCCAATTAAAATGGCCACACCGGATCACTGGATGTCTTTGCAGACTGGGGCTAATGCTCTAGTTACTTGGGGTCCTGGAAACAAGGCATCATGGGACAGGAAAAACTGGCTTGATCTGCTTGATACTTTAGGGTCTGAAAATGTGCTGCTCTGCAAAATTATGAGAAGGTAGATTGGGAATGTGCCACTGCCTTTGTGAAACCCTAGCAGAGGGCATCTTAAGGGTCTCAGAGGTCAGAACAGCTGATGTCTCACACTGCATACAGGAGGAAATTGTGTATCAAGATTAATGATACTCGCAACCCTTCGATGTGTTTCTGTAAGAGCAGTGTGGCCGGAGGCAGAAGGCTCTTTGAAGTCACCGCCATCACTGTCACCCATAGGATGCTCAGGCTATTGTTTTTCTAGACAGGTACAGCTATTAGAACAAGGATGTGCTGATATTATGAAGCGGATCAGTGACAATAAAAGACAAGACCATCCTGTGTTGTTTGTTTTACATTACATGAGTGTTATATGGGTACAGGTATGTTGACGCAGAAATCTTTGCTAATTCATAACTTAATAAGCTTAATTGATGCCACCACACAGGTTATGTTTACCACTTTATACCCTGCATATCAGGACATTAGGCAGCTTAAGTGCCTTTAGTTTAATTGCATAGCTGTGAGTGCAAACTGAAACGTGCCCTCAGACATTTGAAGCATTAATTGCTGTAAATTACTCTCTATCTGCTGCGTTCATCAGTCTTAATATCAGTCTTAGTCACATTATTAAGAACAGGCTCTTTGACCTTTTCTGCTGTTGTGACCATTTGTTGTAATGCTATCCTGAGTCATTACTGGTGTTGTGGCCATTATTCATCCTCGGGGATAGTTCTCCATACGTACGGAAATGGCAGAGCCATACTCAGGGCTTTCTGTCTTCTCCTAATGTAAACCCTTGAATGACAGAGCGAGCTCCATCAGTTTGCTGAAACAGCACCACTGAAATGAAAGCTCAGTCAATGGAGCTTACTTCCTTGATGGTGCACTCACATCAGCTAAACAAAAAAAATACATACACATAGTTTTAAGTAAAAGTTAGTTAGTTAATATGAAAAAGTGAGTGCATACTTGAGATTTCTGTAAGCGTCTTCTCCAAGTTTGCTGCCCTCTTATGTTGGGCAACTAATGTTCAAATGTTCAGTTGTTTTTGTTTTTTTTTTTTCACATTTCAAAAAACTACTTTATATATGACACCTTTTGGCTCAAGTCCAGGGATTGCGATGACAGTCCAGACGTGTGATTTCCACTACTGAACATTTTTGAATTTGACTTGAACCAGTTATTCTGCAGTTATGAGCCAGTGCAAAAGTCCAACATCTGGATATTGCAGATAAGAAACAAATGATTAACAAATCGTTTTTTCTCTGTCAGGGCTTTTTGTTTGTTTGTTTTTCCCTCCATAGATTTAATTAATGATTTAGTTTTGAGCCAGAGAACCGCATCCTGTCGACAAAACCTTTTATTTCTAAGAATGTTGGTAGGCACTCCAAACAGTTTATAAATGATGTTTTCCTTCTACTACAGTCTACGTACATTTAAACTGGACAGATGGAATCCAGCATAAATATATCACAAGTAAAGAATATTTTTGTAAGTTTTATATTGAACTGGTCTGTCATTAAATAATTCATTTGGCTTTCTGAACATTAGAATCATCACTATATCGTGACAGTACATCTGTGAGACTTTAACAGTAATTGCTTCAGAAAGTCGATGCAGTCTAAATGGCTGAATATAGATATCCTCAAACTAGGCTGAGTCAGTTTGTTAAATGTAATAAAAATAAACTGCATCTCATATGGCTGATTTAATTCCTTTGTACTGCGAGGCTGTCGAATTTTTTGCCAACATGCCATATCTGTTTAGAGCCTCTCTTTAAAGCATGAGTTAAATCATTCGGGGGCGATGTCTTTCATCTTTCGAATTCAAAAAAATCTATTACTATATGAGTTAACTGAACCAGATGTTGAGAACAATTCAGACGTCAGAAGACTGGCCTGAGGTCAGTCTGAGGACTGGCACAGACACTCTTTATTAGACCTCTAATATGGCCTGGCTTCATTTGATCAGGTCTGCCAATTCACGCACTGTATACATGGCTTGCTGTGAGACGCTATGCACGTTTATTGCATTTCTCACCAGCCATTTGCAGAACCAGGTCCATCTGGAGAATTTAAGTCATAGTATCTGTGTTCCTCTCTGGCCAGGTGGTAAACAAGACAACCGTCACGGCCCACCTGCTCTTGCTTTTCTGCATTCCGGTGGCGTTCATTGCCTTGCTTACATGGATCCACTGCAGATAGCATTATTATTTTGCAGCTCCTTAATTGGATTCAGAGTAGTTATTTCATCCCCTCAGTTAGATCGTAATGATAGTTTTAATGGGAATCATGAGAAACTATGTGCCCAGAGCAGTTGTACTGTCCGTTCATGGAGAGATGATGATTTGCTCAGTTGCATAGATATGGTGTTTGCCTCCTGCCGCCTGCAGTCTTTTCAAATCTCTGATCTTTCCATGCAGGTTATCGGGCCAGTTTGTAACATTTTAAAAATGACCCATTAGAGAAGGAGTTTGATTTTGGCACCGTGAGGTATAGCTCCACATTTCTGTCGACAAACCATCTCAAAACCCTCATTTTCATATCATCAAGATATGCAAAATTGAATACAGATAATTTGGAAGCATTTTTATGTGGTCATAATGGTGGTAATCCATTATGGAAGTGATGTTAGCTACTGGGCCCAGCCATTTTTTTCTTGGCAGAGGAATTGCCACTCATATCTAAACTTGCTGGTCTGCTTGGAATGGTTGAGCAATTGCAAAAGCACAGTGCGGTCCTTAAATGCTTGGTGTGTACAATTTAGAATGCCAGTAATATAATGCTATGTTTAAATCAGTGTAATTGTGAAGAATTGTGTTTTTTTTCCCCAGTCCCAGTGTATCCCAGTTATGCAAAAAAAAAAAAAAAAAAATCTAAACCAGTAATATATGAAACTGAGATGGAGTTCTCTGGTAGCCATCTGTCACACTGGCTTAGGAAATACCTTGTTGTATGGCTTGCTGTCTGAATATGAATTGAGGTAGTGGGTGAGACAAATCCTCTTTTGACATAAAAAAAAAAAAATAGGAGGCACACCCCTCTCTGTTAAATCTTATGTTTCTTATGTATTTCTTTTCTTTCTTTAATATTTTCACCCCTTTGACCCATCAGCGCCCAGCGCGCCTCCCCAGCAAGTGACAGTGTTGACAGTAGGGAGCCATAACAGCACGTCTATTAGTGTGTCGTGGGACCCTCCTCCCTCTGACCAGCAGAACGGCATCATCCAAGAGTACAAGGTAGAATCAACTCTGCACCTGACACACCATACCAGACGGAATATTTTAGTAATATACTGTACCACCTTCCAATGAATCCTGTCTGGCACGCCTGTCTTTGTCAGATCTGGTGTTTGGCCAACGAAACACGGTTCCATGTCAATAAGTCTGTGGATGCAACCATCCGTTCAGTGGTTGTTGGGGGTCTGCAAACTGGAGTTCAGTACCGTGTGGAGGTGGCTGCAGGCACCAGTGCAGGGGTGGGGGTCAAGAGCAAACCCCAGCTCATCATCTTGGGTAAATCCACTCACACACACACACACACCAAACCCGGAGTCAAATGAAATGACCTCATAATGTGGGACCTAGGTCTCGATCACAGATTGGGGGTCTGGAAAAATGATTTATCAATTTATCGCACTAGAAGAAAGAAGATTGCACTTCACAACGCAGCCTACTGAGAAATCAATAGCAGTTCATTAAGTGTAGAATCTGGTAACACAGTGCCAAGTACTGTTAGCCATATCAATAATCCTCTTCAATATGTGGGCAGCTTGCGCTAACAAAGTAGACTGTTTTTGTAGGAGCCTATCAGCCTATCACATCTTATCAAATACCTAAAGGATGCCTGGAGTATATAAGCCCAGAATCAATATGAGAGCCCAGGCCAGATGCTCTTCATCTGTGACTTTTGACTGATATATAATAACACCCTTAACGCGCAGAGAAAGGGAAACACAGGCATGTGGACTGAAGCTTAATGATGGGGGGAGTTTCCTGCTGGATACTGTGAATCTAATTTCACAGCACAGTAGCCGCAACAGAAAATCAAACTCTGTCAGAGCTGCTCTGTCAATCTCGTGTCTTGCAGCTCAAGTTGATAAGTGCACTGCTGAATTGATTAACTCTGCCGACATATTGGATGCACTGATTCTTCTTCTTTTTTTTTTTTTTCTCTGTGTTGTGTTTTTCATTTATTCATGGTCTCGTCTTTTGGCTGTTCCTGTGGCCCATGTGGCCTGATATTTGATATACAGTATACCATGCTGTCTTGATTTTCTTTTTAAAGTGCATATTTTGACCTGAAAATGAAAATATGTGTGTTTTTCCCTTAATCTAATAGGTGAGAATTAAAAAGAATTGATAATAATAAAAAATTTATTCAATCCGTGCAGTTAAACAAATATTATTGATGATTTTGTGTTTGTGATTTTGTAATTCACATTGTCCTCTTCATATTATTACTGTTATCATTATTATTATCATTATTTTGTTCGTTAGTTTTTTTGTGTGTTTGGTAGAATTTGAAACATGCCTTGTTGTAAGCCAGGGACCACAATAGAAAAGGTGGTTTCATTTTTTTTCTCATGTAGTTAAATTGACATTTAACCATTCATTTGTTTCTTTCCTGCGTGTGTGGGTGTGTATTCGTGTGCGGTGCCCCCAGGTGCAGAACTGAGGGACGTAATGACGGGATCAGAGGGCAACAATAGCATCTCAGACGTAGTGAAGCAGCCAGCCTTCATCGCCGGTTTGGGAGGGGCCTGCTGGATTGTCCTCATGGGCTTCAGTGCCTGGCTGTACTGGAGGAGAAAAAAGAGGAAGGGGCTCAGCAACTATGCAGGTTAAAAAAATCAATTTACATGGTTCTGCATCAACACAGAATCTCAAAGCACAGTAGTTCTCTCCCTCCCTCTCTCTCTCTCTCTCTCTCCTGTGAAAGCTGATGTCATCACAGATGTGACTCCATTTGAGCTGGCTAAAATGCAGAACAAAGGAAATATATTCGGCACAGATGGAAATAGGCCCTATTTACTTTAATTCACTGTGCACTGATGTGCATCAACTGTGCTGAGTTCCATCAGCACCGCACCTCGACACTCTAATACATCCAAGCGAGATAAGTAATTTAACATCCCCTTCCATTATAAGACCATAGGTGGTGTTGTTTGCACATTAACACGAGGCGCGTCTAGGTTTAGGTATGAAAAATTCTTTTATCCCTCCATGAGTGAAGCATATAGCTGTGTGCCATTATCATAATGTGTATTGCAGCTTTCACTGTAGTGACTTGGGGAGAGAGAGCTGTGATTTCCTAATTCAATAGGGATTTACATGATTGAGTGCTGCTTCCCTGATCCCTTCTCTCAAAACAAATCGAGGAGTTTAATTCCAAAACATCACATTTCCATTTTAGAAAAAAAATATATTTTATTTATTTATTTAGTTAAATCTCTCCTTGTTTTAACTCCACCTCTAAAGTCCAATTTAAATTTTCAAAGAAATAAATGAATGAAAAAATGAAAAATGATGACGATGGCCCAGGTCAGGAAGGGGTCAAAGGTGTCACCTTCATTTGAAGTTCACCCCTGAGGGCTAACAGTGTAATTTCCAAAAATGCTGGAATGCAGCGGTTCAATGCATTACCATCCCAAGTTTCATCAAAATCTGACCGGTGCTGACACATCACTGGACTCAATCCATAAATCCACACCTTATTTCCTGAATTTTATGAGCATGAGAATATGGCTGTATCTTTTTGATATTTATACCTTATATTTATTTGCACTTTATGACCCTTTGATATAAACACTTTACTTGTCTTTTTGAATTGCAGTTCAGTCCTTCACCTTTACCCGTGCAGGTATGTCTTTATACTGTGCATTGTATGCTAAAATATCCCAGGAATCAGCTGCCCACATTGTGACAGCAATTATGTATCAGTCATTCAACTCGATGGTGGTACTGTGCATAATTGCAGTCTAATTCTTTTTCTCTCTCCCCCCCCCCCCTTTTGCCTGCAAGTTACTTTTCAAAGAGACAGAGGCCTGATCAGAAATGGAAGGTGAGCGTTTAAATTAACTTATAAAATCCCAGAAACCCTACAGCTAGAGCTTCCCCACTGACATTTTAGAGCCACGGTGCACTGTTCTCTTCACTGTTCACCCTACCTTCTCAATGACAACAGCCCATTGTAATACCTGAAATGAAGAGTTCCTCCACGATGAATAGAATTTGCATAGATGTTCCAATATTCCCTCTGCTTACTCATATCACACTTGCTTACACTTGATGAAATCATTAATCACTCCTTTGAAAGGAGTGCTACCAATTAAAGCAGGTGGCCGCTGTTTTATTCACTGGCTCTATCTCAGTTCATTGGAGGTTGCTGGCAGAGTGAGAGGTCGTGGGAGGAGGGGAGAGGTGATGAATGTGCTGTTTCAAAAGCTTGGCATACAGTATGCTGGGTCGTATGTGGATAGGGAGGAAACAAAGTGTTGGACCTTGAGACTCAACTGCCCATTTTAGAATCTCCTCCCTGCCCAAAATGCCCACAGTGAAGCCTACCTCTGTATCCTCTGAATATCAGAGGGTAGTGAAACAGCAAGAGAGAGGCAAATTCACTTTGCAGAAAGTGAAAGAATGGAGAACTACTTCTTTTCTTTATTCCTCCCTGCTCTCTCTTTTTCCCTTTTTGTCACACCTAAGCAAGCAGATGAGCCCAGAGCCAGAACAAATGTTGCAAACACTGGACTAAAAATAAACAGTTTTCTTGCCTAACCCTTTTTGCGTGCATGAATATGCATACACTGAATATGCACATGAGTCGGCCTTAGCATGTGTTCCTAGGTAAATATATGTTAATGTATGTGTGTGCTTGTGTGTTTTAAAAGGGAAATTATTGACATAATTGTTTGAACACCTTTGAGCTATCACCAACTCAGCTGTGAACAATTCCCTTGGCACTTGGCAAATCAGGCTCAGTGGAAAATTCACTGTGTGGCTGCACATTAAGTAAACATATGCAAACCGGAGGATGCATGTAGGAGACATGTGGATGTTTTGCCATTTTTATAGCAGCTGATACAATGTGGCTGTAAATTGTCTTCTTCTTTTTTCTCCCTGAATCGCTGCCCACAACTTTCCTACCTTGAAGTCAAAGCCTGCATTCATGACCGTTGTATTTCACTAAGACAAAATGACACGGTAGCTTTCCTAAACCACCTAATGGGCTTTTGCTGTCTCTGTTGCTATGGAGACGGTGCACCAGTGTAGCTGATCTGCCAGAGGCTGTCCATGATTCTCAATTTAAAATGTAAATTTCTGTTGTGCTAAGGCTCTAAAGTGGATTTAGTGTGTATTTAGGCCTGCCGTGTTTCTCTGGGGAGAGTTAGGGGTGGTAGAGTTGAGGGGAGGCAGAAGTCTGATTTATAGACTTGCCATTTTATGTCTCTCTGTTGTTTATTGTTGCCTGTGCACTGTGCTGCTCCACAGGCGAGAATCTGCTGAATGAGATTTCACATCTACTTGTTGTTGATGCAGCAGGAAGAAAATAAGCAATACTGTTACGGTACAGGCTGGGTATTTAACCATGTCACCAATTCTCTGTCTTCTCCCCCTCTCTCCTCTTTGTCTCTCACAGTCGCCCAGGGCTGTTGAAAGCGGGTGACCCAGGGCTCCCCTGGTTGGCTGACTCCTGGCCGTCCACGAGCCTCCCAGCTAACAGGGGCTTGGGAAGTCCGAAGGATGGCAACAACTTTGGGCGAGGAGGTAGGAAACATAAACAGGCTTGGCTGTTGGAGGATACGGTTTTAGCAGTGCCTGGTTGGACAGTTTTGATGTTCATCCTTTGAGAAGCACAGTGACAGGACATCACACATAAGCACACACACACAAACAAACACACGCACCCAAATTAAAAGAGCCTTTGAGGGCTATACTTTACTAATTTGATTTGACAAGCCTGATATTTGGCTTAAAATTGTGGTGTTTGCATATATTTTTTGCCTGTCATTCTTTCTCATGCCCTGCCATTGTGCATTTTCAAGGTTGTATGAAGTTGATAAGCCCAAATGTATGTTTTTGCGCTTGGTATTTGTATGTTTGCATGTTCTCTAAGATCACCAGATCCCTAGTGAGCTGCAGGCTTCATGTGTGCAAGACAGCAGAGCTGAAGGTTAGCGCTGTTTGAGTGTCCCTCTTGTGAGCACTCCACTGGGCTCCCACAGCGTGTTGCATGCTAATTATGGTTGTAGATAATCACTTTCATTTATATCAAGTCCGTTTGAGACCTGTATTTAACTAATACAGAGTGCCAGAGCAGCAGGGAGTGTTAATGACCTTAAAGATCGTTAACTTCATGTCGACTTATCTCTCCATGATCCCATTCCCTCCTCACTCTGTCACCCTCCTCCTTTGTCTCAGATGTTTTACCGTCTGCAGCAGTGGAGAAGACGGGCACCATGCTGTCTGATGGTGCCATCTATAGCAGTATTGACTTTATGGGGAAGGCAGGCTACAGCAGCCCAGCACGAGGCACTCAGCCCACCCCCTATGCCACCACTCAGATACTCCAGTCCAACAGTTTCCACGAGTTGGCTGTGGATAGGCCAGATCCCCGCTGGAAGGCTTCTCTCCAAGCCCAGCAGGAAATAGCAAACCTGGGCTACTCGCTAACTGACAGACGCCCTGGCAGTGGTACGAGAATTGTTTTTGCTTTTTTTTTTTTGCTTTTTTGTGTGTGTGATTTTTGCACTCTTGTGTATGTGTCTTGGGTCTCTGAGGACTGCAGTAGTGCTTGAATGTCCAGTAAAAGCAACAATAAAATGACAAATAAAAAACTAAACCAAGGAAAGAGCAAAATGGAAAGGGTTTTATTTACATATTATATTTATATATTCACTGAAAATGGACCCTTAGGATAATGCTCTTAATTACTCTTCTGTCTTCATCACAGTTCTACCCTGGGAGCTTATCTAGCCCAGAAATGTCACACAATCATGACACATTTCTTTGGGTTAACTTGATTAGTGGTGGCGGAAAAAAATCCCTCAGTGTTGTGAGTTATTTATGCAATGTATATACACTTAATAAAGTCACGGAGGCATTTCTGTCTGTACTTTTGTAGTTCTGCACAATAGGCTGTTCTCAGCTAAATGTCAAGCCTTGTGGAGATAAAGCAGAGCAAGTAGGGAAGCTGTACGGAAGCAAGTTAAAGTGAAACGTTTAGAAAAAGTCCTAATGTGCTGTCAGCCCACAAAAAAGAGAAATAATGGACACTGGGCAGGAGACAGGTTTGAAAAAGTGCAGATAGCAGAGAAAGATAGAAGATAGCTTTCAAGTCAGTGCTGTGCACGTGTGTTAATGCGCACAAATTCAGTATGGAATATTTGTGGGTAGAGTGTACAGAGATTTCTCGGTGTTCTGTAGAGAAGGCTAAACCTCCTTCCCTCCTTACCTACCCTCAGGTGCAAAGGTTGGGAAGAAAAAGAAGGTGAAGGGTGGAACAAAGACCTCTAAATCAAATGGGACATGTTGGGCTAACATGCCCCTGCCTCCACCACCCATGCACCCACTCCCTGGTACAGAGGTTGACCTTGACCGTTACCCCCAGGAAAACCACGGAGGAGGGTAAGATACATTCATATCTCATCAATCTCTGCCCTGGAACACACAAACACAGAAATACATGTCGACAGAGGAAACACATGCAAACACAGAGGTCACAATATCCTGCACCTGTGGCCAGAGTGTGTGTGGTTTTCATCAGAAAGCCTCAGACAGGAGTTCACAGTGCCTAAACAGACCTCTAGCTGTGTGTTTTCCTAAGAAAAATAGGTTTGTATTAAACTGTTGTACACATTTAACTTGCAAATGGAGGAAGAGTCAGATTATTAACATTTTAATTGATTAAAAAGACTAGATTAAGATTAATTTAGGATCAATATGGGCACATTCATCTTAAGATAGTGACTGTTTGTGGTATTGTGAATATTTTTTCTGGAATAAAATCCTTGCATATGTCCTGTTCCTGGCATTTTGTCCACATGCCAGATACGACAGCAACAGCTGGGCCCCACCAATGTCTGTCCAAACCTACCACCACCAGAATTTGGACAATGAGGCAGAGGAGGAGAGAGGTCCCACTCCTCCAATGAGAGGAAGATCTTCCTCTCCGGCAGCAACTCCCTTCAGCCAGCCCTCATCCTCCTCTCTCAGCTCTGCCCACCATGAGGAAATGCAGTCCATTCTGCAGGCCCATTTGGATGAGCTGACCAGAGCTTACCAATATGAGGTGGCCAAGCAGGCGTGGTAAGTTAGCTACATCTTGAGACACCTTCATTCTATAATTTGATGCCTTTTCTGGTAAAAAAAAAAAAAAAAAACATTGAAAGGCCTTACACTGTGTGCTTGCATCGCAATTTCGTTCAGCCATGTTTGCGTCGCGCAGAGGGAGAGATACCTGTAATTTTATTCATTTCATTCTGTTCATAGTTTGGGTTTTGCATATCAATGGTCGATGTTTGAGCGCCTTATAATGCTGGTATTTACATGTGTCAGCTGGAACCCGCAGCCCATGTTTCGACCGATAAAAACAGCTCTCCATTGATTACACCTTTGATGGAGCACTGGAAAACTTGACAAGTCAGTGGTGATATGTGTTGGAGGGTAATGACTGGGTTTAGTCTAACATGCTGTTCTGACATCAGTAAATAGAGTTGGTAATTATGCATGCATCTCTTCCATGGCGGGATGTGAGCCATCATGGAGGACAGCTGTGGAGGAGATAACAGGCATGTTGGTGACAGCCCTGCCCATCCAGATATCCTTTATCCAGTCCAATTACAACTCCATTGTGTTAGCACAACACACACCAGTGCTGAAAAAGTAATCAGTGAAACCACTGCAGGCATTCATAGTATCTGCACATTGCATCTCTGCCTTTCTGAATATGCAGTGATTATGCATTCTGAAACTTGTTTTGGAGTATTTTCGCACATTATCTTTACCCCATTTCCTTTTTTAAATTTATTTTGGCCATTAATACACAGTATTTCCCAACAATTAATTAGGCACATGAAGAGCAGTCCAAACGTGTCCAAGACCCCCATTCCTCCAATGGACTTTATGTCCAGCACGCTGGGCTCGGATCTGGGAACCACTCTCCTTTCTGAAGAAGACGAGGATGAGGATGAAAGATACGCTGTGGTGTCAAAGAATCTGTGTGGCTTTGAATACAGTCCCGGTCACGGCGTGGAAAGCCTTGAGGGCTCAGGTATGTTTGACACATGGTAAAACTCATTTTACTGCAGTCAGTGCTTTGCAGACTTGTAATTATTTATTGCTCCCTGTGCACCTTACATGGATTATTTACATTCTCATTCTCATTAACAAATGGAGCTTATATTCAAAACATATGTCGAAAGATGCAGTTGGTATGATATAACAAAAGGAAACATGTTTTCATGTAAAATGTTGTGTGTTATGATGTGGAAATATGACATAAAAAATACACCTTGCTTTTTACCCTCCCACTTATAGCTTTCGAGGCAGGAAGACACTCAGCCCAGTGTCCCTAGGAATTGTGTTATTGCATTATATTGGAGGATTTTTGCAGTACAAAATTTAAGTTCCATGTCAATGTTTAACACCACTGCAGGAAGAATTGTTTTTCTTTTTTTTTTTTGTTCTTTTTTTAATGAAGGAAAAAAGTGAGTGAGTGTGAAGGTCAGGGTAGTGGATGCACATGTGTCTGTCCAACAATGTTTGGTTTTTTAAATGATGTTTAACCACAGTCTTTCACAACGTTGGCACTGAATGTTCAAAAATGCCACATTTTAACAAAATCCAGGGTTTTGTGGAATTGTCTAATATTTGGTCTGCCAGTAGAGTTTGGGCCACTGAGGCAGAAAATACTGTGTAGTCTCTTGGCTGGCTGAACTATCACCTATGGACATGCTGCCTAGCACAAAAACCAAGGCTTACAATAGCCAATTTAGTCACAGAGATACCAGCACACAGACACACTAGTCTAGTGGTTGTACTTAAGGATACTACATAGTAGAAGAGGAACCTGTTCATGTTGCCAGCAGGGACAGTGACTGACACTCAAAGTTGGTGTAGAAATCACAGTTGGCCTCAAGTGAAACAGTTTTATCAAATTATTCAGATATCCTAATGTAAATTATGGATGCCCTTTTTCACTCTCTTTCAAAGGGATATTCAGTCAGTCTGTTTAAAGTCACTCGAAGCCATTCTTGCATAGACATCAAAACCATAACATATAATCTTTTAGCAACTTTAGCGAGGCTCTACTTAAAAGTCACATGTCTAACATTTAAGATTTGATGCATTTATAAATAGGGTTCTGTCTGAAAGTGTTTCTTTAGAGAAAAACACTTCAAAGTTTCTCCCACAGGGACGGAGCTGTACAATTTTTAGACTGTTTGATAGGTTAAGGGATTGACTTGTGCATTGAGAATGTGTGTTTTCAACACTTTTAATAACCCACTGGAGGGCAGAATACGGGTCAGTGTGACTAAAAATATTTACAAATATTAGCAATGCAAACATTTTATTGTCTCTGGTTTAGCTGTCACATATCGTACGTCACTGTAGTCGAACTGCGTTCAGGCAGATTGAGGGACTATCTTCAGTCCAGTGAATCAAAGCATGAACAAAGCCAGTTCGGTGGCAGTATTTCCTCAGGGGGTGCCATACTGCAGTTGCGGCTTATTGCTTTAAATAGCATGTTTGTTTGTACATCTTTTGATGATGTCTGATTTCAGTAAAACATTTAAATTATTTTCTTGGTTTTCAGCTATTTTTTTTACATGGCTGCAACAAAGAAAAGTGGTGATTAAAGACTACTGATTAAAGCATTTGGTAACACTATTCTTCATTCATTCTTCTTCATGTATACTAAGTATAACAGAGTTATGGTCATTTTCACAAATATCCAGTGTGATGGAAACAGCGTGTGAATCATCTTTACATGTTCTTTCAAGACATCACATGTACATTAGCGTGCTTAACACAGGTTTGACAGAGAAGATTGTCTAGCTTAGCCAAATCTTTATCTTCAATAACTCTCTCAGTGCTGCTCATTGCAGGTAAAACCTCCCAGCAGTGTCACTCAGACAGCTCTGGCACAGCAGGCCATGGTGCACAGGGCACGCATAGCCTTGGCCACAAGAGGGCACCACTGACTGGCCTCAAACCTCAGACAGACAGGGTTGGGACTCTGCCCAGAGGAAGAGACACCAACACAGACAGTAAGTAAGGTCTTTTACACTCTGGGCTGTTATTTTTTTCAGAGAAGCCTCAGTTAGAGTAAATCCAACAAGAAGGGCCTATATTGTGTGTGTCATTTGTATCCTTTGCCAAACACTCCCATCTACCATCCACTCACCAGCCCACACACCGGCAATGAAGTCCCTGCACAGCGTGGGCTCCCGCATGCACAGCTCGTGGGCAGCTGCAAGCTCAGACCCCTCTGAGGAGTGCATGGTCACCGTGTCAACGCTAGAGCGGCAGCATATGGCTTCCTGGAGCGGCACAACAACATCCAACAGGGCCACCCTGAGTAGGGCTTCCCACAAGAGACCTGGCACAGATCCCTCCCACAACGGGCATCCCCTCATGAACAGCACAGAGAAAAGGGAACACTGTGAGTGTCTATCCTCATGAGGAGGTATCCGTGTTCACATTACTCATAATGGATACAACCTGATGCAAGCAAGGATCTGTGGAGAGCAATAATATGCAGATTTCACTGAAACATTAGTTACATTTTTTTTAAAAAAAATCCATTCTACAGTTTAATTTTGACATACCCTTACTGACAAAGTATAACACAGGGGACATATTGTTATAATCATAGACCACATAATAAAGCCCAATAAAGATTTCAGGTTTTATTGATATTAAAATATAGCACAGAGACAAATAAGATTTGTCTCTCCTAGTTAGCTGAGACTGCAGCACAATGCAGTTATTTTCTATATGTCTGAGTAGAGATAAAAGCAATGTAATGACAGGACATGAAGCCTGTAAAAGAGGGAAGCTGTGCAATGCAAAATGTGTATAAATGGATGCTGTATCAGATTCATTTTTGCTGGAGATTCAGGGGGGAAACATTGAGTAGAGCTGCATAGCCTCTTCCAACTTTCCAGTTAAACATTTTTATATGAATCAGCTCCAATCAAAAATAAACACGCCTTTGTCTGGAAAGGCCATTATGACTAAATGCATGGGCTTATCTAACTACCCTAAAATATACCAGAGTTTTCCTTTAATTAATGTCGGAATAACAATCACAATTCAGAAAGAACAAAGTCGTCGTGGCTGGAGTAAATGTTGCTGCTATCACAGTTTTGGTAAATGGATTGCATAAAGTCTTGTATCCCACCAATTTCTGGTTTGAATCCAAGCTAAGATGCGTCCTGGCAGGGTAAAATGAAGATGCAGACACTGACAGTGAAGCATTCAAATTCGCTCAGATTTTACATTGTTGTTCTTGCTGTGTGTGCTGTGCGTCTTTCAGAGTCTTTGTGAATCATCGTTCCCTGCAGCTGCTGCCTGTCCCAGGACACCATGTTTATAAGCGCTATGAGATTTTCTCTCTGCGATTGACACAGAATGATGTTGGGAAGATGGAGAGGAGACAGAATGAAGACAGAGACACGGAGTGTGAGATAAAATGCAGAGCTGTAAATGTCATGTACAGACACAGACACCAGTCTCACAGTGTTATTTTCACCCACCCCCCCCCCACCACCCAAAAAAGAGTAAACAGTATGTTAAATGTCCGCTTCTATTTTCTGTCACATGGTGTACAACAGTTCACAAAGTGGAGATGAAGAAGAAAAATCACGACGAAATGACTAATTAAAATGAAAAAGGACTTGCATAATTTGTAAATATATTTTTTTATGTTTTTTCTCTTTCTTTTGCTTTGCTATGCAAGCCAAACCTAATGTTGTCTCTTTTTGTGTTTTATTACTGTGAATCTTTTTTCTTTTTTTCATTAATGCTCAAACTGTTAGCTTATTTTGATGAAGCTACTGTATTGTTGTACTTTGCACAGAGCGTTTTGGTGAAAATAAGCACAAACCCATTGTCAGCTGAGCTGAGGAGAGGAATCATTATGGCAAAGAGGGACGTCTATGATAAACAGAACCTAAACAGAAGATATATACTTGGCTGTGCTGTAATTGTTTTGAGAAATACTCATATATTGAGAGGAGAAAAAAAACACAGGTAAATACTTGGAAATATTACGCCAAAATGACTAACTGTGTTTCATACTTCTTTCTGGGAGTTGTATTATACGTTATACTAACAATGATTCTCAAGCAAATGATTACCAGAACAAAGCAACACATCAGTTGTGATATCCAAAGCAAAGACATAGGAAAATAGCTATGTGTCACTTCTCTGTCATTCCCCAAAAGAGTATGTTAATAATATATATATATATATATATATGTTTCTTTTCCAGTTACACACAGTGACATGGTGATAGTGCAATACTCAAAGGACAATATGACAGTAAAGGGAAACAGGAATATGAAAGTGAGTTGTTGGAAACCACAGGCCATGTATTACCTTAGTGGAGCAGAGACAAATTCATTAAAATGTCCTGAAGTCACCTGAAGACAAATGAAATGCAAGATTTAATGACGACTATATGTGATGTTAAACATCAAATAAATTATAATTACATTTGTTATGTACTACACTGGACTTACACTATCATCTTACAAAGATCTATAGACATGAAAGACTGCCAAATTTAAAGAAAAGTTTTAAAAATGTAGCTAATTAGCATTTTCTGCCAATGAGATTCACAATGCAATGTCTTTACACTTGTTTGGATGGTTTTGTTCTGATCATTGTTCTGGGAATGGCTCTCCCTTTGATGAATCTTTACCTGCCAGATTGGTTTGCCCTCAGGAATACACAGCCACATACAGTAGGGCCCTTTTTCAATACTTTGATGCAAAATAAAATGTGTATGTGAAAATGAACCAGATTTCTCCTCCCAGTGCCTATGATGTCTGACACATTGTTTTCATTTACTCAACACAACCCACTTTTTTTTTCTTTAGATTGGACAGTGTTTTAAATTAGTGTTTTTAAATTAAATTTAATTAAATGGGTTTTTACTTACATCCCATTTGCAGATTTTAGATATGAAATTATGTCTACATTTTACAGCTAAAATAAATAAATAAAATATTTCTATTATATAGTTAGGTTAAAAAAAAAGAAAGAAAGAAAATGTTACTCGTGCCTAAATATTTCTTCCATTCAAATTATCCAGGGATTTAATATATCAGTGCCATCAGACACATGTGGGCCTCAGGCAACCTGAGCATTGATTTAAAAATGTGGCTCACACAGCTGCTAAGAAGTTAAAAGAAGGGTTATTTGCTGGGTTGTTCTGACTTTTATTGATCCAATGTGATACTCTACCCAGAGGACAACCTATGAAACCTTTCATATACAAAGAACAGTCCATATGTCTTACCAATGTCCCTGCTTTAGGTCATTTAATTGATGCTGCCACATTGTGATGTTGTAAAGGGCCATGCTTTGAATTTCATATTGCTCAACCTTCCTGTACGTGCGAGAATAGTGAATCTGATGGTGTCTTAAAAAATCCTATTTTGTCTTAATCATATCTTGAATTTTGTCTGGCATGGATTCTTTCCTAGATTCAGAGTTTCAGATTCAACTTTATTGCATCTGCCCTTATCTCTGGAACACATGACAGCTCTGTGGAGATAACTTCGCTATTGCCAGCACAGATCTGGACAGTGGGGAGGATAGCTGTAGGCGCCTTGCACTGAGTGGGACAGCCTGTCAATATTTGTATCTGGAGACAGATAGACGGGGATTAGGATTGTCTGCAGATGTTGTGCTGACAAGGAGCACATTTTGCAATCCACCATGTGAGCTTTAAATCCAACTGGTTGGATTTATGGAATTGCTACAAGGACAGGAAAATTGGTGGTGTGTAGTCAGTTCTATATTCACTTTTACACAGTTTGACTGCACTATTGCAGGGATTACACACTGCCACCACCAAGTCTTGTATAGGTTTCTCCTAATTTACCCAGCCTGTAGTACAAATGAATTAAATGGAAGAACAAAAATACATAGCTGAGCCCAAAGAGCCCAATTACAAGTCTCCACCTGCATTCACAGAGCCGCAGTTCTGTCTTATAAAGCTGTAGTTTAATATACTGATCTAGCAATAGTGTGGTAACTTCGTGGGGTGTTGTGGTTTGGGTTAGAGGAAAAATCAGTTTACTGCAACAAATTTACTGCTGACCTTTTCAGCCCTCGAGAGAACAATTTGGCCTCCGATTGCTTCACTTCTTTGGACCACAGGCAACTGGAAAATACTTGTAATGTAGGCGCTTTTTCTACATAAAGCACAAGTAGTAATGATAAGAGGGCACAGGGGACCATATTCATTCAGTCAGTAATTTTGATTACTATTTGAAAGAAACAGAAATTATGAGCATTCATTTTATGGTGGCGTAATCACAATGTCAGAAAACTCAAACAAGTGCAAACAGATGGTTGAGTTTCTCTTTCGTCTTGATAAATAAGTAATCAACCAGTTGAAAGTTGTTGTGTTAATATTTAAGAGAGTTCTTGGAGGTTCGGAGGACTGGAACCCACAGTGTGATAGGGTGTGAGATTTTAGTTTTCTGTGTGTGTTTGTGTTTTTGTTAGCTTTTCAGTCTTAATGTAAAATTCATGCTGGAAGACCTGGGGTGAGCCGGGCTCAGGACCTGGAGAGCAGCTCCGTGTGAGAGGGGCAAAAAGGCAGTTTTCACATTTTGAGGAGGTTTTGCGAATTTTCCAGGTTGAGTGTTTTATTATAAAAGTGTTAAATTCTGTGCAGAAAACTTCTATGACAAATAAGATGTTAATAAAATCACATAGGTCAACCATTTGTCAGTGTGCAATAGCCACATGACAAAACACTGAGTTTTAAAATGAAAGTAGTTTGAACAAAATCAGTCACTGTGCCCTGGAAGAGGGACTCTCTGATTATGGATGCAAAATAAAAAGATAAATATATAAATAAAATAAGGCTTTGTGGTTTAATCACCCTCTTATCTAAGAGAACGTAAATTAAAATGAAGAATGATGACAGGCTGTAGTTTACATTATCAAAATCATCTTCATACAAATCAGACCGTCGACATATTTGTTCAAGATCTAACAAAGATATTATTAGCATACAGTATTTACATACAGGATATTCATATCTGTGGAGCTCCCAACCCAGCGCTGAGCCGATTTTCGACTAACAAAATGTCAGAATAATAAACGTTCAAAGGAACTGTAGACAGTGTGATTAGAGAGCTTGTAAAACTCTGCTGTATACTTTGAAACACAACCAACATTATGAATTGCAAAGCAGGTTGTTATATTTCACTGTATGAGGCTCAGACAAGAGAACTGCATTCATTATACTGTTTTTTTTTTAATACTGTATTCAACAACCAGACTTCATATTCAGTATACAGTAGAATGTATGATCCACTGTAACATGGTATATCATGGCTTACTGTTTTTGCTGCTGATCTTTTTGTGGATCTCAATATTCCATGAGCTGCATCATTTGATGAAATTTTCCCAACATGTGGTGGACAACCTTTTCAGTATGATTATGTGTAACCTTGCCTTGAAAGGCTGATGTGTGACTCATGACATTTGGTTAATTGCAACATTCAACTGGTGTGGTGGTTTACATGCAGCCCACCTGAGACCGCAAGTCCCGCTCTTTGGCTCAGCTACCCTGAGGGTAGGCTAAAGGCCAGTGGTCTCTTGGCCTTTAGCTCCCTGCGTGACCAATTTATTTTCATCTTTTTCACCATAATGGTTCATCTGCTTCTTTAACATTGCCACTTGATATTGCACCAGTGACATATAGCAGCAAGGCTTCTCCTGAAGGTCTCTTATAGAGGGAATTTAGATGAATACAGAAAGGGCATTTACATGCTGATATTAAAGTTTGCCTTTGTGTATACCTGCTGTATCTGACTCATAGATCTGGACACAGTCTCCAGGTACCAGCTGCAGTTACTGGAAACTCTCCCAGAGATTACGTTTGTAGTTTAGCCTTTCTGGTCTCTGCACTATTGCCCAAATAGTTTGGACTTCCACTTTGACTATATTATCACGGGAATCTCACTGAGCCATTAAAGATCCCTCAAGCCAATCACAGAACAAACCCAAGTAAAATGACAGCCATTTACTGTCCACTTCTTAGGCTACAAAAATACAAAAATAGTCTCAAATTTAATACAAATTCAAATTAAACAGCATCCAGCCAGTCATATATCAGCCCTCCACTCAAAAATGTGTTTTGCTTATTGTTACTTCACTTCTGTTTAATCTTCACTGAGCAGAATGATGTACAGTACATGCGTTTGACGTTCATCTGCTGAAGGGGTAAAGTTTCTCTGTGTTCACCTTAAACCTGGGTTTCAGACGTGTACGTACGAGCAGGTTATATCACAAGTCGTGTGTTCAGTCCAAATGTTTAAACTTGTGAAAACCTGATGCCTCCAGTCTACAAAAGACGAGGAGGCATTTAAAATATATACATGTTAATTTATTTTGGATTTTTCAATTTCCAACTGAACTTTTTTGTGGAAAATCGTATTAGTCACAAATTATTATTCAAAGCAGATTCTTTTTCTGTGTCTTAAAATATGAGGGGGGTGTCTTTCGCTGTGGTGAAAAGTCCTTGTACTTATGACAAAGACAAACCAGTCACTGAGAATAATGGTGGCAGAGTTTATTGGTTGTATTTAACTGACACACTATCACAACCATTATCCTAATTCTTTGATCTCAAAATGCACATTTACTTTCTGCAAATCTTAAAACATTTTTGTGCAGCCTTGTTTCTTTTCTTTCTTTCATGTGCTTGAAAATGTCACTCGATGATCTTATTAACTGACTGTCTGCATGTTGTGCACTCTGAAAGTTGCCCCCCTTCTCTCCTGACGCCAAACAAAGCCATGGCATCCTCCTCTTTGCCTTGAGTGCAGCTTTTGACATCTCCACGTTCTCCTCTCATCTGCCACAGTAAGTCCTCTCTTGGCATCACAGCACACGTTCTCCCCTGGTTCGCAGTCAGCTTTTATAGTGACAGACAGTGATATATCTCCATAAACAAATCTGAATTTACCATTGCTGCAGCGAGCTCCGCCTCAGCACAAGATTCATTATCTCCGACGCCTCCTAATTCCTCACCAACTGCCTGCTTTAAGAGACAGTAATCTTCCTCAAACACAACTGCAATAAATTTGAAACCATAAATTCGCACCCCCAATTACTTGCCCCCTCCTTTACCCTCATAAGTTCTCTTCCAACTCTTGTGTCACCTCTTCCCCTAGTCCTCAACCTTGGTGCCCTCCTTTCCTCCAGGGACGTCAATGACACAGGAAGATATTGCCTCTCAGTGCTGAGGAACGCTGCCTATCTCTGAGACCACCTGTTTAATTCACCGCTGTGAAGCTAATCAATGTCTTCATCACCTCCAGACTTCTTTCCTGCAACACTGCCTGCTGCACATCCTCAATAAACCTCATTATGCTGAAAATCCTGTTGCCTGAATGATTGCATGTACAAGTTCAAAAGGCCATAGCGTGCCAGTTCTTCCTCCACAGCGACTGCGGAGCTAATATTTTGTTTGCTTATGTTAAGATTCGATATTTGGCATGTGTGATAATGGGAGAAAGCTGAACACCTACAATGTACATGGTGCAGTTCAGCTCGTAGGTCAGAAGAGACATTTTCATTCACAGTGCAGCACTCAGCCATACTGTCTCTATAGATCTGTCCCCTTATAAAGAGTTATTCAGGGTTGACAGCCATCAGTTTCGCCTTTTCTGTCAGCCTCTCTGCAATTCCGCCACATTTGCCCTAGCTGTCATGGCCGGCTCTTTGTCAACAGATTGCAGAGAATCTGCTGGATAAACACAGCCAAATTGAAAATGAAACTTGGCAGCTCACACACATGCATGCACAAGCACACACACATGCACACCCAGTATCTTAGAAACCAAGGCAAACACTTGTGAATAACCTACTGTAGACAGCTGTCCTTGAAAATGAAAAAAAGGAAAAAAAAGAAAAAAGAAATAGATGGGGGACGAAGACAGACATTCACAGTGTTGAGAAGTGGTTTTCCGGAGAAGAAGATAAAACACAGCTGAATCTTATTCAGAATTCTATTTGGTTACAATCAAGTTATTGAAATAATTCATGGAGAGGCTGATTGCTTGAATGACACTGTAAACATGATGTAAAACCTATTAGATGTAGCATATCCAAGTTTGCATTTCATTAATACCCCCGCTGGTTCCAGTTTTTCCACATTTTTCCACATAATTCTGCAATAATTGGTCAGTGATGCTGATTGGAGTGGACTTTACCTTCCACAGCTTCAGTTAAAATTATTCACCTACCATTTAGTTGTACCAGTCACATCAGTCAAGCTTGAAGTGATAACTGGACAAAAAAGGTAGATCACAGTGTCGCAGCTGTTGACAGCTGTGTTACTGTAAAAGGAGGTCAGCCTTTTAGCACAAGTGGGACACACACAAGACGGCCTCACAGGTTTTATTGAAAGTAGCCGTTGTGCCTCTTACCCATTGTAGTGTAAATGAGCAAACCTCATAAATACAGCAACCATGTATGAAAGGTAACAAGATATCAGAAATTACGTGTGAGCTTTACTTTTTTTTCCCTCTTTTTTTCTGCTGAGATGCCCTCGACGTAGCTGTTCACCATATTCTTTTCCAAGTTTCTGTTCATCGTGTTCATGTAAAAGTATTGTATACATCAGGACAACACTGGCACTTCACTGAGAAGCACTATCCCATACTTGCAAGGTGATGAGGCTATATTTCTACCTTTGATTCCACTGGGCAGTATGTGCTCTGAAAGCCAAATGAGATGGAGTTGGAAAACAGCCAGGTAGGGAGTTTAATTGTTTTCTAGGTTCTAAGTTTTAGAAGACTATAGTTCCTATGATTATGGATGTGGATCCTGGTCCTGTACTGGTCAATAAACTTTCAGAAATGGGCCATAAATCTGAAGATTGTATTACCAGATACATTTTCATACACTGACAGATTTAGTAGGTAAACCTGTAATAAGTGATTTTTTTTAAGCCACTTAGAGAAATTAATGAGCTACAAACACAACTTTTGTTGATAATGCAAACTTGTTAGCCTACAGTTGCCTTTTTACACAATCAGCAGATATGGAGCACCATTAACATTCATTTGGAGTTATGTTGTTTGTTGCCACTTGGTGATTCTAAGTTCAATATTCACTCTCATTTGACCTCTGTTTTTTATCTCCACCAACTCCTGGGGAGATATACTTGGCTCTTAAGATGCTAAATGGTCCAGTGTGTTCACCAGCTGGTTGCTAACAGCTCTTTGCCGCATGGTGCTACGCAGGGAGCATACAGTGGGGTTTTTGGAGGTTTTCCCCTGGAAAAAACTGCCTGTTATGACCCACAAACAACACTGATGAAAGTGGTGAAAGTGAACAACTGAAAAGTCGCAGGACTGAAAACCAAAACAGTGAGCTAAAAGATGCTAAAAGCCTTTCAGAGCAGTGGGGAACGGCAGACCCACGTGATAATTACCTGGATTTCTTTACCATAAATGACCCACAAAATGTTAAATATAACTGCTTTGGTTTGGATCATTTTTGCAGCTAAAACACCAAATCAGTACATGTCTTAGAGATGTATTTGAGTATGTATGTATACAACCAAAAGACCCATCAAAAGTCTGATCATTTCTTAATCAAATCTAAAATCAAAAAGAAAAAAAAAAAAAGATTTACAAATTTTTAAGTAAAAAAAAAATAAATAAAAATACCCAAAGACTAATTTAAAGGTCTCAGGTGAGACAATTGATCTGGGAATCTGAGTCATCCCTGGAACCTGAATGAGTCCTCCATCTTGAAGTAGTGCATTAAGTGAGCTTGTGTCTTCTTAGTTAGTCGCAGCCAAATTTGGATGATGTCAGAGGGACCCACACTGAGGTAAAAAAAATCTGACATTAGGATCTACAAAGGTCACAGGCACTACTCACATCACTTATCACTGCTGACAGAGGGTCTGCCTTGTTAATAAATCACAACGAGTTCTGTATAATTACACATTTGTTAGTGGATGATGTGCCACTTACTGTGTGAGCCCTGCGTGAGTCACTTTGACACTCACACACAGTGAAAGACATCTGTGAAAGACTTTCTTCCTCTCAACAGCACACAGGTGCTCTGTTGATGAAGGCGCATACGTGAGGTTAATTAAACAGCATGTCTCATCAGATCCTCACAGCTTTCCTGTCTCCAGTCTTCCTCATCCTTCTCTCCTCACAATCACAGAATTGGAGGGGCTTTGCCTGTGGGACAATCTGAAAAAAAAAAACATTTGACAAAAACCTGCTGACAGGAATCAGGAACTGACCTAAAAAACATGAGTGAACAAATATCTTTGTAGGTGTTTTAATTATATATAAAGGAGTGAAAATTACCACGTTTTCCAATTAAATCTGGTAAGATTCTCAAGAATAGCTGCAATTTTTGAATACTGTGATTTTAATTTCATTTGCCTTTAAATGTCACAGTCTAAACCACTGTGGGTTATTTAAGTAAATCTTCTTGGTGTTATTTTCTTTGACCAGGATACTTTCACATAATATATTCCACAATTCAATTCAATTCAATTCAATTTTATTTATATAGCGCCTTCCACAATCAAATTGTCTCAAAGCGCTTCACAGAG
>JBBMJY010000004.1:6844820-6860541 GCA_037833715.1 Toxotes lorentzi
GAAAAACTCCCTTTTAACAGGAAGAAACCTTGAGCAGAACCTGGCTCATATGGGGGACCCTTCTGCCGAGGGCCGGGGGGATTCAAGAAAAAAAAAATGGGGATTCAAGAAAAAAAAATATGTTTATGACATTATTTCCTTTTTGAATGTGCTGTGTGTGCATCAAATGCTTTAGAGTTTTCAAGGTCTCAAACTTAAAAGAGGTTTTCGACGGCTGAGTTTTGTGTGTCATGACACCACCAGAGAACTTCATACTTATCATACTTTTTCTTACTTTTCCCTTTTATAGTTCTGATTTTTAAAGTTAAACCTTTGATTTAAATGAGCGAAAGGCTCAAGAGTCATTTGCAGTTTTCACAGTAAGTAGTGGCTAGAAGTGGTTTTTGCTGTATCGGATTCTCTGTGGTGAAAAATCAATGATTCATTTGAACCTGGAAAGAGGAGAGGTTATATAGATTGGGTTACAGAGGTGAGATAAAAAGATTATTTGTTGTTGTTTGATTAAGGAACAGCAATATTTATTCAAACAGAGAAGTTAAAGTGACATACTTGTTTCATATATAACTTATAGAAAAGGGCTGGACAAAATGACCAAAATCTATATAACAATGTACATTTAAGCTTCCAAAGATAAATAAACAATAATATTTTTCTTAATACATCAATGCCGGATAATTTAAATAAATACAAGAACATTTTCTTGTATTGACGTACGTCTGGTATGTGTCCAGTTTAAGGTTTTAGGCCTCAGGACGGGGCTGTAGGCAGACTGGCTGGCTGAACCTCAGGTGCTATAGCTGTTCTCCCTTTAACTACATAGGACTCATAGGACATTGCTATATGAATGAATTTAGGCTGGTAAGGAATTCATACTGAGTAATTCAATAAATACGGTGCATTGTCCAGCCCTAATCCAGAAGTTACGTCCAGAGTCAAGGGAACACAGGTTTAGATGAAGTGGACTAAGTGGAGGGAAACAATAAATGGAACCAGTCCATGACCAGAATTTTCAGCTTCCCAGACGGGGAACAAAGCAGTCAAGGTGTTAAGTAAAACCTCCTACAGGTGAATCTGCATGCAATTCTCTCAGTACACACAACAGATAGTTCAAATCTGAATGAAAGCAGCTCAAATGAACACAACTGAACGCACAACCACAATCAACAATTTCATTTTCTCAGCCTGAACTGAACTGATGAAATGACTAACAAGACTCCAAAGACTGATTTCCTCCAGAGTGAAATTCATATAATAATGACTTACAATAAAATTAAGTGATTGTGCTTTTACAACCAAAGTAGAACAAATAATACAAAGACAAGATGTACATCACTTAAAAAAAAAAAAAACATTAACACTGTTCTATAAAATTTGAATTTGAAGCACTTCTGTGGCAGTAAACAATTTCAACAGTTTACAAGATGGCTGGTAATGACTGAATAGCAATTACAGTAAAATAACAAGACAACCGACAAGCAAAGATCATGTGGACCGCATCAAGCAGTCGTCATGGACAATATTTTTGTAGACACTCACAACCACCATCAACTGTGCATTCATCTCACTTTACTGAGCAACTGGTGGCTCGGGCTCCTGGAAGCTGGTCACCCAAAAAAGCAAACAATAAACAGTGCATCAAATCGAAGTCCACAGACTTAAACATGAGAGCACTTTTTTTTCCCCCAACACCTAATGAGAAATTCAAAGTAGAAAACGATAGCATGTATTGTGCAGTATTTTTAGTCTTTTTCCGTATAGTAAAGGTCAGAGTCCTTCGTCCGAAGCAACTGTAGGATAATCCTTCTGTGCTCACATTGCTTCTTAGCTTTTCAGGAACTGTGAAAACAGAACAGTGTCATGATTCTCTTCTTGCACTTAAAATAAGTTAATTGACAGTGAACTTGTGTCACAGATAATACACATATTCAGGGAAATTACATTTACACAAAGACAAATCCATATTTGGAGTTTCGATAACTGATTTTCATTTACCTCTTCCAACTGTCCTGCAGAGGCCACCTGTCCTCCCTGTTTGGTCCTTGAGTCTCCACATGACATAAAGCTGGATGAATTAGGTTCATCAGGGTCCCTCTGAGCCTGACCTGATGGGAAAGAGGGACGGCTGTACAGAAGGATGTCCCCAAATTCTGAAGGAGGGACAAAAACGGAAAACATTTTAATTGGCTCGAGGCTTGTGCATTACGTATTTGAAATTTTGCACATTTTGCGTAGCAGCCATTATGATCCACCCAGTACCTGAGTGCTGTCGGCTTTTGCTACTTCCTTTTCCTCCTAGTGGAGTCTTGAGCTTGTCCAGGTTCTCCCTCTGCTCAAATGTACCCTCCCTCACCTTGTGAGTCCCTGCGCTGCCTCGTCGACCCCGGGCTTCCCCAGAGCCCATCCGAGGCAGCGTGGCCCCCCTCACTTTATAGTCACCATGGGACATCTGGCTGGAGAAATTCAGAGGCATGCAAGAATCTGGGGGGCACAGCAGAGCGCAGAGATCCAGATGTAAGCGTCATTAAGAAATAAAGAGCAGTAAATCTTTAACTTCTTTCTTGGTTTAATCTTTACCATCGTTGAAGACGTCTTTGGGTTGGTAGCCCTGTTGACCAGACTGGTTCTGTTTATGCCTCCTGGGCCTTTTGTGTGTTATTGCAGGACTCATGTTGCTGTCTGTGGACATGGGGCTGCTGGGACGCTGGTGCCGCCGGCCTGAAATCACAGATCACAGTCACACAGATTTAGCACAAATATTAAATGTGTAGCTTGAATAAATGTTACTTTTAACAGTAAACTATATTTTGTAAAAGACTTCTACAATCATTTTAAGTGTCCTGAGTGATTTTTCACACAGGAAATCAGAAATTTTTGAAAGTCAAACATTCAATGGGTAAATTCAAAGGTTTTGAAAACATATTTTCTCCATCATCTTCTTTCTCTGAGCAGCGTGGTCCTAGGTAAACAGATCTTCTGCCATAGCTGGAACAGTTTTGGATATTTCAATTGAGAGACTTCTGTCTGCCATTTATATCTGAGCTTTTCTCACTAAGGTAAAAGGTAAAAGGTGGTGAAGAAGGTGATTTCACTTTCTTAGCACCAATTTATTTAGCTTTTTGATTTGGAATCAAAATGTGATGCTATCCAGGTTGTCTGATTATGTTGCCAGGCCAACATGCTGGTATGATTAAACCACACCCACCCAGTCATAATGAAGCAGACTGCCTTAATATCTTTTTTTCCAGACTAACTAACTAAACTAACTAACCTGATCTGATTTTTGCTTATTTAGTCATGAATATTTTGAAGCTTTAATTTCGAGACTGATTTGGAAAAAACATGGTAAATAAATTAAAAAAGAAACCTCATTTTCTATAAAATCAGGGTTTTCAATCATATAGGGTCATTGAATAAAGTTTCTACACTGAATGGTTAATGTGTATTTGTAATTTGTTTAACATCCTTTACATTGTATCACATTTTTCCTTTCTTCAAAATAGAACACTGGGGAACTATGGAAAATATGAGCTGAGACAGAGAGAAAGGCGTGTAGTAAGATAAAAGTCCATGGCCTGAATAACATGGATGAAAAAACATGTGATTGAAGAGGAACCTTGATACAAAACACACGCATGCAGTACTCTCAGTAAAAGACGGAATTTCTTCAAACCAGTAAAATCTGGTCATGGACAAATGAGCAACATATACAGAAAGAAAGTAGACAAATATAATCAAATAAGTTTTAACACCTTCCACAAAAGCCTTCTCACCTGATTCCTCTGGGTATCTGCACATGCGCAGGCCTACAATATCTCGTGAAGAGGCTACCGCCTGGTTGAAATCGCCATCTGTAAAGAAGGATCCTTCTGAGGTGCTGACAACACTGGACCTGCCTGATGAGATGTTGTCCTCAGATGCTGAGCCCCAGCTGTTAACCATGGACCCCGTGACTGATCTGTCCAGATCCCCGGTGCTGGAGGCTGGGGTCTGGTCCAGGCCGTGGTAAAGCAGCTTGTGTGGAGAGGGGTGGTGCAGCTGGTGTTTGTGCATCTGCCGGTTGTGGTGTTGGCTGTACTGACTGTCAGCGAGTTCTGCGTCTGTGTCCTCCTCTGCCTCCTCCTCATCCTCTTGCAGCTCATCAGTGTCCATGCAGAGCGGTATGGAGCTGTAGGTGTGCGTTGGGGAGAGAGGACGAGGGTGGGTGGTGATGTGTTGGCTGGAAAGTGCATTAAAAAAAAAATCTGTGCAGTCTTGTCACAATATACATTTTCTGCAGCATCAGTTAAAAATGTTTGAACGTAGAGTCTGGAATGTTTAATCTGGTTACCTCTGGTGTACGGCTCCATTGTGCAGGTCGCTGCTCAGGTTTCCCTGCGGCGGTGTGGTAGGTGGGTGACTATAGGACACTTCAGTGAGAGATGAGGCTGCCCCTCTAACCGGTGGAGTGGGACAGCTTTCTATTCTTTCCTCTGGGTCAAAACTTATAGGAAAAGGGCAACTGACATGAGGTAATGGCTAAAGGAATGAGGTGTGCTAGCAGTCCTGACACATTAGTCACAGTCCATTAGACATCAATGCAAATGCCTCGCTCCTCCATCAAAACACCAACTTCCATTACTGAAAAATGTACAAGGGTGAACAAAACGTTTTCTGCACCATCTGGTTTGTATTGCTGAAATGCTGAATGCATGCTTGTTGCTGTTCTGTCCGCTGTACATTTCATTGAGTACTGTCATAGTAAACTGTCTGACAACTACAGATATCTAAATTGTATAATTAGTTTGGTTAAAAGTGTTGGCTGTGACAATAAGGCCATGTTTTGACAGAAGGTTTGCAGGTGTTCACAGTGTACCTGTGTGAGTCTGATAACTTTATCATATTAAGTTTTTTTTAGTTATTTAAACCTGGTGAGCTACAGCCTGCTAATGAGCAACATATTATGAAGTTGTTGTTTAACATGACATATTCAGCAGTATTTTTTCATTTTATCTTGTGCAGTGGTTTACTGGCAATACTGTACGTTTGACACAGACTGGGGCGTATTTTGAAGTGTACTACCATATGCATTTTCTGGCGCTTTAAGCGTCTGTGTTTATTTGTGTGTGCTGTAAACACGCATCTATGAATGTGTGTGCGTGTTTTTTTCCCCATACCTCCTTTCCATGGGTAAGCTATACTCATCACAGTCCCAGGCATTAGCATGAGGAGGAGAGAGTGCCTCTCCCCAGCTTACTGCATTATGTTTTGGCATCTTTTGAGCCCGCATTCCTTTCTTTTGATTTTGACTCCCTGAGAATGAGAAGAAAACATCAAGATAAACACAGACTTATGACTTGCCTCATCAAAATTCATCACTGGGCAGAGGTAGCTGCTGGCTTTACCTGAGGTGCTGTTGCTGCCTCTGTCTGAGCTGTGGTGTGAGCCTCCTGTGCTGTGATCACGGCTCTGGTTGTAGGCGACGGTTTTGGGATGGGTCATTCCTTCATTTCCTTGCACATGATCTGAAGACAATGTAAAAAGCAAATCTGCAGCATCTTTCTTTTTCTCATAAGAATGCCAAAAAGCAAATCAAATGTAACCCCGCTTTACCTTTATTTAGCATGTTTTGCTCAATTATGTTGTACTGCATCTGTGCTGCCATCTCCTTTGGTATTGGAGGAGGGTTGGGGGGCTGTTTCCAGCAGGGCATGTCCAGGGGCTCTGCTATAGCGCCACCGGTGGCTGCCTTATTCTTGATGCTGGCCTGAATGAGCTGTGTGGTGGCGTATGGGATGGGCTCATATGTGGCTGTTGAATCTCCTCCTGGACTTGCATAGCACAGGTTGGAGTTGTTGAATGTTTTGATCTCATTGAGCTTGTTGGAGAGGTTCACATCACTGTAAATGGCCGTCTCAGAAGTAAGCTGCACCCCCTGTTTGTTTTCTGGGTGGTTTCCATAGTTGGCTATACAGTCAGCTGAGGAGGACGTGAAACAAAGCAGCACATGGACACATGAAGTCACAAAGCTTTACTGGAAGCAGTTAGATTTTTATCAGACACGCACACACAATATACGTCTCTGACAAAAACTACGAACTAAGACATGAACTCAGTGTTGCACTAACCTGGTCGGCTGTACGTTGTCATGTTACTGTCACTGGTGCCATTGCCATTATTGCAGCAGTTGATGCTACAGTCCTTGTGACTGGCACACGTATTCGGCCAATTGTCTGGCAGCCACAGCTGGTTTAGGGGTTCACCCATGCTGAGGAGGCCAGGTCTGCAACAAGGAGGACCACAGTGCTGTCAATCAAAGCCTGCTTTCTTCATAAATCACTGAGGAATGAGCATGGGGTGAATGCATATGGCTCATCATCTAGAGCAGGAAGACACCTCCCCCTAGTGTTTCCACAATGTCAGTGCATTTCCTCTGTTCTGTCTTTATATAACTCAAAGGGACAAAAATATCACTCACCTGCCAGCGCTGCACACAGATTCTCCTCTTTGATACGCAACTGCAAAGAGAAACAGAAAAAAAAAACAGTTACACCTTGATGAGCTGTCAAAAAGAGGAAGCGCCAAAGGTAGAGAAAACCATGAAAGGCAGGTAGAGAGGCTAAGCAAGTCAAAAGTCTACACTGACTTCAATGCATACTTCTATCCATAGGGCACAAAGTCTGACTGTCTGGTTTAATTTATATGAAGACAACACAAATAATTGCCTGCGCCTTTATCCATCTCAGCATGACTGCACCACTGATTTAGAAACACAGTTTGAGACAGTGCCTCATCCACCAACCGTAAAACACGAAACAAATAAAATGTCTCCTGTGTCGTCTCCGCTGCATTCCACATTTTCCTTATTTAATCAAATAAATCTGGTCTAGTGAGGGTGTAGGTGTTTATGCAAAAGCACATTGTTGCTTTATTATAATCAACAAATTCCACAATTTGATTCAACAACTGCATGTACTGCACGGGTACAGTAGCAGCATTTTCTTATTTAGTTCCCACTTTAGAGAAATGACTAATTAATCATTTTCCGTTGCAGCTCATATTCTTGATGATGTTTTGCTTCATTTAATCTCACTTCAATTTGTTTTTGTTTTTTGTATTCTTTGGTGAGATGTTTGTAAAAAACAAATTATATGTTATGTCAGAATTGTACAATCTTGATATGACCAGTGAGTTGCATTTCCATACTTTTCCATTTTCATATATGTAAATGACATTACATGAACAAAATATAGTAACCAAAAATGGACTTGCTGCATAAGTAAAATATCACAAACAGTAGCAGATGAACCAAGCTGTACATACCTGTAGGTGTAAAGGTGAATGACGGGACTGCAGGGACAGATAAAGAAGAAGAAAGAGGGTGAAATCAGTTCAGTGTACATTAGTACTATTGTAGCTTTGTGTTTTAGATTTTCTCATGTCTATGCATGTGACCTCTACTGTGTGACAGACATCTCTTCATATAAAAATCAGATGCGTACAAACAATTAAATCACCACATGCCATCTGCTTTACTGCAGCCTCAGTCTGTGACAGGTGAGTCCAGGTGAAGGTTAATGGGGGTGACAGGCAACCAGAGGGAGAGGAGAAAATAACGGTGATACTGTAGCAGACATAAAAATGGCAGGTTGACAGGCCTGTGCCTCTAAGAACCGCGTCATGTTGAGGAAATGACACTCTACAAACGAGCGACTAAAGGTCAGCCTTTGAATGTCTGCATAATCGCAAATGCAAATTTGTTTCTGAAGTCTTTGTGTCAAAGGGAGATTAGACCAGAGTATTTTTCAACATTTGATGTGATCTGCTTATTAGCCTCTGAAAATATTCCTTAATATCAGTGAGATGATGACTGCTGTTTAGTGTGGCGGCAACATGTTGTGACTTGATCCCTTCATCAACCACCTTCAAACATACCTTCAAAAGTAACATGATAACCTATTTGGCAGTTGCACACTTGGTCTACAGTATAGGTTGTAAAATTAGCATTTCGAACACACATACAGTACATTTATAAAACAGACACACATCTGCACATCTACTTTTCTGAAATATACACATAACAGGATGAAAACACACCCTTGCGGATGCCGGTGTACGTGCTGCTGAGGCCGCTTCTCTTCTTGCGGTGACGGTAGAGCCACACACTGAAAATCATGAGGACCAACCAGCAGGTGGCGCCAATGCCAGCAATAAATGCTGGTTGCCTCACCACATCTGAGATCTGAGACAACGTGTCTCTTTCCTCACTGATATCCATCATCTGGCCTGCAGAGTCTGATCAGTGACAGAGGAAAGAGGGAAATCTGAGATTATATGTGCGTGAAAAGGACAGCAATGAAGAAGAAGAAGCATAACTGAAGATTTTATCTGAACAGCTAAGTAATAAGGGTATACACATCATGGAGCATACCCTTATTATTCAAATTTTTATGAACACTATTCAATAAAAAGGATGCTATGAAACATTATAGAAGTTTTCACCACAAGATACTGTCACTCTTACTAATTAAACACTACGTTTTGGGGGGAGTTTTTACCTAATTGAAAGAAAGTGACATCGCTCTTGACCCCAGGTCCAGCACCATTGCTCGCCGCGACCTCTACACTGTAGCGAATTCCCGGTGCCAGGCTGGAAATGAGCACAGAGAAGGTGGAGCCATCGACTGACTGGTTTACATGATAGCGACTCTCGTTACCTAGGCACCAGATCTGTCAAGAGAAGGTGAGGAGGAGACAAGATGACAGTGATTGCCTGAGGGACACATCCAACAACACAAGAGTGTCATCAACAGCCTCACAAAGACACAAATTACATTTTAACTGGAGTACACGTTATTCAGAGCATTAGCATGGGAGAGGGAAGGGATGCCTTTCTTTTCTTACCTTGTACTCCTGAATGACTCCAGCCTCCTCCAGGTCTGGAGGCGGTTTCCAAGCAATGAGGATGGTAGTTCCATTGGCATCACTCTTTGTCACTGTAACACCCTGGGGTGCTCTGCTAGGGGCTGAGACAATGAAGCATGCAGTTAACCACACATTTATAAACACAATCGCATCTGCTGCTATATGCATCCCAGATATTGTCAGTATTACCTACTTTGCACACTAAATAAAACAAAAAAACCTAAATAAAACAATACCTGGCTTTATTGTTATCCAGATATATAACGAAAGACATTAAAAAATTGCACCAGTGTTATTCAGTTCACATCAGCTATTTATAGAATCGCTCAGTGAAAAAAAGTTCTCACTCACCTTCTTCCAATGTCCTAACCACCTTCACCTCACTGTCAGCTCCCTGGAACTCATCAAAGAACGGTCGCACTTTGAACTCGTAGATGGATCCTCTCTTCAGCTGACCGATCACCACACCGTCCTCCCGTGGGTTGCGTACCTCCAGGATGCTCCACTGCCCCTCAGGCTGGCCGTGCTCAGCGGAGGCCCTGTACAGCACCTTGTAGCCCTGGATGTATGGGGACTGCTGCTCGACCTAATGGAGATGTAGAGATAAAACATGTTACATAAATGTCATAGCACGTGACAGTGAGACCCACTTTTATCATGAGCAACTAAACATCTGGGTCTGGTGTGTGAATGTACTGTAACTTCTATTGCATCTAATGCAAGTAAAGTTTGAGGTTCACAATAATATCTGCGTGTGAGTTAAAATAACATACATCTAGGTGGTCAGAGCCTTGTCTTGTGAACATCCTGCAGGAGGAGTGTGTGTTAATTCTCTTTGCCCTCAGGGCGATGCAGATTATCATATCCTCTGTGAATTCTCACTGTAAACCGCGATATGAGGTCATTAATAGTTTCCTCTCAGGAAACTCTGCTTAAAATCAAGCCAGGGGAGCACTTTCCACTGAAACCACATAACTATGACAGAGGATGCCTTAAAAGACATCTGTTGGGGCATCCACACACACACACAAACACACACACACACATGCATGCACCCACGTACACACACAGACAAATGCTGCAAATACATTTTTAGGTGTTTGGAACAAAGTACAATGTATCGCTCCAAAGATAAATTCACCACTGTGCAGTGGATTTTTCCTCTGATAATATATGCTTAGATACATACAGTCATTTAAGAATAAAATAAATCATTTAAACCGTTCCTGAACTATTTACAAAGCCATGTTTCACTGAATCTCTGTTCAAAGTGTATTTCCTCAGTCACCATTTAAAGCTCACCTCATCGTGTTGCTTGGGAGAATAAAAGGAATACATGTCAGAGAGTCTGCTCTAAAATGACGTCTGATAAAAACTATGTCAGCATAGACATAGGCAGTGGTGATTTTTTTAAGGCCTGACCCCTGGCTTTTAAATCATTTGTTAATGTAAAGTATGTGTTTACATTTATTGGAAAAATTGCACATTTGACCTTTTCCCATATTTACCCTAGCCCTGACAATGTGTATATGTAGGACAGAAATGTATGAAGCTCGTAGGACAGCCCACATGGTACGGTCTCCTTACCATCCACTGCAGCCTGACAGCAGAAGATGACAGGACAGTTGGTGTGTGCAGGTGGATCACTACGTCTCCCAGCTCCCTCTGGATGTGACGGTGATCCACTCCCTGCATTGTGGAAGTGCTGTCTATTGGTACCAAACGAAAGGAGCGAAGTTAAATAACAACAATGAACTGAAATGAACACATAAACTTATTTGAACTGAAATTAACATGCAGCTTCTTTGCAGTTTAACTGGCATCTTTTCAATATGAATAAAAAAAAAAAAAGTAATGAAAAGCCCACACTGACCCTGTGTTCTGACAGAGTCAGAGATTGGACTGGGGTCACTGAGGCCATAAGCATTCACTGCTCTGATCATAAAGAGGTAGACAGCTCCAGGTTTCAGGTTCCTCAGGACAAAGGTCTGTGTCTTCACATGCTCAGCCAGGGTCACCCATCTGCTGCCTAATGCAGGACTACAGGCAGAGGTGAGGGCATAAAAACAAAGTGAAAAAGTTGTTTCATTAAACTTGCTATGTAATGGTTATATGCAGTTAAAACATGCTGGATACTTCATATGCCTAACCTGAATGCCTCGATTAGGTAAGATGTAGGTGTTGCACCGACGCTGGGGTTGGTTTTCCACGCCAGAGTGAGTGAGGAGCGGCTGATGTCAGTCACCTCGGGTTTAGATGGAGCACTCGGAATCAGATTAGGGTCTGTGGGATAACTGGACTGGACAACAACGCCAAACTCTGCCAAAGAGAGACCAACAAAAGTTACTTCTGACTCTTCTGCAGGTAATGTATTGACAATATTTCTGTCTCAGTATGAATAACCTACCTTCCACTTGCAAGTATGCTGTCCAGGAAGCCTCTCCATTTGGACTAGAAGCTACACAGGTGTAGAAGCCTGTATCTCCCAGCTGAGGAGAGAAGGTATGGGAGCAGACATTTGTGGGTGTGGTGTGGGTGTGTGGGTTGGCATAGCTCAGCGCAGTTACTGTAACTGCTACCTTCTAACTGTTGTATAACTTCATGCCCCTACCTTAGCGTAGCGAATCTCCAACGATCCTGTGTCTGTTAGGGACATGCGGGAGTCCACTGGAGACACCAGAACACCATCCTTCTTCCAGTGGACTGTAGGAGGTGGAGGGCCAACAGTTTGGCACCCCAGGACTACTGTGCTGTCCACAGGAACGGTCTGGTTGATTGGGCCCTGCCTAATCACAGGAGGAGGGTGGTCTGACCCAGCTATAAAAAAACAAACAAAACAAACAAACAAAAGTTTAAGACCAACAATGTTAAAACTTACCCTAAACATGTTAAAACATGTTTAATGTAGGACATGTTTGGATACCCTATATATAGGAAACAGGGTTTCTCGATTTATGTTCACCATAGGATGCAGTAATTTCCTGTTGGTACAAAAGGTACTTTACTAGGGTTAATACAGCATTAATATTCAAAACAGCAGCAGCAGTAGCTGAGTGATTAAGACACATACCACCTAACTGCAATGCCCTCAGTTAAGATTCCGGTCAGGGACCTTTTTTGCATGTCACCCCCTGCTCTCTCCCTGCATTGTCTGTATCTGTTCTATCACTATTGAATAAAGGCCAAATTCCGAAAAAGCAGTAAGCACACTGTCAACAGTACAATGTAGAACTGGAAATTGGGAATTGATGTTCACCAAAGATCAAAGCTGAAGAGAGAGACAGAAATAAGAGTAAGAAAGATGAAAGTAGAGAAAATGAAAATGAAATGGTGCCAAAAGAATGAAAGACAGATAAGATGTGAAAGATACCGCGAGGAAAATTGGTAAAGAGAGAGAACAATAGGTTTAGCTGGCTGTGCAGGCAGTGAAGGAAAAAGAAATCAACTTTTCCCCTCCAGCGGAGAGCAACTAATCGTTCATTCGGCAGTAGGTGCTGCTGGAGCCAATTCCAATCACAACCGCAAAGCCCAACTAATAACAATCCCACTTAGATAACAGAGCTCGCTCTCTCTCTTTCTCTTACATTTTAGAACCCTGTGGATGGGGACAGGGGTTCTACATAAATAAATAAAGAAAGAAAATAGAGCACCTCAAAAAAAAAAAAAAAAAAAAAAAACGGTGATGGAAACACACCTTGAAAACTGCCGGCAGTAATGCAGGCCAGTTATTTCCATACAAATGCACCACTCCAAATGGGGATGAGAGGAGTGTGGTGGGATGGAGAAAATTTGGGGGAGGGCAGAGTAGGGAGAAACCGGTACAGACGAGAGTGCAGTGCTGTAGACCAATGAAAAAAATTGCATAAAACAGAACCCCATCTTTTTCTACTTCCATTACCTGTGACAAATTTTTCACTGAGTGGATGCCTCTCATTTCCCTACTAGGTGGCTACAAAGCACATCGCCAATAAGAGCAGCAGATTATCCATTATAACTAAAAAGGCTGCACTGAACAACTCAATGTATGATGCAGTAAATGTCTGTTTAACCCTGAAGCAATCATCTTCATTAATTTAATACATGTACATAGTACAACATTACCCAGACACATGTATTTGTGATCACACAGGTCATTTAATTGGGAATCTGTAGACTTTCCTGGTGGTTTGTAATTACTGGTGTGGGCCTCCAAGCACATTTAAATTGCTTTTTTCAAACAATTAAAACAATTATTTCTTCACCTAGGATTTGGATTACAGTCCCTCAGACCACTTTCCATATACGTACCAATTAACGATACCATGTGTCAATCCTGCAGTCTTAATTCATAAATATCTACAGTAGAACAGAACACAGATCAATGGAAACTAGAGTTACAATGGATAATAATTATTCTATTTCCCTGTGTTCTCTCTATTCAGATTATATACTATAAACTTTAAGAAATAATATCTGTAGAGGTAAGAGAGATAAGGGTAGACACTCTTTACACACAGTCACCATGGGAACAGACAGGGTTTTGAGCCCAACGTGTGAACAACATCTTCTGAAATCCCTCTCCTGACAGTTAGTAACCATGGCTAACTACCACACCTAAGGGAGGTAGCTCTCACCAGTCTGCAACCAGGGCCAATTTGTAGCCTAATAAGCCTGCTCAGCAAAGGAAAACTGCAGCACAAAAGTAGTCTGTTTAGCCAAAAGACAAAACAGTGGAGCTTGAAATGTGTTGAATAAAAGCCTCCCTCCCTCTGCCGTCCATCATCCGTCCCTTTACTCACAGTCTGTGACCTCCAGCAGTGCTTTGGTAATAACACTGCCAGCGATGTTGAGAGCCTGGCAGCTGTAGAAACCGCCATCAGAGTGCTGAACATCGGTAATGGTCAAACTGCCCATCTGGGAGACAGACAGGCGGCTATAGGGCTGCGGTGGCTGGTAAGAGAACAGGAGACTCTGGAGGGGAGACAGAGATCACAGAGTTAGAAACCCACTCATGAGCAGTGATTTAGCGTGATGACAGACTGAGTGTCAGTCTCACCTCACTCCCCTCCCTCTGCCAGAAGATAGCGGGCTGTGGGTTGCCGGTGGCCTCACACTGGAAGGTGACCGTCCTGCCCACTGTCACCACCTGGTTCCTGGGGCGTACGGCAAACGCTGGGGGCACTGCAGAAGAGGAGAGGCACTAATTATCTGGCACTTCAGCATGCATAGAGAGCTCAAGGAATATAGAGGGCTAATTGTGTATGAAGCAGAAGCAGTCACTATTTACCTCTTTTAATGAAAGAAATAGCACATTTTCATTCATTTACCCACACATAACATGAATTACATACTGTATTGGTGGATGGAATTACAGTGCAGATAGGACAGTGACAGGGGATCATGAGTTCCTGTTGCTGTCTGGTGGTGGATGAAGGATGGATGACAACTTACCAGAGTTAACTACAAGGGAAAAACACAAAGAAAGAGCAGTGTAATGAGTAATTAGAGTGCATACACAGATATGCAATGGCAATGAGAAATGAGTGGAAATAGTTCAAAAGAACTGTAAACGATCAGTAATGCAAGTACATGATTAATAATGCTGGTTTAAATGTATTCTATTAATATCCTTATGTGTGTATAATATTTTCCTAACATGATGTTTATGAGAATATTCGTTTTATTTTACTATTATTCTTCTGTACACAAATTTGGAAAGGCAGAGAGGAAAAAGGGAGAGAAAGAAACAAAGGATGATCTCATATTGAGATAATACCTGTCAAAGATGTCAAAAGACAAGGCACACTGTTTAGCCCCAATTACACCCAGCCGTTGTTGGTTGTGAGGTGTGAAAAGAATATGTAATTTCCTGTTTGAGTTACATAGCCAGCCGGCCTTGAGACACATTAAGACAAAGATACAGTCCCCTAATGAGGACATAAACCTGTGAGGGCTGAGGAAGGAGCATTGTGTCTGCATAGAGGGTGAGAAGGGGGAGCTGCTGCCGCTCTCCTAAATGTGATACACAAAGACATATTTTGAGATGGGAACAACTGTACATCTTGACATCTGTAAACTAGATTTATGGTGAAATGAATGGCTAGCAAACCAGCTGGTTTTGGAACTACTGTGAGAGGATGACTGCGGTTATTGCTCAACATTTTTGTGTTCAAAGAATGCTTTTAGAAAAGTAAAGCACATGATTTTTGCGTAATGCAGAAAAGCTGGGTTCTAAGCACCCCGTCTGGAAAGACATGTGTCATGTGTAGGCAATTTTATTTAATTTATGTAAACATTTCTCCCAAGTTAATGTCTGAAAGATTACAGATCATTTTAATGAGTGCAACGCTGAAGAGTCATTTCATTTCATGCTTGGAACCTGTGCAAAACCTTAAAATGAGTAAGCTCCTTGGCCTGCTACATCTGTTTCAAATGGCAACTGTTTAATATCAACCAAATGTTCTAAGTCAGTAAAAATGATTCTGTGGTTAAGACTACAGCTATGATTGAGCTAGCCAGAGGTTAAGGCTTTTGGCTTTTATCCTATGATAAAACTTATACTCATCTGCCATTTATTCTTGTCCTTCTCCATTCACAGCCCAAATTAGCTCTGGTCCCCCATGATGCTTGGTTTCTCAGGTTTTTTGAGGGAGAGGAAGACGTTGTAATTGGAACCATGTCATTCCCCAGCATGTAACCAGCCCAGTCTTATCTTTAATTAAGTCCTACTATCCTCACAGTCTGTGTCACCCACTGTGTCACCGCTGTATATATGTGTGTGTGTGTGTGTGTGTGTGTGTGTGTGTGTGTGTGTGTGTGTGTGTGTGTGTGTGTGTGTGTG
>JBBMJY010000004.1:6860641-6899212 GCA_037833715.1 Toxotes lorentzi
TGTGTGTGTGTGTGTGTGTGTGTGTGTGTGTGTGTGTGTGTGTGTGTGTGTGTGTGTGTGTGTGTGTGTTTATGTTTATAGATATGGGTCTGGGAGTGCAGCTATGAGAGGTGTCTTACTGCTCATTTCCTGTGACTGATTTAAAAGCCAAAGGGTGTCATTGTGGCAGGACAGCTTAGACCAAATCAATCCATTTTCCGTGGTCACGTAAACATTTACTTTGCATGCTCTTCTCAGTTTATACAGGACATTACCATGAAACGTACTGTAAACAAACTGCTGCAATGTCCCATACTGCTTATTATTTTGAACTAGTGACTGCTGCAGACATTATAAGACCGCCAGCCAGGAAGTAAGAGGGAAAAAAAAAAAAAAGAAACACAAATACCCCAGAGAGAATTCTGCCTGACAGTACTGTGTTGAGGGAAACAGCAGCATAAGGCACAATAATGAAAACTATCTCTGAATAAAAGGCAGGGTAAAAGTCACTGCCTGCTAATTTGTGACACTACAAGGCAGGATTAGTTCTCCTGTTAGGCTAGAAGCAGCTGTTTTGCAAATACTTCATTCATGAAAAGAAAATCCGAGGCCCTGAAAAGAACAGTGTGAACAGTATACTCTATAGAAAAGAGGGTGGTGTTAGAGTTGGAGGACATCACATGTGAGGGCCGGAGTTGTACTGACCGTGTACAGTGAGCGTGGCTGATGCTTCAGACTTCCCAACCATGTTCTCCACCACACATGTATAGGAGCCCTCATCTGAAGGGGTCACTTGGCGAACAATCAAGGTATGGTCCTGTAGGATTTCAAATCTGCAGGCGGGACGGACACACACAATCAAGAGATGAAAGGAAAAGTTGAAACACCATGTTTGCATGGTAAATGACTGCATGTAGAGGCCCTTCGTGCATTACCTGCCCTTAGGCAGGTCGGAATCATCTTTCCTCCAGCGGATAGTGGGAACAGGGTCTCCTTGAACCACACAGTGGAACTCCACGCTCTCGTCTGCCAACACCACTACACTGCTGGGCCGCTTCACAAAGGTCGGGCGCTCTGGAGGGCAGCACAATAACAAGCAGTATAAATATCAAGGTAATTATCCAGTGACATCTATGTCCTTACACTTTTTCATGTTATCCTTGTTTAGCGTGCATCATTGATTTGTCTCTTCTTGAGAAAAAAAAAAAGCACTTAATTGCTCTTAATTTTTCAACCTCTTTGTGTAGTTGCTATAGTTTATGTAAGCTTTACATAAGCTATAGCAACTACCTTATTACAGCTTCTGCCTGTAATAAGGTACAGGCAGAAGCTACCATGCTTCAACCAGAAGACAAACAAAACGCAAACACTTCTAATAATAATAATAATTACCTTTGTCTGGAAAAATAATATTGTAGTGATAATCCTCTGACAGTCTCCAAAGTCATTTATTATGCACAACCTGTAGAACATCGTATCCTGGCCTGTTTCTGCATTCAGAAGGATTATTCTCATAGCCTTGAATCGCTCTATGAGGCACTATACTGTATACTCCCAACCTTCACCAAGGTCATCGAACTGTGTGATACTGATAAGAGCTCTATTCTGATGGGAAATGTTAGGAACATAAAAGCGGGGTGGAGAATAGAGGCTGGAAGCAGGCATTCAGGGCGGGAGGTGTCGGAGGTAGCATGGGGAGTTCTTGTATTGAAAGGTTTGAGAGGCTGTAACACCGGATGCATCAGTGGTAGATGCTCAGCACACGTTTGGTTGGAAACCTCTCCACAGCTGGCAGATTGGATGGTTGTCCTGCATAATCAACGTAATTAATGGGTTATTATACCCCAGTGACAAAGACCTCACACAGCGGGCTGGCAAACTAAACCACCAAAAAAACTGAGAGGGTACTTGGACTAACTGAAGCACTGGAGTATTGTACAACGCAATCACGAAGCCGCAAATTTTACCCAGCACAGTGAGTTCGGCGGTCTCGCTCTCCCTCTCGCCCACCATGTTGGTTCCTACGCAGATATATTTCCCTGCATCGCTCTTCCTGGTGTTGGTGATCATCAGCTTGCCACTGCGGATCTAAAAGAAAGCACAAAACATATTTGTACAGCTGTATTTGCACAGGACCTCACTACCCTTATGTGTGCTGGATGTGTTTGCGAGTTACTGAGTGAGTGTGGCACATTCATAATGAGTGTAAATAATCTGCCCAAGGTTTGCACATTTTGTAATAAAATGTGCCACGGCTAAAATTTCCTCTATGGACGCGTTTACTTTAGTATGTGATACCACCCACATATAATCACATCTTCTATCTGAAAATGTACAGTACATTTCTAGGCACTTGATGGCATAACATCAAGTACTGTAGTGTATGTCTGTGCATCTGTATGCCTATCTTTATCTAAAGAATATAATTTGTGCTGCCTTTCAAGCTGCACAGAAGGTCACCCATTATAAAATTACATAATTCATATCTAGTCCTACATTAGCACAGAACACTGGGAACAAAGACATTGTGTCTTTGTAGATTCATTCCTCAGATGTTCAGTCAGTGTACTTTGCCTTTCCCAAACTTTTTAGCTTCTCTTCACTGATATCTGCACATACATACACACACACACACACACACACACACACACACACACACACACAACAAATCTTTTCATATCCTATCCACCATACGCCCCCACAGACCATGGTAGCTGTCTTTACGGCGCTTTGAATGTGAGCTACTTATTGATAGTCCACAGATACACAGTGTTAGAGGTGATACCAGAGCATCAGTGGGCAGACATGAAGCTATAGCAGGGAAACATACTGATATGAGGACCTCAAAACAAACACAAGGCCATTCCCTGCATCCAGACATCTAAAACCTTCTCCCAGGCATCAGCTTCAATTAAACTTTCAGCCCCCTTATTATGATTTAAGATAGCTGTGTGTGTCTCTGACCTGCTAGAGACACGCACAGCTACCACAGCTCTGTTATTTCTTAAAAGAGGTCAGAGGTCAAGGCTGCCTATGGTTCTGTGTCCATAATGCAGGCAGGGGATTCAGCGTCATGCTAGACAGGACCTTGCTTGGCGGGCACTCTCCACTCACCAGCTCACAGATGGAATACATCATTAAATCGCTGCTGCAAGGATGAAACCAACAGCCTTTCATTTATTAGTCATCCTCCTCCAGGGTAACCTTCCACCACACGCAGCTCGCACTGTCCACCGGGTAAATAACAACTAAGAGTGGCCTAACTATTGCTGACATTCTAGATCTGTTGCAAATGACGTGGTTTTAAGAGGAAGATTCAACGAACTGTGGTGTGACTTGTGGTTGTATGTACTTTTCATACACAGTGCCAGCCACTGGTAATTTCAAGGAGTGTGAGGGACTGTATTTCAAGTGAGGGACTGTGGGAACTGGTACTGCAGATGGATTAGGTTTGGATGTTTAGACTCATGTTAGAGCCGGCGCAAAACGTTTTATATATGACTAAAACATAATTGCACAATTGCATACAGTAACATCTGATATCTGAGTCTTAGCAAGACTGCAGACAGCAACAGTATATAACAGTATTTATATATACATATAATTTTTTTGTGTGTGGCTTACTTGCACATGAAAGCTAAGAGAATTGCATTGCATTAAAACAGTTATTAATGAAAGTTACATGATATAGCAGCAAATATGAAGTAGGGAAAACTATAACACGAAGACATACAATGAAAAATGTATTTTCTAATTACTTGAATATCGGTGTAGAGAGCTATTATTGGCTCATAATCTTTGCCCATACTGTAGTTTTTCCATTTCACAGAGTAAGCACTAATACCGGTATTTTCATCAAATGCCTATTAAATCCAGGTGAATGAGGTTATCCACTTGAACCCTGGATAAAGAGATTTGTGTTTTAGATTCACTGGGCATCCATGGGCACATGGCCAGCTGAGTCTTTGTTATAACTGTCCCTTGATGAAATTCTGTGGCAGTGTAATGATGCCAGCAAAGGATTCCTTCATGACTGCAAAGATGATCTTACTCCAACCAATGTCTTTGACTAATGCTCTACTTCTGTTCTGCAGCTGTAAATACTGCTGCTCTAGAAACTTTAGCAGCTGATTAAAGAGCAGTAAAGTTTTTTTTTTCTTTTTTTTTTTTTTTATTTCCTTCACTGACTGATCCTCGTTTTTAGCAGCAATTCCATTGGTAAGAAATCCGAATGTGGTTTTTCTATCCTCCATCTCGGACACTGAAACCTCAACTTTCATCTCTGCAGTGTTTCAGTATATTCTTTCTCTTCTTCACATAGCCTTAGAGGCCCTAAAGGCACACACAGTCTCACGTTGCTTGTAGTGTGATTTACATGTATTTTGCTGTGTAAAGGCACTCAACTTTTTAATTAAAATCTGTAAATCACAGTTATGCCTATGGGAACCTTCTAAATAAAACTTACCCTTATAGTTACTCACAATTTTATCTATGTATCAGTATCAATAAATTATAGTCGAGGCCACAAGGGAAACTCTGGACTGAAAGGACTGAAAGTAGCCATGAATCACTTGTGATGGACTCCTTTGGTCTTTGTACAGTAGCTGATGTCTTTGAGTGTACTCTCATGGCTAAGACATATTTCCATATAGAAAAGATGATTAAGGAGGACAAAGACAGGCATGCAGAAAGTACAAAGCAAAAAGCAGCCTTTGTATTTCCCTCAGAGGAGCCTCCCCCCCAGCTCTGATCCATGCCTCTCTGTCCATCACAGTCTCCCAGAGAGACTCTACCTATCACTCCACACTAACACGAGCTTTGAATCCTCTCCAGTGTCTTCCCAGGAGCCCACACAGACATTCAAATAAACAAATCAACACACACATACACACGTACAAAATCATGTGAGTTGCTCAAACCTGGTCATGAATGAGGGGCCTGTTCTTGCTTCTCCAACCAATCAGGCACAAAATCAATTCAGTTTATACAAAAATATAAAAACAGAATAACTTCTATCAGGACTTACTGGAGTCAGCTTGTTGCTGTTTTCAGGTATTGTGTATTTTTTGTCATAATCTATACAAAACAGCATTACATGCACTGATTTTTAAAGCATTATTTTATGGACAACATTTTTTTCCCTGGCATTTTCAGTTCTGTGTAGACACAGATAAAGATGAAGTTGTTATTTAGAGTTCTTGTGACCACAAATTGATCTTAACTTAACACTCTTGCACTTACACACTTCAAAATAAATGAGGTCAGAGGCAATTGGTTCTTTAGCATTCCAAAAAAGGGCAACTAAACACCAAAGATTTACAATAAACACCTCGTCTTTATGTGAGTACTGTGCTTGTTTATTCCTTATGTGAGTACTGTGCATGTTTTGCATGTGGATGTATCAACCGGTTGTCAGCATTTAGTCTTAAATTCATTTTGATAATAGATTTATAGTTTAACAAAAATGACGTAATGAGCATTCTGAATATGTCACCTTCAGCTCTGGAAGCTTGTGATGAGCATTCATCACTATGTTTTGACATTTTATTAACCAGACAATTAACTGAAAAAATAATTGAAATAGATCAAACGATAATGAAGATAAAAATAATAATTAGTTGCAGCCCTAGTCAGAATAATGTGTAATGTTTGAGCTTACTGTGATGCGTTCATCTCTGTCGTCTAAATTGGCTCCATCTTTCCTCCAGGAGATTGTGGGCTCAGGGTGCCCACGGGGTGGTTGGCACTCCAGCACTGCAGGTTCTCCCACTGCAACCATTACATCTACGGGGTTCTGTCTGAAGTCGTCACGTAAAACTGGAATAACACACAGAAAAGCAGAACAGAGTGCAGTTTAATGATGTTTGACCATGATTTGACAACGGCAAAGGCTTATTTTTGCTCTTATTGGTGCCTTCAAGTGGAGTTGTATTTACTGTGTCAGAGCGAAGAGACCATTTCCATGACTGACTGATGTGGTATTCACAGCTTTCACAAGTGGCAATTTTACAGCTGTAAGTTCAGAGGTTGTGACATACTTTCTGCTGTTGTTTTTTTTTTAAATGTCAGAACACAGGGAAATTGCTCTTTATTCATTATTTTATTATTTTTCAATTGTCTATCATTTTCTTGTTCCCAGCATATCAATTAAATGCACAACACACAAAATACTCGCCACTTCTGTAAGGAGAACAAGGCCACGTCCAGTTTCATTGTTAGTCACGTAGCAACAATGTTCACGAGACCTAAACCACTTGAACATCGGGATATCGTGTACTTGATGTCGAACATACAACCTTATGAGTTCCACTCGAAGGCGGCATGATAAAGGGTTGTTCTCTAGCTCTGTCCATCACACTTTAAAGAGCAGCACACACTTGGCCAAAATACCTTCATTGTGATGAGCTGTTAATATTCCATTTATCTATACATCTACACATCAGTCTAACATTAATTTATCCACTCTACACTGTAATATAACTGACAAAATCTCCCATGTTCCTTACTCAAATGTGGGATAAGAACAATTGACACTAGCTGCTGAGGAGACTGGTTGTCCTAATGGCTGACAGCAAGGCAAGAAGATACAGTGCTACAGAGCACTGCAGAAAGGTAAGATCCAGACGGCTCCCCGAGCAGGCAGCAGAAAGCTACCACAGCAATTTATCATCTTTCCACAAGGAGTAGCCTGAGCACAGAGAAAGAGCTTGCAGCCAGAAGCTGAACTGGAGACAAAGCAAATCTGCATCAGCTCCAAGGAGCCCAACAGAAGAGTGTGATTTCTAGTGGTCACAGGCAGCTTCTTCCTGTCTCCACCATAGACTGTATAAAAAAAAAGTCAACAGAAAGGTGTGTGTACAGTACAGTTGGGAATTAAAATCTTTTCTTACATATAGCTGAGCAGACTCCTGCTCCCGATGAGGTGAACAACATGTGCTAATACTGCAGTTAAATATTCCCAGTCTTAAATTACGGGGGGGGGCTTAGAACGGTAACAAGCCAAGGGAGCTGAGCCAACACGGAGCTAGCAGAACAGCAGGACTCAGCAGAGCTGGGTTGGGGTGAAAAGACAGGAAACAATGAGGAAAAGGCATAATCACTCCCAGATGGCGGCAACCCATTCACCTCTGGCTACGGATTTGTACATAACACTGGGCAAGCAGGCCTGAGATGCCTGATGAGCGCCGTGGATGTGGGAGAACAAATTGGGATGACCTTCTAATTGGAGGTATTCTGGTCCCTGCATCTCTTCGAGCTCCACTCCGCTGCTCTGCCCCTCTGATCCTCTGAGCAGGGTTGCGACTGGCTGACTGTAGTTGACTGAGCTCTGATGGGAAACAGCTGTCTGACGCCCCTCCACCCCCACCCCCTCCCCGCCGCCGCCAACAACACCACCATGTCACATGATAAAAGGCATTCCTCATGGGACACAGAAACATGGCTGAGGTTACTTCAGACAGGAAGAAAGTGAGACCATCGCAATTGCCTGTACAGTGTGTGTGTGTGTGTGTGTGTGTGTGTGTACGTTGATTGATTGACTGATACTATCTTATAATCCCAATAGCAATCAGATTACACATCTGTTTTTACTATCTTGTGAGATCCAAATGTCTCCATAGGACTTGAAAGCCTGGAGTATTTCCTCAAGTCCGCCTTTCTTTAAAGATTTATTTTTTGGTGATAGCCTTAGTGTACGAAACAAAGCAAGAAGAGATAAGAGTTAAAAGCAGAGGAAGCCTGTGAAGGTTAGGGAAGAATTTTCTCATAAGTGTGCATGTTTATGTATTTGAACAGGACAAAGTTGGCAAAGTTTTTGCGTGATATACTATTGTGCTGGGTAAGCACACAAATAATCCGGAACATGTGTTTGTGAAACTGACGGTTTATATTCTCAGAAGGGGAAACGTATCTGCTTATTACATTATAATAGGAAATTATGCATGCCCAAGTAAAAACCATACAAGCAAACACAAATGTGAGCACTCTGTCTCGAAACCTAAACTATGCTAAGATTGTTTTCCTCTTTCCAGTCTCTCAACACTCTTCAGATCCTCCTGCTTTCTTGCATTAGTGTCTTTTCTTGTCATCTAGATAATTCATATAATTTCTGCTCATCTATAAACATATCCTGACAATCTACATCCTAAGAGTGATGTTGCTGACATCAATGTCTAGCTTTAAATCCCTGAAGTTAGTGGCGTTTGCAAAACCAGAGAATGAGGAAAAACTTTTTTTCTGGATACGTCCATTTTTAAACGCTGCAGGCTGATTAATAAAATGTGGACACCCTCAGATCACTGCCCTGATTTTAAGGACGTTTGAAGAATTATGCAGAGGACAATCACCACAAATTAAACTCACTTTCTTACCTGTGCTATTAAAACACAGGCACCTTTTTTTCTCAGCATGCTTTGATTGCAGGATCATTAATATTGCTCCTGTATCACCCGACTTCAAAAAACTTCAGCTAAGTCTTTTACTTTACTTTAATCTCACTTTGCCTTCTTTTCTTTCCCTCTTGCATCTGTATTTTAAGATTTTGCACACTAGTACGTCTCCCTTGTCACTCTCAAATCGTACTTGTTTATTTCAGAAGTTGTGCATGTGTGAATTTCACAAGATTTCATTGAGTCAAAGCCATTCATAACAGTGAAACCCACCTCTGCAGTGCCTGAAGCCAACCCAGCTTGCCTGTTTAGCTGAAGCTTTGCACCTCGCGCTGTCTTCTTTTCTCCCTCCATCTGATCCCTCCAGATGAGAATCTCAAAGGCCACTTCAAAGCATCAGCCCTTGGCCTTCCTACCCTGGATCTGACAGTGTCTGACTTGTTGTTAGTCCTCTGGAGCCTGAGCCTGAGCTTGAAAGGCCTACTGAAGCCCAGCTCCAATAATCCTCTCCGCAGAGTCCAACTGGACCAAAAAGGAAGACAATCTAACCCCGCAGATAGGGGTGGGATAGGGCACACGCTGTAACCTTATCACACCATATCATCACATGAGACGGCCAGAGGCACCTTTAGTCACCACAGTCAAAACTAACCCTCTCTTCTTACTCCATTTTGTAGCCAAATTGCTTTTACATACTGCAGTTCCAGCTGTACAGCTATTTTGGTACAGCAATCATTTGCATGTTCCAAAGTAAACATCAACACTACTGTAAGGCACTGATGGTTTTATATCATTTATAGCTAAGATTTGCTAAAAGCAGACAACAGCTGTGCAGGCTTCTGCTTCCACTTCCCACTATAGTAGATGAATACAATTAGAAATCAGCTTATCCCAATCCCTGTTTAGAGACCACTAACAGATTTTAGGTTTTTAGGAATAATAGAGAAAAACACTTTGGATCTTCCACATCGGTAGTTTAATCTTTTATATTTTCATGTGTTTTATAATTTAACAGGATCTTCAAATGATCTACAAAGGAGCACACAAATGAAAGCAGGGAAACATGCCATGACATGTCAAGTTACCGTTGACTCCAGGAATTGAATATTAAGGATGGATCACATTTTTACTGTCAGCAAGGTCTGGGCTTGATGAGCATAATTAGCTGCTGACTGTCTAATAAATACAGTTTTCTTTGTGAGAAAATGAAATGAAAGGACTTGTCCTGTCTTCTCAATAGTCGATTCACATTCGGTAGAACAGTCTTCAACTGACAAAACCTTCTTTATCTGTGATATTAGGTGCATTAGGTAGTGTGGCATTTTGGGAAATAAGCTTGTTCCCTTTCTTGCCGAGAGTTAGATGAGAAAATCAATACTGTTCTCATGTCTTTACTCTACACATGAAGCTACAGCCAGTAACCACTTAGCTTAGCCTGCAGAAGCATGAAGACTGAAAATGGGTGGGTGGGGGGGGGCAGCTAAACTGTCTCTGTCCAAAAGGAAAAAGAAAATCCATCTTCTAGCACTTCTAAAGCTCACTAAGTAACACATTATGTCCTGTTTGTTTGATCTGTACAAAAACCAGAGTGTAAAAATGACAAGTTGTGGTTTTAAGGATGGTTGTGTTATATGTCTCTGCTGGTTGCCTGACATCCTCATGATGATGAAAAGACTTTCAGGATGCCCAGAAATGTTGGATTGGAATATTGAAATAAAATGTCCATAATACAGCAAAGATGCCTATCTCATGTTACCATATGCTTAAAGTAACAAAGTGTTAATGGTATCCCACCCCCGCAAAAAGTCAAAAACAGATCAATTTTTAGTTTAACAAAAACCAGCTTCCACGTTTGAAAAGCTGAATTAGCAGCTCAGCAGCTTAACATATGACTTAAAGGCTAAAAAACTGAATGTCAATTATTGAATGTTATTAAAACTCTGTGTGAGCATTATTCAAAACTATTCTCTGAACACTATCATAGTCTTGATATTTTGGGATCCTGTAGCTTGTTAATTAATATATGCATGATTTAATCAGTTACTTATTCAACTAATAATCTCATAGATGCTGGCCTCTGGATGGTTCAATAGTGAGTGAAGAAAAATGAAAAGTTCAATGAAATGTTCTCCAGAAAATCAGCAGAGCATCAACCTTATCTTTAGGAGTGAGTCTTATTCCTTACATATTGTAGGAATTTCATCAGACCATGTCAGTGATATGTAAATACTAAAATGGAAAAGAGAGGCAGAAGCTGGAATTATGGTTCCTTCTCTGTTCCGTGGCGCTTTGGACTGAAACCGCACTAAAACAAATTATTCCAACAGTAAGTAGTAAAAATAAGTACTGGCATCAGTTACACTGTCCAGAAGTCTTAATGTTTCCCAGTGTTTAAAAACATCCATTTCAGCTCAAATACAAACCAGCCTCCTTTGACCAAAATATCCCTGAGCCCCAACTTGAAAATATATAAATTTAATAAATACCCAAAGCTAACCTTAAAAATACAGGCATCATCCAACCCCAGCAGGTATGAAATCCTAGACTTTTCTCACAATCTCTTCCCTGACCTCTCCTTACCCCCTACCTCTCTGCTTCTACCCACCTCCCCCCTTATTCACCCCCCCACCCCCTCCCCAACCCCCCCACACCCCCCCCCCCCAACCCCCTTTCTCCTTGCTGTTAAAGAGCTGTTGTCTGGAGAGACAGAAAGCTGCAGGAGAAACAGCTGCTCCACAGAAAAACCAATATGTGGAGCTCACGTACACTAGCTGGTCAGATAGATCGAAAAAAGAGACACAAACACACACACACACACACACACACACATACACCACACACACATATACACTTACACAGGAGGTCCGATGGGCCCTGTGCCCCTTTGCAAGCACATACCAAAGCCAATAACGTGATATGAACTGCAACCAAGCAAATCCAATAGAAAATGAAGGCCTCGCACATACAAATTAGGATACATGCATTAGCTCAGTATCATAACTATGCCACACGAGATTTGCAGAATCCACAAGACACCACACAGTGCTTATAAAGGATACAAAAATTCCTTGCTTGTCCTCCTCAAGCTCCCCTATTTGAATTTCATTTTCTGCACAGAAATCATTACTCAAAAAAAGTCCCAGGGCAAACAGATTTTTTTTTTCTTTTTGCATGCAGGACCATACACCCATCTCATGTTTGGTGAGCCAATTAACTCAGCATAGGGGGTTTCTTACCAGGCTAAAGCTCCCAGTTATACTGTTTGTTAGGCCAAAATGTTTTTTTTTTTTTTTTTTTTTTCTTGGTCTCTATCTCTCTTAACTTAACTTAACAAACCTTTCCCTGTGTGTATCTCTGTCAGGCCATGGCTACGGCCTCATTCACGGCTTTATGTAAGACATGTAAGGAATGTTAGCCCCACGTTGACCTGCGCTGTCTGGGTTTGTGTCAGACATTTATGTACTTTTATTTTTTTTTATTTCTCAGCTTATCTTGTGACACTTAATATTTTGTCACTACTCCTTACGGCACAAAGACAGAAATAACCCTACTGCACATGCTCATAGTACCAACCAAACACTTCAGTTTACCTCAGCTACTATTGCTACTGCATGTGTAAAGTATGAGAGAACTATTTTATTTTTCAGCTTTTTTATGGTTTTGTTTTGTGTCTTGTTTTCCATGTCTTTATTACAATTTACAGTCTTGCTTTTGTGTTACTCTACTCACTAAGTCTGTTATAAATTATGGTGTTTTGTACCATTAACAAACACAGTGTGTGTAAGGATGGATGCACTGCTTTATCAGTTCTTGGATGTTCTGACACTCTAATCCCGCTGATGGACGTGCAGAACATATCAGTCGTGAGGGGTAGACATTAAAACCAGCTGAAAGGATTGTGTAACCTCCACTTTAATCTCTTCCACTCATCCCATCCCTCTGTAAGAAGGAAGATAGGAGAATGAGAAAGAGGAAAAAGCATTGGCGTGAATAAGGAGAGGGCAGATACAAAAAGACAAGACAGACTTGAAGCAGATTAGGAGAATTAGTGAAGTGGCAGAAGCGCAGGTTGAAACAGAGGTCGAACTGCTCTGATAGGGTTAGAAAAATTGTCAGTCACAAAAAAGTGCAAAAGGTTGACTCTTTCCTGTTCCTGTTTATTCCTCAAAAGTGAGGATTTTCTCTCCATCTCCCTAATGACAATAAATCAAATATAATCAAAATATTAAAATATAATTGTTTTTTCAAAGGTTACATTTATTGTTGTCCACGGTCGGAGCAGCAACAAAATGTCGGAAAAAAAAAAAAAAACACTGGCACTGCATCAGCTCTTGATGGTGATCACTGAATGGACTAGATTTAACACTGGTGGTACAGGTTCAGAGAGCAAGCAATGAGAAGAAGACCTTCTTCATGACTCCTTACTGTCTATGATTTCATCCTGCCAACAGTATGCACTGGAGCGCATGCTAGTACAGCATAAAACAAAACCACTGTCAAATATGGAATCATTTGAGAATCAAATGAGAAACAGTGCACAGACATTGCATTGTGTTTTAAGATTTACGAACCAGTGCTGTCGACATTTTTATGAGCGGTAGAGAATTTGATCAACTTAAGACTTAGTGAGAGGTTGAGGAAATACAGGCTATACAAGCTGTTACACGTTAAAGCCACACACACACACGCACTTGCTCTTTTGTTTATGAGAAACATAGTGTTTTTATTGAAAACATTCCCACACATAACTTACTCTGGAGCAGGCAACATAAGGCAAGACCGCTCTGCCCTTGAAGCTCTGTTGTTCACACCAAATCATCCGTTACACTGGACACACCTGCTGATTATCAAACTATTATTTTTAAGGTCAGCAAATAGCAAAGCACCATACTGGTGTTATGCTATAGTGAAAGTGCAGTATATAATATGTAATTAACCATGTTGTTGCCTGGAAACTTCTGTACAGCAGCCCAGTGTCACACCAGTGTGGATGATGTTTAGCTTATCTATGAACATTATCTTATCTACAGACTACGGTCTGATCAGATTGCATTTAGATATAAAAAGACTTGTTGGCCTCCCAGCTGAACTTAGCCAAATATGATTTCTGCAAAACTCACAAATCTATTCCAAATCTCTGTGGAGGAAATAATCCTTTAATTTTTTTGTTCATTATTTATCATAAACATCAATTAACCAATTTACATTGTCTGTTTCCATTTGGCTTTGACTAAGTATGAAAGTGAACCACATCACTGTGCAAGTTATGATTATAATCATCAGGATATGTTTATATGCTTAAACATTAACATACCATTTTATTTTATCATAGGCTACCATAACCTCACACTGATGTGTTGCAGTGAGATGTGTGGCTGGTTTGCAAAGCGCTTTATATCTTTGGAGTTTTCTGCAAGTATTGTATTTGTGTTCACCATTTTATTACTAGGTTATGAACTAGGTTACAGTATCTCAATCTGTTACTTCACATTTTTGCAACAGTGAAAGGCTACATGGCTAAGCACTACCTTTGCTAATAACCAACCTGTATGTATTTGGAGTGTGGGAGTAAATCCACAGGGGTTCTGTTAAATTTGGTGACCTTTAAAATGCGATTACTTTGAAGTAACAAAGAAAAAAAAAATAGAAATAGCTGCTCTAAATATTATTTGTGTTATATTATTTTCTCTAGCATCAACTGAGCACACAGTCATTAAAAAACATGCCATATGCTAATCAAGTTTAAGTATATTTTTGAATTCATTTGACTAAGGCTTCACTTTTTCATTAAATCAAGCTTCTATTAAGCAAAATAAATGAATAGCAAATAAATTAGACTCAAGGTAGAAGCCTGGTCCATTTAATCATTGCAAATGCATTCGAGGAAGTGTCTCCTTCCTCAGGGCACAACATGCATGTGGAAAGGCACAGTTCTCTGAAACGTGTTCACAAAATAAAGTTTACTGAAGGTCTCCAGCCTTTGTGTTTTCTACACAGTCTTAAATTTTCAAGTCCTGGGCACTCTTTTGGTGTTCTGATGATGCAAGGCTTGTGTGACTGAATATTTTTTGAAGTCTAAATAAAATGTTTATATGTGTGGGAGGTGTCTGCTCTTGCCACCGGTTATTTTGTAAGTAGCCTATACTTTGTAGATTATGAACTCTTAAACCCATTGCAATAAATGAAGACATAACCCCTTCAGGTAAACATAGGTTACATTAAAAAGTGTGATCTCCAGTCACACAGAAACAACCCTTTAATTATTCCGGACAAAACTGGAATTCCTTCTGGTGTGAGTAATAATAGGAGGCGGAAGAGCAAACAAGTGAGGATGCTGGGTGGATGACACAAATGAGCGAAATGCAAGGGGACAAAGAGAGGTGTACAACAGGGTGTTGACAGTAGCAGGTTGAAATAGTGGTAGAGCACAGCCAATACCTGGGGATTGTTGAACTCAAAGCACAATGACCTACATACTGAGATCTGAACTAACAACACATCCCCTTTGGGACCTGACCTCCTGCAAGGAGATGGCTTACAATCTGGTCCCGTGGCTCTCAAGCTCTGCTTTATTACATTTAAAGGCGTGTTCCAGGTGTGAAGTAATTCACTGACTCAAAAGAGACAATCAAGATATAAAGTGGTTTTATGATTCAAATCAGATAAAACCTAAGCTGTTTGCATTGTTAATTGTGGCAGTTACAGCCAACACCTGAATTCTTTAGATACCAGGAAGTGTATGTCAGTGAGATTGAGAAACGGCACAAAACCAAATCAAGCCCTCTTCTTCTGAATAATGGAGCTGGAGGCAGTAGAAATGTGGCCCTTTCTCTCCAGGGCAAGAGTCCCTCACATGAAAGCAGAGAAAAGCCACACACACACATCACCCTTTAACCCTCTCATTAGTGTAATCCTGCATGAGAAGAGTAAATTGTCATGAATAAATCCACTTAGAAGCCAGTGAATGAAAGAGTTTCACTTTGAGATGGTTGCATTACCATTTCAATAAGCGCGCTACGCAGCAAAACGTTGGCAGTGTTTGACAGAGTAATTGGGGAACATTAACGAGTAGATAAAATATGTCTAGCGGAGGGAAGCCTGTACATGAGTGCGTGTGTGAGAGTGTCAATTAATTTTTTTTTTTTTTTGGCACACACAAAAAACACATGTCTAGATTTTTCCACTAATAAGGCCAATGAATCCCGCTGAAGGAGAGAGATTGGTGAGAAAGACTTTGTGGGCTTTGTTTGACAAAACAAAAGAACTGGAAAGCAGACAGCAGTCAGACCTTGAGACAGATTTATTCCAGTATACTAGCCCATAGAAACCTTTGTTTGAGTAGTATGACCGTAGCGATGGTGTTTGGAAAAATCTCCTCGGGCTAGGCTGAGTTCTAAATAAGCACCTTCTATAAACTGTACACAGAAAGCAAAGAGGGTCAAACTTCAGGGTATGTGCAATTATACATCACAGACAGGGCATAAATCTGATGATTAGTGGGATACTCTTTGTTTAAATGAGCATCTACCTTAATTCCTACCTGGCCTTTGTTTGTGTAACAAGACAAAGTGGGTAGAGATAGAAATAATAAAGAGCGAAACCCAGGAGAGATGCTCCATGGGAGGAGTGCACCCAGGTCAGAAAGAGAGGCGATGGAGTGGAGGAGGAGGATGAAGAAGAGTTGGTGGTGGGGAGGGCGATGTGTTGTAACAAAGAGAAAAGTGAGCAAGACAAAGAAATACAAGCACTGGTAGGAGTAGAGATACAGACACAAAGAAACAAAGAGCCACAGCGAATGCAATACCGAACGAGACGACTCAACAGTCACTGCAATGTAGGGTTTTTGCTTTATGGCGAGGCGTGTGCCAAAATAGGCAAAGTTACACCTTAACAAACACACACATGCATGGAAATAACACACACTCACAGTTACAGCTATGTTCTGCATCTTAATGTACCCTGAGGTGCCCTAGTCCTTCCCCTGTCATCAATCTGAGAGACAACTCAGGGCCCAGGAGAGAAAGAGGCTATGAGCAGGTATGTTAACACTCTCCAGTGTGACGGACCAAAAAAAAAAGAAAAAAAAAAACGGACAATATAAATCAGACAAAGATACCAGACAATATTATGGTCTGTTTTCACACAAACATTGGAGACCATGGCTTCATATTCCAAGGTATATTATGCCGATTGACGCCCATACATTCTGCAGTGAGATACACACCACAACACAACAATGCTTTTATTCAACCGGGGCAAATTACATTGTCGTGACAGAGAAAGATGCTGACAGTGCAGATACAGATGGCAGAATCACATTACTCCAAGGCATGTATAGAGGCTGCAGTTGACACTATTATTTCCTCACAGCTGATGGGCATGTGAAGAGATGCAGCATAACAGTAAGTATATATATATTGTGAATGGCTGATTTTGGGCCATTTAGTGCATCGTGTCAGGTGTTTGATACTGATAATGATATGTACAAAAAGGCACACCACCACATTAGGGCTTCCCAGTGCAGATAGTATGAAACAGCCACATTTTATTCTGCTGTATTTCTCCTTTTCTTTTATCATTTTCATTCATTTATTATTCTCCAAAGGGAAAAAAAATATTATCCTTGTGCAAACATTAAATATATACACACCTTATCACCATTAACTTTAGAAGGGTTTTAGAAATGAAATAAATAAAAGATGAATTAATCCTCAAAACTAATCCACAAATGCAGTTGCACTATTTTATGCTTCGAAACGGCAGTAGTCTTTGGCACTTATAATCCCTTAAAATCGTGGAGAGGCTAAAGACCGGTGATTTAGAGTAGGAAAGGGAAGAGAAATCGAGTATAGCAACAAGCTTGTTTGGTTTGGACTGAGCTACACCAGGGAGGAATGAATGGGGAGAGAAATGAATGAGGGGTGAAAGATGAAACTTTAATGATCCCTCTGGGGAAATTGGGTCATTGCAGCAGCAGAGGGAAGAGTATAGATAAGAACAGAACAAATGCAGGCTGTTGTAGAAAACACAATTAAGGAACACAAGATAAACATATTAGGGATGACTAAATACAGTGAAAGAGCCCTTCAACAAATGTAAATATCAAATGTATATGTCAAAATGTCAAACGAACGACAAATTCAGATGGGAGAATTTAGAAGGTAAAAACACACGTGAAAATATCCATTCTGGGATATTTAAAGGATCAAAAACTTGCACGTGGAGCAAACGTTGCAGGAGAAGGGAAAAGAGAGTGAAGACAGACTGAGCAGAGGAGGGAGGGAGATCAGGAGGGTTGTGCTGAAGCAGTCCCCAGCCCCTTTAATTGGTAGGAAACAAGAGGTCTCTGAATAAACACCCACCACAAGAGAGAGCCTGGCTCATTTTTCCTCTCGTTGCACTATCCTTCTTTTCTCCAGAGTAGTTTAACTGAACCTAACTTCGAGTCATGCTCCTCTCAAAGCTCTTCCTCCTCCTCCTTCTCCTCCTCCCTGCACTTCCCTTTCACTCGTCACCAGCCCCAGCTGTCTGTCCTCCATCCTCTCCTGTGTATCTGTCTGTTGCTGGGACGACAAACTAAACACCATCTCAAGATTTCCAAATATAACAACAAACTGTTCTCAGAGTAGCTACGATCCCCTAACTCTGCACCTACCACTCTCCATCTTTGTCTCTCTTCTTTTTTTTTTCCTTTCTCACTGCTGGCCTGCAGTCTTCCCCATATGTCTGCTTTTTGGTCTTCTACCTAATTATCTCACGGAGGACGAGGTAGCCCCTACCATCCCCCACACCTCTACAGCCCCGCTACTGAGAGACCCTGATGAATAATTTCACGTTTCTGTAGCCTTCTCTTTCTCTCGTCCTCAAATTGATTATTGTACAGAAAGCACGGCTAAAAGAGCAGCCCACTGGGTAATTTGTCTTTCTGACGAGGAGAGTCCACGGATAGGTGCGGGGGAGGGAAAAGCACCAGGCTAAAAATGATATGCAAAGAAAGAGAGAAATACTTGATTATACGGAGAAAAAAAAAAATTGATATTGGATGCATCGCCTGTCTTGTCTCTGATACCTCATTCCGTTTGATGTTGTGGTCAGGGGCACAATTGGGGAGAGTGGGCATTTGCATGTGAGAATGTTCCTAGAAAAGTGAGCAAAGTGAGAGAAGTACATCCCTGAGATGCATCTGTAATTACGTGAAGCTCATTGGAAAATGAAGCTAATGCAGCGCCCCATCCTCTCTGTGTTATTTCTGTAAATCCCTATCACAAACACTGCTGCAGCCCTGTGGCTACAAACATTCATCTGTCAATGTTTGATTCCACGCAAATACGACCGGTGCGTTGTTGGATGATGCCAGCCTCCAGGTGTTTTCAATCTCCTTGACAATGACACTCCCATTGGTTGGCACGCGAGGCTCCAGTGATGACAGGGGTGAAGGGTATCATTTGGGCACCACAGGAAAGATCACTGAGTTTGTGTGCAGACACCCTGCCTTATCATTAGCATGAGGTATTCCGTGAATAAGCTCTGTCGAAATTCGTACACCTATCCTGACTCAGTCCTCTGCAACATTAAGTGACTCACCTGACTGGATGGGAGCAAATTAGCAGACCAAAATGAGGTCAGTAGTGTGCGTCACCGACAATTTTGGTTAAGGCAAGTGCACACCTGAAAATGTTTTAGTGACACTACAACACACAGCTCTGCAGTACTTTTGGTATTCTCATATAGGTTCCACCACACAGCTTTGATTCTCCACCAGTGCAAAGTAAGCTGAATCAGCCCCCCACCATCTCTCTTCTCATCTCTCTGTCTTTTCCTGCGTGTACAGTACTGTACGCCCTCATCACTTTTCATTCTCCCTTGTGTTTTCCTGTCTCCTAACTTCAATCTCTGCTTACTCTTATCTCCTTTGCTTCCTCCAAGCATATCTCACCATCTCTCAAGGCTTTGCTCCTCCCCATCTTCTTTTCTTCTCTCCTGCCTTCGAACCTGCTGTAAAGTCTTTCGGCAGTGCTGGGGTTGCCTCACTGATTTCCAGGCCAAAGCTTCCCTCTTTTTCTCTTCCAGTCCTGTTGTGCATTCTCCACCCCCACCCCCACCCCCACCCCCACCAGCCCCTCAAACCCTGCTAATGGATCCCATGTCAGCAGAATACCAGAGTAAACCACACAACTGCACTGTGGCTTCATGTCTGTCTCTGCCTCAGTGTCTCTCTCTTCTATTTGAGAAAAAAAAATGAGAGAGAAAAATGAAATAAAAAAAAATGGCTCAACGTTATAGTAAAATAACCTAAATGTGATTCTATATACATTGTACCTGACACACAAGACACTACAGGTGCACATTCTGTCACACGATGAAGGGGTCAGTGGAGTATTTTTGCATTTTACTGGGTTTCATATTGTTAAAGTTTGAGTTTCCTTTGTCCGTGTAGCCATGGAAGCTATCACTAAACATGATAATTACCCACTTCTTCTGTGCTCCAAAAGAAACTGCTGTTGCTTCTGGTAAAGTCAGCACTTATTGTGCATGAGAGGATTTTTTTCCCCCATTTTGTGCCACAACGTGCAACTCTGAGGAAATTATAGGGGAAACATGCTTAATAAACAATCCTGTTTCCTAGAAATGACGTTTATATGCTACTAATTTGCAACAACAAATATATTTTCTTAGAAACATAATGCTGCCTGGACTATATTTATTATCAGCATAACATGGCTAATTGCTGTTAAGTTGCGTTAACAGGCATTTATCACTTTTTAGTTTGTCCTACAATATTTGCTCCTGTAATACTATATCTGCTTGTGGTAACTAAAGCATGATTGAACTTTAGGGTTATGTTAAGGCAACTCACTGCACTTGGTAAAGGTTAGGGAAGGATTGTGGTCTGGGTTAAATATTGAGTCAACAATGACTTCCAACACTTAGACACAGAACATGTTTACTTTATTAACATTATATTGAAACCACAGTTCCTTTGCTAACCTTAACCAAAGCGCTTTTGTTGTCTAAACCTAACCACAAGTGGAACTCAAACCAAGGTCTCTCATGTTGCAAGGTCTTACTTCAAATTAGTCATACAGTTTTTAAGTTACCCAACAATGTCAGTGTCACTTTCTCAGTATTAGTGGCCCTATTGTGACCCAACAATGTGAGACATTCTGAGACACAAAGAGCTACTAAAGTTTCAGAAATACAGCGCGCCCCTTTTTTAATAAGACAATACAATTAAGTGTATGATTGAACTGAATGAAAATCCATTAGACTCAATCATTTTTTTTTATTTCATCAACAGTGTGCTGTAGTCTGACTGAACTGAGGTTCATTATTACAGCACTGAGTAGTGTGCACTGATAAAAGACGGCAAATTATAATTTCCAAATCAACGCAAAATATGAGGCTTGATGACTGTTTAAAGCAGTCATGTGATTCCACTGTCTGATTTCACTCTTTCAAGATGCAGTTATCCCCGCGAGCTTCATTACGGCCACGTACTCAGTGATAAGGTTATTTATTTATTTATTTAACTCAAACAAACAGAGGTAATACTCTTGGCCTTTTTCTCTCCTTTGGTTTGGTGGAGGATTGAGCCAGTAGTATTATGTACAGGGGGCTGGAACAGGCTCACAGGAATGAACTGTGAAAGAGGACCCGATAAGGGACTGACAGGGACAAACCGTCGCATCTCTGCTGGACTCTGCGCTCCACAGGTATGTGGAATCCCAGGCAAGCTTAGGCAGTGACAAACGGACCCAATTTCCATTTATTTATCTATCTGTTGCAAGGACCGCAGAACACATGCTGGTCTGCCCTCTATAAATCTTTATCCTGTTGACACAACACCAATAAACCAACGCATCAGCCCTCCCAAGCAACACAGGCTGATCAAGCATACCATCACACAATGCGTAAAGAACCTCAACACATTTACTGTGAAATCACTGGGAAACACACATCAAGGGGACAATTAGAGAACCACTGCAGACATTTGATCTCCCTCATGCTCACGCAAATAATGAAAAAGAACATTTGCTCCTCAACAATTCTGGAAAGCAGAACGGAAAGGATGCACTCAGAGAATGAATATGGGGCCAAAGCCACCTTATTTATAACACAATAATAAGCTTCTGCTGTGGATGTGGAAGGGGCTGGAAGAAAGCAATGGGGACTGATGGGGTCAGGGTTGAGGTGAGGCACCCATTTATACCGTTTAGATTTGATAAGTCCTGGAAATTGCTGAGAGAGGCACCCAATCCTGCAGAGACAAGCAGCCTGCCGGGCTGTCTCAGTGACTCCAGCAGGGTTGGCTCAGTGAGGAGGCCTCGCATGACATGATGTCCCCTCTGCGATTACCCTTGATGACAAAAGCTCGCCTCGTACACTGACATCTACATCATCAGCAATCCAATCTGACTTTCCCATCTACAAACACCAGACGAGAATTAATATTGCTTTCTCTGCAGGCCAGCTCCCTCCCTCTTGTTTTTGCACACAAACAAAATCACACCCCCTTGTCTCTCACTGACATTAACACACACCTGCATAAACTCTCCCTGCTGGTTTTGTCATATTATCTGACAGAACACCAACAGATTTTTTTGCTCACTGCCAAGCAGCCAGTGGTGTGAATGGTTGAGCCGCTGGATTTAATTAGTGCTGCACCCATATGGATTAGCAAACAGACAGGCACACGCACAAGCTGAAAGTATGTCATATTCCCACCTCATCAGCTCTTAACATTGCCCTTGGTGGCATGCATACACAGATTCACACACGAATATACACACTAGATGGAAAGGAGGAGTTTTGGGGGGGGGCGACTGAGCAGCTCTTGTAATCAGGTGATTTCTTTGCCGTAAATTTAATTGGTTTTAGCAGCAGTGCAAAGAAAACGTTAAGGTTGGCTTCCTGCACCATGTGCACAGAGACAGCTGCTCTGATCGGCAGGAGGCAGGAGGAAGCAAAGTGAACATATTGTTAAATAGATTATTTTAAAAACCAGCGAGGTTGATAAACAACATACTGTCAATCTGGCAACAGAGAGAGATGTAGATGAACTGAAGGACACGCAAATACTTGCGCCATCCTCTGTGAATATTCACTGTGCCTCTCATTTGCCTCTACCAAATCTAATGCAAATAAGGCATTAAAAAAACATGTGGTACACAAACGTAAAAGCTTTTTTGGTGTGTCACCAAATGTGTTTCGGTCCCACCTCTGCATAGGACACATCCAGTAGATAAGTAAGATAAGATAAGTGACAAATATTTAGTGTGAGTTTTGGTTGTGAGACTAGAACAGAATTAACAGTAAATGAGTTGTCATATGGCAGATGTTCTTGTCTTGTTTGTTCAACTATGATTACACAGCCACACTAGGACTTGGAGATAGGATGGAAGGATAAGTCTTTGATATACGTCTAGTAGAAGTCAGTGCTCAGCATGCTGTTGGCTTTCATGCTCTCATGTGACAGCTACGGTATAGGGCTCATGGGCTCAAGGGCTCTAGAACGCAAGATCACATCTGGTTTCGAAGCAAAGTGGAAATAAAATCAGTTGGATCAGTTGGACCTTACGGCTGCCCTATGCAACTTGCTGCTGACACTGATCTACTGAAACACAGACATTTTTTTTTTTCTGTTTCAGTGTCATACTAGTGCTAATTAGTGAAGAGGAGAAAACAGATTTCCAAGATGACATTTCACATTAATGTCCTTATATCACATATGTGCTTCTATTATTATTAGAACGGGAGTGAATGTGTGGAGGGGAAGACACGGCTGCTTCATCAGACCAGTGAAGCTCTGGTATTTGCTCAAATGATTTCCTCCACTTATGGTGTCTGTCTGTCATCTGAAGATCAGCCCAGAAGTCAAATCATGCACTCCTCCTAGAATTAGCTTCAGTGATTGATGTGATACCTGAATGGGCCATGCCATTTCCTCATTTCTGTCCAACAATACCCTTAATGCACAAACCTAATGGAGTCATCAATGATGTGTTACAAACTTAAAAAGGAGCTGTAATAGGGTTTGGTTATGCTTTACCCTTACCAAGACTACTTAAACTGAAATGTGGTATTTAGTTTCAGCTGTATAAATAATGAATAATACGTAGCGATGTATGCTACGTAATCTAATGGTGGTTAAGGAATTTTGTCCAGCTAAGCTCTGTATGAATAATAGCGTAATCCGCTGCAATTTGGATAGATAGCTTATAATTAGCTCACTGTAATCCGTCCAGCTGTCTCCCTCTTAGTAGACTCAGCACTGTCTGGATCCAAATAGGAAGAAATGAGAAAGAGGGCAGTTAGGGATAGGGATAACCTTTTCTGGGAAGACATTTCTGGCATTTGTGGACTCAAATGAAAAGTTGTCCTTCACAATCTGTGGAGGGAAGAGTTTCTTTCATGCCTCTATAGGCTCAATAGAGAAAAACTCTCATTTAGAAGATGGAAATGGGGTCAAGTTGAGGTCAGTGTTGACTATAACTTCCACTTGTCTGTGGTGTTACCATCTCCACATCCCACACAACACAGTAGTAAGTTAGACATTACACAAATATTTTTTTTTAATCTAGACAAATGTGGCAATGCATTTACTCAGTTTGTATTAACATGCTTCTTTAAAATCTGATTTAATGGTTCAAAAGTTCTGTAGACTCTCCACTTCCAGGTTCTTATGCTTCCAAGATTATACCTGACTCACAGCCAGAGCTAGGAGGCAGAGAACAAAGCCCGAAACATGCGTCGTCTGCCTCTCACTATGTGTCATTAGTGGATTTGTGTGTGAACCTAAGACTTTCATAAACCCATTTCAAGCACCAAAACAATTCGTCCACATGAGTAAAGGTTTTAACAAGAGAGTTGGAAGAATTTCAAAAATTGGACTTCAACTTTTCAGCTTTAGGGCCAAGTTATCTCTTTACACGGAGCTTTGGGGCAAATGGGTGGCTCATTATAGAGAGAGCAGGGCTTTTTTCAGCAAATTGTGATGTAAAACACATGGTATGTTATGTGCAACTAAAGGTTTAAAAGGTGAATTTAAGAAGAAGAAGATATGTAAAAATTGAGAAAATGCCCTTAGACCCCAAGGGTTGATTTCACTTCACTGTCTCATATGGCAGCATGTGTCCAAACTAATTGGTCTGTTGTTGGATGCACTATTTTTTCCACTCTGCTTGATATAAATACGCAACCGCTCTGGGGTTTGAATGAGAGGTCAACATACCTTTGCAGAAGTCTTATGGTAATTTAAAAGACAAGGAACAGTGAGGTTTACTGGGACTGAAACCCTTGATTAGACGCAGTAGGTGTCTCTGCTGAAGGTAGCCAGAGTTTAATAGCATCCACTGAAGCGTACGGACTAACATGGGCCGTTGAGGTCCTAGTGTTTGTGAGCTTGTCGTTCTGCTCAGAAACCAAATGGGAGAGCGAGGGTGGGCTATTAAACATGGCAGACTGTGTGTACTGTAAACAATGTACAGCACATTCCCTGCTGTGTATTCATGGGAGTGTGAAGCTCCCTGCCCCGAGAAGCAATTTGGTACAGAAGTCATCTAGCTGTGCTGTTGCTCCACACTACACACACATACTCTGACAGGAAGCATTAATATCTATTTTGGTTATGTGTCTGTTCCCAGCACATCCAGGAGGATTAAACTGTAAACAAAGTGGTGCACAAAGAACATTTATCTGACATCAGTTACCACCCTTGCCTGTTTTTGCACTTTGAGTTATTAAAGAACAAATTCACAGAAATTACTAAAAAAATGTTTACTCACCGAAATTTAATGGTATTCAGTCATGCAGGTAGTTTTGGTTTTAATTGCCCAGCTTCTGAGATATCTGACTCTAAGTTCTTCTGCTATCCCAACATAACGAATAAACTAGTAATTCCGAACATACCATGGAACTGGTCCAACACAAGTACAGTACATTCTGTATGATATCTCCTGAAGAAACACAATTCAATTAAAACAAGCATTTGTGACCATTGGAGTCAAAGGGCTAATCAAACAGATAGGTTTTCACTCATATCTTCAAGTAAGCAATGGATACTCTCATCCTTTGCCCTCTCCCCTATTTCTTCCTCTCCATTTCTCCCCACTACCCAACATTCCCTCCATCCCCCATGGCAATGTGAGGCGGGCAACAGTATCCACTCTATTAAGGAAACTCTAGAGATACATGCCTTCTCAGTATGCAGTCAAGCTAGAGATGGTAAAACACATACATACACACACACTGGATAGTGCAGGTCTGTGTGTGTACACGCAGGTCTGAGATAATCAATGCCAACAGAGCAGCAGCAGATAGAGAGGGAGGAGAGAGGTAGACCCAGGGCCAAGGTCTACTCAAACACGCAAAACCCAGAGAGAAAATATACCAAGAGGAGAGGCAATATGAGTGCCCTGACCCAAAATATTTACAATTCTTCTGTCTGTGTACAGTATATTTCATATCAGTTCTTCAGATTGCATAGTTTATTGTACATCAGCTTATTAAAAAGATAACAAATACAGGAAGTGAGACACTGTGCATTTGAGATAAACAAAAACCAAGAAGCAAAAAATAAGACGATAAAACTACAAGTGAGTAAGTGCATGAAAAGAATGTGTGACAACCTCTAATTAAATCAGATATAATGTCTCAGTCTGTCCCTGATATGTTTTTCTGCTTGTTTTTTTTTTTTTAGAGGTACACATGCTGAAAGAAACGCACGCCAACAAAAACAACACATGGCTTCGGTATAGTCTATTTATAAATGGCACTTTGCATGAGTGAGAGAGAATATGTGACAGCGAGAATATAAGACATCAGACTGACAGTACTCCTACATCACACTAGTTGTCTCTGCACACGCTGTCAACAATCCTCAAGGAAAAACTGACAAGATACGCAGGTGTCCAATGGCTATTAGTGTAAAAACTCCCCCATCTGTCAGTGAGGGGAACCAGTTAGTGAACCAGCTGTCAATTAAACAACTACTCATCTTGAGAGGCATCTCACAGTCGAAAGTACAGAGTGGACAAAAAAAAGACGTGTGTGTCTGTCTGTGGTGGGTGTGAATGTTTTTATTGCCTGTCGACATTTTGGCACAAGACCTTTAGCAAGACATTTCTCACGGGAGATATGACATACAGATATTTGATAGCAGCCGTGAGAAAAGGGCTTGTACCAAAACTTCAGCAAGCAGTAAAATGGACGACAGTTGGTTGTTGTTTGCAATGCAGTGGGGATTTGGAGCGCTGCGTGCACCAGGATTTAACCAGTGAAAGCAATTTATTTAAAGCTTGGGGAAAAAATGGACACATACATGCATACTGAAAAACATGCGCACTTTAAATATGTTGGGGCTATTGGATGATTTTAAATGTCCACGGTACCAAATTAGATGAGGGAGATTTGCAGCAATCCCAGTATCTGATCAATCCAATTATCAGTCTGGCTCACTTCTCTCACTCCAAATTAATTCAGTGAGCCTATAATTAGCCAGCCGTGCTTGGACGCCACTGGGATAACATATAGGAACGGAGCCTGAAAAAATACGTCCTTCTTATCATTCTGTGAATCTTTTATGAGAAGATGCCGTATCATGTTCCAAAAGCACAAACAGTCAATGTTGGCATATAAAGTCTTTACTGGAATGTTCACAACAAGGCAAACCGTCAGGAGCAGGAATCATGCAGGTACGCAGTCTAACATCTGGAGAGCTGAGCTACAAGCAACACAAAAACCTGAGAACTGGTGAGTGGAAACAGGGATGTACATATATAGGGAGGATGATTAGGTAAATGGGAACAGGTGTGTGCAGGGGCAGAGCAGCCAGCAAGTGGGAAACCAGGCAGAGGGGAGTGGCTTTGGCTGAAATCACCCAAGAGTTATGTTATCATTATTATATTATGATGAAAACTTGCAGAAGTACAGGATGGAATAAGAACCATGGCAGCGAGGAGCAGGGTCTAGGTTGCTTTTAGTCAATAAATCAATCTGATGATAATCAGACATGAAATGTACTGATGCATGGTGAGATCTGACAGAATATACTATATGTACATCTCAACAAAATCCTGAAACTATCAAACATATTCAGCACCAGCTAATTATTTCTCCATCAATACTCAAAGATCAGAAAACCACTTGGTCTACATGGTTCTGTTTCTCTTCCCTCACATCTGCAGCTGGGTAAATTAAGAAGAATTTATCTATCTATGGAAGGCTGGAAGGACTCAGTCCTACTGCAATCAGTTAATAAATTACAGAGGCAATGTTTAGAAGTGTGTGTTTCTGGGTATGAATTGTCTCACTGGAATATCTAAATATACTTGTGTGGTTATGCTTAAAAGCAAACCGTGTGAGCACTCTGCAGCCGTGGCAATTTGTGCATTAGGGTAGGAGAGCACACCTGTCATTCACCTGCTGCTATACATAATGTAGCTCTAGAAAATGGCGCTGTCATTAAGCACAGCACTTATAAAGCTGCTTCTACTCATGTCAGTTTTGCACAGACACAGACGTTTTATGTCATTATTTCATATTATCACAAAACTAGAATTCCCGCCCAGCGGCTGTATGCCTCCGCCAGTCAGTCAAGTTGCAATTTGCATCCATGTCTGTACAGACTCGTAATACATGCCGTGAAGACTTGAAGAAGGAATTTAAGGTATTAAAAGTATTTTTAGCTAAATGGAAGTTATCACTGTGTTGACTTTCACTTATATTGACATGTATGATTCCGGTGAGTAATACACTATGTGATATAGGGATACATAAATAAAACTGATTTGACTTCGCTTTGTTGTTCTAACTTTGTTGTTCTAATTCTGAAACATGTTAGTGAGTAACTTCATTGAAAGAAACAGAAAACAGAGTCAAACTCTTTGTTATGTGTTCACATGTTTAGTAAATAAAGCTGGCTCAGATGGAACACAAAGTTGTTGCTATGACAATAGACAGTGCTTCAAATATGGATGTTGCTGCAAAGAATCTACAATATACATCTTCAACCTGGCAGCACGAGATTTATATAATCACCACAGTTTCAAGGTGGGCACCCAAGATTAGCGTCACCTGTTCAGTATCCGACCAAAAGTGAAATATGGTCACAGTCTCTCTATTCTGTTCCTGAGTTATGGCCAGAAGTGAAGCTGACCTTTAACGATTTGGATATAAAATGTTATCACTTCATTATTTTATCCAGGGAAATCTTGTCATAATTAATGTGTTAATTCTTGAGTTGTTGTACATCCCAGTTACCTCTGTCTCACTAAAACAGACCTTATATAACAAACTGACCATGAGACACACAGACACGGGCTGTTTGTTATGGCTATTTAATCCCTCAACCGGTCACCCTGTACATCTTATCTTCTGAGGGCCCCCACTATAACCTTGGTTGCTATGGCCACTGCTGATGGAAATGAGCCAGCTGAACGCTATCAGACAGCTGTCCTAAAGACAGACAGTGAACTATTGTTTTTAGGGCCTGCTTATAAGGTTAATAAGACCTAAAGAAGGAGAAGAAGGAAAATTCCTTCACATGTGAGTACAGATGGACGGACAGCACAAATACATAATGCTTCAGACCACGGTTGTCCCTCGAGTGGAGGCATAAGCGTGACTTGTGTATCAGTCTGGATGCATTTCTTTCCAGCCTCATTGTGCATTAATCAATACTAACAAAATTTGATCACGGATTTGATTGCTGCTCTTCATTTTCTGGCAATAACACATGAGTTAATTTAACGTGTGTTAGATTACAATAGAAATCAATAGGTGACATGCTGTAACAAATGTGTTAATAGAGTGTGTGTATAGCATCAACGAGCGGGAAACAATTATTGGTTATATGAGTATTTTGAGTCCTTATTTCCACAGACAGTAATGGTGTAATTATAAAAATCTTAAAATTATATTTTGATTATGATTTTTGCTGTTTGGAAATGGTAGAACTAAGCTAGAATTACTGCCACATGGTTATATGCTTCCACCAACCAGCGAAATTGCAGTTTACATACATGTCTGTCCAGACTCATATATGCAGTGAGGAGTTTGAAGGACTTTTATCATAATTAGTGTATGAATTCTTGCTATGGCCAAATTCGTGTTTTGTGAGGTCACAGTTGCCTTGACCTTTGACCACCAAATTTTAACCAGTTTATGCTCCACGTCCAAGTGACAGTTGGTGCCAAATTCCCTCAAGGCGTTTCCTGAGATACTGCATTCACAAGAATGGGACGGGCTTGTGGACGGACGGACAACCAGAAAATGTAATGACTCCAGCCACAGCTGTCGCCAGAGGCATAAAAAGCATTTCACCATTTATTTAACCATCAAGAAAGCAAAAGAATATCAGTGGTCAGACAGAATTTTCCATTCACATTGAAACAGGTGGTATTTGTCTCATCTTTCATTCTTTGACTCTCACACACACACACACACACACACACACACACACACACACACACACACACACACACACTCTCTTATTATTCTGATGGTAGCCCAGTTGCTGACAGGTTGTCAGACTGTCAAATCAGCTGTTCATCCCTTTGACCTGTTGCAGAACTGCCATGATCACAGGCCCCAGAAACAAGCAGAGTGCCATTAGCACCATATCATCATTGCACGGTGGCAATGCTAAAAGTTAGGCATGACATTCATTCTTCTAACAGAAGAAAATTAGGTCACTAGAAAGAAGCTTATCAATTACAATGCACAGTATAGATAAAATTAGCTAAGTCCCCTGCCATTCTCAATTATGAATACATATTACAATGACATTAGTCTGACAGATGAGCTATAAACTTTCATGGGTTGTGTGTGTGTGGGGTGGTTGTGCGCACACACACACGAGTGTTTCTACAGATAAAGACAGTGAAAGTTAAGAAGGGCAGCAACACTGGATTCCAAGAGAAAACTGTTTCATTAGTTTCATACACATATTTCAATGTGACATTAAAACCTAAAAAAATGCGCTATTGCAGTATTCTCCTAGAAACAGAAGATATTATATTAAACCAAAAAAATTAATTTCAGCTGCATAACAGCTTAATTTTCATGCTTGATTGTGATAAATTGCCAGTAGATTGCTGTTCTGAAAATGAGTTGAATCCTGACGTGCTTTGCATTACTCACATTAAAGATATGGGCGGGGAGGAGACACAGATTTATGAATGTAGAATAAAAAAACATAAAAACACCACATCTCTAGTATCAGCACATTAGAGGGGCATTTATATCTGTGCAAATGAATATGAAGACTAAGTGCTAAGGGCTATATCACTCTAAAGATCCTTTTAATTATCTCCAGTCCCTCTTCAGTGTCTCTTGGTTTTCCTTTACCTCTCAGTTTTATCTCCTCCATCAGCTCCCAGTGCCTCATTTCATGCTGTCTGTATTTTTGCTCCTTTGTTATATCTCTGCAATAGCCTTGGGAAGTCTGGGAGAAACAGTAAAGTGAGTTTTCCACAGAGAAAAACACAGATTGAGAGAGGTTAGGCAAACAGAGAGGAGGAGGTTTTATTGGCAGAGGGAGTTTTGCATAATGAAATATTCCTTCTTTTCATATTATGCAGCTCTTGAAGATAATATACTTTAATATATTTGAGAGCATGAATGGAAATGGGAAGTCTACCTGTCAACATCAACAGTAATGGATCTTGTACATACTCGTACTAGAATGTTAGGCAGTAGTGGACTGAAGAAGGCTCTCATTCATCTCATTGTCTCTGTCTCGCATAATAAAACTGAGACCTTGAAAATTGGCCTTGATGACAGAGAAAAAGGGAATTTAGCATGTGGGTGTGGAAGGAAGCTGCCAGCTAAGCAAACAAAGAGATTGTGAATATGAATTATTATTACATCCACACATAGCAACACAGTTAATTGGAAAAATATTGAAATTGCCTATTTGAATTCTGCAATGTCAACACCACAAAAGGCTGTGGATGTTCAAAAGATAAAAGACAGAAAAAGCACAAACTCCTAAAGTGGCAGTGCGGTGCTACATGTCACATTTGAACACAGTGTTTGGCACTATTCAATTATTTTACAGGTACTGAAAAATTTAACTACTTAAAATAATTTTAGCTTTTTTGACATGGGGTCCAATATAATATTAACATTTAAAATAGAAATCTCACTGGTATTTACAGATGGGGCAGCATCAACATGAAAACACACAGACACGCCCTTGTTTTACTACCTGCCTCTGCATACTATGCGCCTTACAGACAGACACATACACACAGTATAGCATGTGTGACAGTGTTATAATGGGAAACACATCACTGGTCACCAAAGCTTTCAGTAAGCAGCTTCAACAACAGCAGCTCCTTCACATCACCTGTCTGCTCATTCCAAAGTATTCCCACAGGAGGGAGATGAAGCGATGCTCCAGGAGGAGGAGGAGGAGAAGGAAAATGGCAGAAAATAGGGGGACTCAGAAATGACAGGCAGGCATAGGAATGGCTGCAGTGCCTTGGAACTGTTCGTCTCATTATTCAGCTTTCCGTTGAAAAACCACCTCTCTCTCTTTCACTCTTTGTCCCCTATTTTGCTGCATATTATAAATCACCACATCTACAGTCTATTAGAGAAGATTTCAGAATCTTTGGTTGCGGTGGGTAAGGAGTAGGAACAATACTGCACAAACAACCTCGTGCTGCTGCACCAGCAACCGCTCACATCTCAGACTCCAAGTGTCTGTCACTGCTTCTCTGTGGTGTAATGTCTGTGAAGTAGTGTATTGTGATACTGTATTTGGTGAAGTGTAGTATATCTCAGACTGCCCTGGTATGTTTCTTTCATCAGCCACATTATTTGTGCATGGTTTGCTTAAATGTTCATGTTTAGAATGTAATTTTTAATCCAGATTTGGTTCTCATCACATCATTTTTCATAATAGCATCTCAATCCATTGCTATGTTGATGATATTTAGCTTTATTTCACAGAATACACCAAACGCTTTCAGTTAGTTGGCTACATACCTGTTTAGCTACAACTGATTTAATGAACAGAAAACCTGGTACGCAATACATATTGACTGCAGTTCGTGACTGCACTAAGTCATTTTAAATTCTCGCTGAAATTAACATTAAGTCATCCAGTTTTTGCAGTCAAAAATAATGTGAGTATTATTTTAAAATGATTGTCCCTTTTTTGTTAATGAAAGGATGAATAAACACGTCTTTGGGGAAATATCAGAAGAGCTAAGTGAGGAGGCCCCATCAAAAATATAACAAACTGTATACATTTCTGACTTTTCCTCAACAGAGAACACAGGACATGTGACTTACTTAGCATAGTACATTTTAAATTGTTAAGAAGTTGTGTTATGATTAGTGATTCGTGTCTTGATTTTGACACTGGACTTTTCAATTTGAGTTTAAATTGTGAAGTGAAAGAGGCTCTGAGCCTATGTAGCAGATACAACAGCAAGTCAGTCGCCATGAACAAAGAGTAAGCAAGGCACTTAATTCTAATTATTATTATTTTACTTTATTAAGCAAAAAGTGAATGGCGAATGGTGAATGTATTTGTCTACAGCATATTGCTTCAAAATTCTTTAAAAACAAACAATAAACACCGAGTTGAATTTCTCTGCAGCAATTTGGCTGTCTGGTATTCATTCAGAATATTTGATTATGGTTGGCAAAGTAAAGAGTTTGTCTGTACTAGATCACATAAGAATTTAGATTAGCTTAATGGTAGCCCAAAAAGTTTGCATTTTAATCATAAACGCTAACAAACAATCATCAAACCACAATTACACAGTGAACATCTGAATGAGCGTCATTTTTCATTTTCACACCCTGCCGGGGCAGTGAGAGTTGTACTGCCTTTGTTTTTATGTTTTTTTTTTATTATTTTACTGGTTGATTTGACACAATACAAAACAAATTCTCAAAGAAAGAAGGCAGGAAGATTGGGCAAATGAAAACTGACATAAGGCTGAAATGAAAAAGCAACACAACCTTTAACCCCCAGGGAAAATAGCATTAACCCTGAGCACAGATGGCTGGTGAATGTTGTTGACTGTGGCGTTATGGAGTGACAGATAGAGGATGGATAAGGCTAATATCTCAGCAAATGCAAAATCATTCCTCTTCTCCAGTGACAGCAGGATTATTCAACCATGCTGTAAGCCCTTAATACTTCCACACTGACAAATTCACAAGTAAAATATAGGGCTCACTAAGCAATTCATAGTAGTAGTAGCACATGAGTGCTGGTTATTTGGCCCTCCGGGAAGTTTCTCTCACCATGTTACAAATCAGCAAATGAGTGAATAAGATGCCTATGACATCAGAGAAACCTGACACAACGAGCATGGAGTTTTATTGGAAATGGATAAAATTGAGCTGCATTGCTGTTCCGAGGCTGCAGGGAAACGCAACCGGCACTGAGGTTCAGTGGTGAGCGGGAAAAGATTTAGTGTCGGGGGAAATGGCCTGAGCCAAACAGTATCTCCCCGGCAACAATCAAGAGCTGAATACATTAACCACAACAAAATGACACCCAACATGATTTGGAGAGGGGTGGGGTGGGGTGCAGAAGAAATGGAGAGATACCCATGCATATGCATAATGTCCCCCACATATGGTCACACAGGAGCATACTATACAGAAAAGTCTATCTTTAACAGACAGATTTGTTGATTTCACTCCCCCAGTCTCTTCTCTTTTTTTTTCTTCTTGCAGCCTATCTGTCTCTCCTCATCAGCAACTTATTTAAGCACAAAAAGAAGTGGACAAAAAAGTGCACACACAGCTGATAAAGAAGGCTTTATAATGTAGAGGAACCCACAATACTGATAATTCACAATACCTTTTAACAAGGTTATGGCATCTTTCTATTATAAAATGCTAACTCTTTTTGTCAGGGAAATTATGTAAAATATCAAGGTGGTTATAATTACTGGTATAATCCAATTACCGGCCAAAGAATGTAGAGATGTGAAAGTCCTTTCTTCCCTGGAAAAGCAGCTGTTGTTTCAGTTGACAGACACATGTATACAGCACCATCCTGACACAGTGCACACACAGGCACAAACAAAAGGAACAGCTTTACATTCTGATAATATTGCCACACACCCAGAAGCCATATGGTCTTTGTCAGAAACTCTTGAGCACTTCCCCTCTGTTCTCCTTTCACCATTCCGCTGCAAGCCAAACAAACTCTTTCCCGACGTCCTGACACTCTGGCACAAATCTGGCTCTTGGAAAAGCTGAGCCTAGGGGAATATAGTGACTAAAATTGTTTAGATAATACTTGCAGTGCACTCGCCCCAGTCTCCAGACTGTAAACACAATCCAGCTGTCCCCAGAGTGTGATACTTATTCACTGACTGATCTAACCATAGGCCAACTGGGACAGAACACGGGAGTGGAAAACAGGATGAAGAACAAGAAGCTAGCACAGCGTTCGCAGACTGTCACAGGCAATTGGAAATAAACACTGATATCTGACTTTGTGGCTGTGGATAAAGAGTATTTACAATGTGTCAGTGTTTGTCTATCAAACCATATCATCCATATGAAGGGAAAATGACAACTTTCCTGAGACATACCACTCTACTGCCACTTAGGATCTTTTATAGCGTTTATCCGGAGGGACTACGGACAGGATGTTGTCAGTGACAGTGACAGCGATTTGAAGTGAGGAGCCATTAGTTAATGGATAGGGGCAGGCAGAGGGAGAACTTGACCTCTAAGAATCAGCCTCTCTCTTAACTGCGTCGTACGCCTCCTGCACCCGCTCGTTTTCAGCATAAGATTACAATCAAAGAGAAGCAGACATGGAGACAGACCAGGGGTCCCACCTCAAGCTGTCAATCTCGCAGTCCGACTGAGCCGCGCATATCCCATGATCCACTTCAGAGAGTATGGTGTTACAGTGAACATGTCCGTCATGTTAATGCATTCATGTAATTACCACATGCCATCACATGTCTTCCACTGGCTTCCCCCTTTTCAAGATATACACAGAAAACAAAACTGCATATATTTGGGATGATAAAATAGAAATGCTGGATGGAGAATTGTGTCTTTCGTCTTAGAGGAATCTTTAAACATGGATGATGGACAAGACAAGAGCATTTACATTTAAGTTATCCAGTTACTAGGAGAAAGTGTGTGAGATGAGAACAAAGGCCTTGTACTGAGATAAAAAAAAAACAAAAAAAAAACAGTGGCTTCTTACTTTTCCATCTGCTATTGTGCAATTTACTTGAAATTGTATACATAAACATGCATGTATGCAACCTGTAGATGTATAATCTCTGTGATTTACATTTTTCTTTTCGCTCTGTATCAGGGCCAGAGCTAAGAACTATTTTCATTATTAATTAAGACAATTACTTATTTATTCAATCTAATGGCAGAAAATGGTAGAAAATGCCTTAACTCAAGCTCCTCAGCCTAAGCAATATCAGACTGATTTCACGTTGTACTTCAAGTACAGCTTTAAGCTTCCTTGTCAAAATCATAGACTGTATTACCCATAATGCAACTTGCCCATCAACAGTATGATCAAACATTCTGGTTTGAATGCTGCCTCAAGTGACATTGCTTGAGGAAACTCATCAGACTTTGGGCAGCTCCCTCTGGAGCCACAAAAAGTTTTCTACAACTTTTTCACATATACTGTAGCACACCCCAAGACCTGTGGACAGACTTTGATGAGTCAAAGCAGTGGAGTTTTTTTTTTCTTTTCTTTTAACTCCAAGGTATAGAAATAAGAACTTTCAAGCTCAGTTTTACATGTCTCTTGTCTAACGATCCAGATTAAAATGTAACATAAATCAGAGAAATGCAGCAAACGCCTCACACTGGAGAAGCTAGACTGATAAATTACTATAATTATTTAAATTGCTGCTGATAAATGCTGTGTTTTTCAAGTCTGACATGCAGCTGTGTTTTGTAATCCGGTGTGGGATGGGCCAAATGTAATGCCATGTCATGGAAATAAAAAATTAGCTGATTAAATGAACAGACAGAGGAATCAGAGGGGGTTTCATATACATGAGAAGTAGTATGCATGCATAGTTGTCTTTTCCCGTGGCTCATTACTCCATCACTGCAGCGTTGTGGCCTAACCTTCAGCCCTGCCACGAGCTTCACTTTCCTCTAGCAAATGGCATTGTCCAATTAGTTTAAGAGTAACATTTATTCCTCTCCCTTACTGAACCTAAAAACAGGTCTACTATCCAATAGCCTTTAGAGTACACAGGCTGTGACTTTGCCTTCACCTCAATAAAGCGCTCCATGATTGAATCAAGTGGCTGAGGTCAATAGGACATATGTTCATTTCCCAGGGTCCTCTAGGGTCCCTGCAGGCGGAAAAAAAATATGCTGAGTGTCTTCTGTGACATTTATTGGATAGGAACTAAGTTATATGTCTTTTTTTATTCTTTTTCTCATTTCATCTCTTTCACTTTCAGAAAGTGTTCCACTAGTCTGTGTGTGTATGTGTCTGTGAGCATGTTGTGTGTGCTTACACAGTATTTCTACTCAGAGATCACGCTTCAGGCACCAGCACATACTACATCTGTCACTGTCTCTACCATGTCACCTCAATTTTCTACAAACAAGTTTCACTTCTGTGCCTTGAAGGACAGACACTTCTTCCTCTCTCTCCTCTGTTCCCATCTGTCTCTGTCACTCCTTTCTTGCTCCCATCACGTTACATCTGTCAACCTCCACCGCTGTCTTTTGTCAGCCGTCTCCCGACTTTTCATCATCTCTCCCTTGCTTTACTTAAATCATAGCGGCATTAGAAAAAGTTACAGTGAATTCAAAACTGGAATTCAGTTAAAGCTTTTATAAGTAATTAATTTTCCACTGTAGCTTTCACATGGAGTTTGTCGATTAGAGATCAAACGTCTACTGCTCTAAGGCATTCTTGTCAATGTGCTGCAGTGTCTTTTACTTCCTGAGTAGCCATGTCCATCATATTATATAAAGTGACAAGATATTCACAACAGTCAATCATGTAAATTGAATATGACTATTTAATGTTTATTTTTAGGGATAGGTACATGGCATAGAGTATTCACTGAATAGTCGAATGCCTTATGTTCAGTGAACTGTAAGTATTGTCTACCATGTAAGCATATTTTTAATAAATGTAATGTATTCCCTGCTCTGTCATAGTATCCCAGCATGCCTCTGTTGTTGTTATTAATTGAAAAAAGTGCATCACATATTAAATAGCAACTAATATGATTTTGGATCATAATTGGTTGTGCTGTATTTATAGGGAACATTGTGGGAAAACAGTGTATTTGTAACAGTACGAGCCTTTTTATAGCTTGATGACAATGCATTTTTACATTACATACAGAGTAAAATCCTACAGCCATGTTAGCAACTCTGTGAGGCTGTGTGTAAGCACAGCTGTGCTTTGACCTAAATACTAATATCATGTGAAAATGATATAACATACTGATGTTTAGCAAGTGCAGCATTAACCATGGTCACCATGTTATACTAGCATGCTAACATTTGCTAATTAGCACTAAACAAGTCAAGAAATCACCAAAGTTGTTACAGTTCATCCTCAAGGGAACATGAATGTGTGTATTTGATTTCATGGCCATCCATCTAATAGCTGTCGAGCCATTCACTCAAAACTACAGATGTCAAACTCCTGATGGCAACGCATTGCTGCTCATATTTCATTCTGGATCACAGGGAGACCAACATTGCCACTCCTAAAGAGTTGATGATGGGGCTTCAGTTGTTTTGGAGTTGTGTTACTAATTAAAAAAAAAAACAAGCTATATATAAAATAAATATTTCATGGTACTGTAGAGTAATTTCAATGAACTGTATGTGATAGATCTTGTGAACAAAGAAATGAAGGTTTAATAATTTATGAAGCACATGGGTAATGACGCAGTTACAGTAAAAGAGAATAACTGTGTGCGTCTGACACACCTCTGTATGCAGCACATGGTGATACCATAATTTTATAGCTATTCAGTCTTCTTCAAACTCTTTCATGGAAAATTACTGCCATCCATAATTCTGTACTATTATTAGATCCTCGTCACATAGTATTATTGCCTGAGTGGTTTTTGAGTGGCAAACATAATAAGTGAAACATGATGGTGATTTGATGAGAATGTGTGTGTGTGTGTGTGTGTGTGTGTGTGTGTGTGTGTGTGTGTGTGTGTGTGTGTGTGTGTGTGTGTGT